>OZ010788.1:577341772-577941772 GCA_963932465.1 Maratus speciosus | reverse complement strand
GACGAAAAAAAAAAAGCCTTTTTCTAGCGAAACAACCAGAAACACCATACGGACAACATCCAAAATAAGAGGAAGATGAGGATGAAGACGAAACAGATGAAGATGCATATGATTAGAATAGTAAGTTACAGAAAGAACTTGTTATAAATATGTAAAAAAAAAAAAACAGAATATTTCATTAAATATCATAAATATTTATTCTAAACTGATTTAAATAGTAGTTTACTTATTAAAAACAAACATTGTTCGTAAATTCGTAAAAAAAATTATATGTTTAAAAAAAAATTATATATAATGACTCTAAATAGCTTTTTACAACATTTCAACTTGATACAGCTCATAAAATAATTTTGTCCACATTTTTCAGAAAATACTCCTCTGTGCGACGTATAGTTAAAAATAACTTTTAAAATTTTTTGTTTGTCTGTGCATTTGGCTTGAATAGATTTTGAAACGGTTGCATAAAAAACGCTAAACGTATCACGAGAAAATGGAGGATTTTCTGCAGGGGGATTTTATGCAGACCCCCACCCCTACCTCTGGATCCGCGCCTGGCGTGACTAAAAATTTGGACTTACTTTTGCCAAAGTTAGTAAATGGTCCTGTTAAAATAACAAAGATGGCATAGAAACATTTTAAGGTCCCGAAAAATTTCAGCATTAAAATGCCTCTCTACTTTTCAGTAATATTTTATAAAACAGTTTTATGAATGGAGAGACAGATATACTTAATTTTAAATCGATGCAATCAATACGCAGCTGTTTAATTAAAAAATCTGGAAGTATATAGTTTAAGCTTTAATTAAATAATGCAAATGACGAAAGCTTCGAAGAATCCTCATTTCACTGAGGTAAGTCGAAATTTTGCATGTAACTTTCGTGCTGTTTTAACTTAATTTATATAACTTAATTAATTTATGACTTATGTATGATAAATCATTTTAATTTGTCTTGTTTTGCATTTCTTTTTCCCGAAAAGTAGGAAAGTAATTTAATTATGCATCGGCCTTACCGCGTATCTCCAACAACTTAGGGCAGTGTATTCCATGCCCATAGGTTTAACATCAAAGAGTAAAGTTTAGATATGACTTTTAATTTAGTTTGAGCATGAAAGATTTTGAATGAAGAATAAAAACTATGGCATTTTGCTAAACGGTAATGTACCTTTGTTTATGTTTTTTAACTGTTTTCAAGTTTAGGTTTTAGAGCCTTCCAGTTCCTGTTTCTTATTTAGATAATTCAGAGAATGGCTTTAGTTTTAAGCAAAATAATTCATCTTGTTAATGATTTTTTTTTTTTTTTTTTTTTTTTTTACTATTTTTAATTTTTGATCTTGAAAGAAAGTTTGTAATGTTTCATTTTATTATTTCACTTTCTTTATTTAAAAAGAGCTGTTGTAGTCGTTAAGATTTTTCTCTACTTCCTGCTTTTAATTTCGCCGTCAAGAAAACTGTCTTCCATTAACAGTGTTTTAATTATTTATTATTTCGTTCTCTTCTATTATCATCATCCTCCCCATTTCTTCTGCTTTGAGTTAATTTTACTTCCCTTCTTTCCAGGGTTTGCCCAAGTGGGCCAGCCCGAAAAAAACCGGGAGTGTTTTTTCGGGCTGGGCCCACTTCAAAAAACCCATTGTGTGTTTTTTCAATTTCTCTCGTGCTTTTACAACTGTATCATTATTTATTCTAAGGTATGAGAATGCAAAGATAAATGCGAATTTAAATATACAGTAGAACCTCGATTATCCGAAGTAATTGGGACCGACCATCTTTCGGAAAATCGAAATTTTCGGATAATCGAGAAATGCTTCCATTTTAAGATTAAGCAGAAATATATGCAATATTTCTTATTATGGTAACAAGTGCTTAATAAAAATAAAGCAATAGCAAAGTAGAAACAAGAATAAATTACTTGAATTTTAATTTTGAAATTAAGTACCTTTTACATATATTACAAGGGTTTGAAAAAATGTTTTGTTTGTCACAGTTTCGATTGTTTTTGCTTTGAAATTCTATTATTGAGTTTTCTAATATCATTAGTTCACCAGTATCACGATTTTCTTCTTCTCCAGACGTGCCAAAACTTTTGAAAAATATTCAAAAGCTTCAGAATTGCTAATTTAGTCGTTTTCTTCGTTCCACTTCGCAGCTTACGGGAGCTCAAGTTAAATTCAAAGGAACTCAAAGAAAGGGGATCGAAAATATTTATATGTATTCGTAGTTCGGAAAGGAACACTAGGAATAGGATAGTTTAAAAAAAAATAAAAATAAAAATAAAAACTTTCAAAATGGATGGGTGCACACAAGGAATGCGATAGTAGAAAAGAAAAAAAGCTTTAAAAATTGATTTCGGTTAACCGAGAGTTTCGGTTAAAATAGTTTCGGATAAAAGAGGTTCTACTGTATTTCAAAAGAACCAGATTTAAAGGTATTTCTAAGCAGAGATAAAATGACCAAAAAAGAAATTAGCAGTAAAGAAGGAAGATTTTCATGCCTGTAATCTAAAATGTATCCAAATTCCAAATGATTCAAATCTTAATGCATGCCTAAAGATGGCACTTGAACCCCACCCTGATTGCTTGCATTGTTATAGTTTTCAAGATTAATCATCCTATTTATTATCCTGTTTCAATGTTCAATGAAATTGTTATACAGGAGTTTTCAACAAAGTGGCAGATTACGGCGGAAAAGATAAGTTACCTCCCGTATTTTGCCCGTTTTTCTTTTCTTTATATTCAGCACCAGCTACCCCTGCTTCAATCGAACAATACTTTTCTACATTTGGTCTGGTTTGGAGCAAATTACGTAATCATTTAGGAGTTGATAAATCAGCAATGCTAGTAAAAGTGCATCACCATTTGCGATCTAAATTTACAAATATCATTGACACTGACTTCTATGACAATCTATAATTTAACATTTAATACTATGCAATATAGGTAGCAAATTTTTCTAAAATTTCCAAAAATATTATTATAAATCCCATTTCTTTCAAAAAAAAAAAAAAGTCTTCAACTGATTTCTGATTTGAAGAGAATGAAAGAAACTATATAAATTTAGCATGTTTAACTTAAGGTAAGAATAATATAAAGAAATCCAGAGTTGTGGTTCACTTAATCTATCCTTACTGCAGCAAACTAGTCCCATGAGATACAAATGTACCTTTTAATTTGATTTTTTTACTTTTTATATATTTTTTGTTAATCCATACTTAATTAATGTAAAATTGTACCCAGGTTTCACTGATAAATGAAAAAAATTAGGTATTATTAATTAGGTGTCTATAACAATAAGAAGTTTAAAGTCTTCTTCAAAAAACTCAATAAAGTCCGAAAAAAAGCGGGTTTTAGACTAGTGGGGCTCAGTTGGCTGAGTTTTTTTTTATTAAAAAAAAACGAGTTTTTTCAAACCCTGCTTCTTTCAGACGTGTGATTTTGCATTGGTAAACAAGGGTGTCCCTTTTTACCGTTGACCAATAACTAATTCCTAAGCCACTAGCTTTAGAAATGAGTAAAGCCCTGTTTATACTTTTCTCATATATACGTATTGTACATTTATTCTGCGTTCCAGTGCAGTCCCGACTCATCCCTATACCCTATGTATTTAACATTGTAATGTTTCGTTTATACTATGCATAACTCCGGTTATACGTCGTTTCTTTCATACCGTGCCGATTTTGCTCAAGATTTTTTTCATGTATCATATGAGTGATTTTTCTTTTATTTGAAGTAAGTAATAAATTATAATTACAATCGACACAAAGGTGGAACAGATTCATTCGACCAAGCTTGCAAATTATATACAGTTGCATGTCGGACAAGAAGGTGGCCATTAAAAGTTTTTTATGGAATGTTAAACACGGCTAATGTTAATTCACCAATTTTATACAATTTAAATCATGTAGAGGAAAAGAAGACCAGATTGACTTTCATGAAAGATTTGTCATTTGAACTAATAAAGCCTTTACTAACTGGGTGGTATGGGATTCCACAGCCACAAACAAATATTAAAAGCGCCAATAGCTCAACTTCTTAACTACGATACACCTGCTGTTAATTATTCTCAAGTCATACAAATACCCAAAACAAGATGTTCTTATTGTCATTATTCATTAGGAATTAAAACTACGATAATGTGTCCGCAGTGTGAAAAACCAATGTGCAAAAGACACCGATGCCCTATGTGCGTAGTTGTAATAAAAAATCTACTTAAAATATGTGTTGTGTTTATTTGTATTTTTTGAGCTGAAAAATAAAAATTACAATGAATAATAGATCTCTGATTTCTTTCAGAACCTGTCCTTTACCTACTTTTTAGAATTCGCGACTTCAATGCATTCAAGATGTAAAATAACTATACTTTCTCAAGTGGATCAAAAAACGGATTTTACCATCATTTAGAGCGCTTTTTAAGCTTTCCAAAACACTATAAATTTTTTATATTTTAGCCTATTAGAGTCATAGGTACGGTATGAAAACAAAAAATCTCAAAAATGCACTTTTTAAAACTTCGATGACATTTTTACCTATTTCAATTAACATCAATCGATTTAACATTGTATCTATTTTACGCAGAATTGTTAAGCTTTAATTAAAAAATATATATATTCTTTTACTTTATCAGGGACGAAGATATTTAAAAATGAATTGTGGTGGATACTTTTCACCCTCAATGCCTAGAGAGGTATACCGTTTAGATGTGTGCTTGTCAGGGGTTAACAATATCTCTTCGATTTTCATAAAATTTGAAACGACTCGACAAAATTCTGCAGCGATTGTATATATTAATTTTCAAACTATTCGGTTGGGTAGTTTTTGCGCTGTTATATGCTGACACACGAACAGACAAACGGACGGACCAGACGATGACTACAGGTGCTACGTATTTATATAAATTGCGAACGCACCTAAAAAGGTGTTTTCTGTGATTTTAAGAAAAACACCTATTTCTACCTTCATGTCACAGTTTAGACGACGTACAGTGGAATTTTAATTTTGAAATTAAGTACCTTTTACATATATCACAAGGGTTTGAAAAAATGTTTTGTTTGTCACAGTTTCGATTGTTTTTGCTTTGAAATTCTATTATTGAGTTTTCTAATATTATTAGTTCACCAGTATCACGGTTTTTCTTCTTCTCCAGACGTGCCAAAACTTTTGAAAAATATTCAAAAGCTTCAGAATTGCTAATTTAGTCGTTTTCTTCGTTCCACTTCGCAGCTTACTGGAGCTCAAGTTAAATTCAAAGGAACTCTAAGAAAGGGGATCGAAAATATTTATATGTATTCGTAGTTTGGAAAGGAACACTTACACACTAGGAATATGATAGTTTAAAAAAAAAACAACAACAAAAAAAAAAAACTTTCAAAATGGATGAGTGCACACAAGGAGTGCGATAGTAGAAAAGAAAAAAAGCTTTAAAAATTGATTTCGGTTAACCAAGAGTTTCGGTTAAAATAGTTTCGGATAAAAGAGGTTCTACTGTATTTCAAAAGAACCAGATTTAAAGGTATTTCTAAGCAGAGATAAAATGACCAAAAAAGAAATTAGCAGTAAAGAAGGAAGATTTTCATGCCTGTAATCTAAAATGTATCCAAATTCCAAATGTTTCAAATCTTAATGCATGCCTAAAGATGGCACTTGAACCCCACCCTGATTGCTTGCATTGTTATAGCTTTCAAGATTAATCATCCTATTTATTATCCTGCTTCAATGTTCAATGAAATTGTTATACAGGAGTTTTCAACAAAGTGGCAGATTACGGCGAAAAAGATAAGTTCCCTCCCGTATTTTGCCCGTTTTTCTTTTCTTTATATTCAGCACCAGCTACCCCTGCTTCAACTTTTCTACTTTTGGTCTGGTTTGGAGCAAATTACGTAATCATTTAGGAGTTGATAAATCAGCAATGCTAGTAAAAGTGCATCGCCATTTGCGATCTAAATTTACAAATATCATTGACACTGACCTGACTTCTATGACAATCTATAATTTAACATTTAATACAATGCAATATAGGTAGCAAATTTTTCTAAAATTTCCAAAAATATTATTATAAATCCCATTTCTTTCAAAAAAAAAAGAGTCTTCAACTGATTTCTGATTTGAAGAGAATGAAAGAAACTATATAAATTTAGCATGTTTAACTTAAGGTAAGAATAATATAAAGAAATCCAGTTGTGGTTCACTTAATCTATCCTTACTGCAGCAAAGTAGTCCCATGAGATACAAATGTACCTTTTAATTTGATTTTTTTACTTTTTATATATTTTTTGTTAATTCATACTTAATTAATGTAAAATTGTACCCAGGTTTCACTGATAAATGAAAAAAATTAGGTATTATTAATTAGGTGTCTATAACAATTAGAAGTTTAAAGTGTTCTCCAAAAAACTCAATAAAGTCCGAAAAAAAACGGGTTTTAGACTAGTGGGGCTCAGTTGGCTGAGTTTTTTTTTTATTAAAAAAAACGGGTTTTTTCAAACCCTGCTTCTTTCAGACGGGTGATTTTGCATTGGTAAACAAGGGTGTCCCTTTTTACCGTTGACCAATAACTAATTCCTAAGCCACTAGCTTTAGAAATGAGTAAAGCACTGTTTATACTTTTCTCATATATACGTATTTTACATTTATTCGGCGTTTCGGTGCAGTCCCGACTCATCCCTATGTATTTAACATTGTAATGTTTCGTTTATACTATGCATAACTCCGGTTATACGTCGTTTCTTTCATACCGTGCCGATTTTCTCAGAATTTTCCCCCCCCAGCGTTGTTTTCTTTTCTTTTCTCCTTGCAATAGTTAGGGAAATATGAAAGAAAAAGAACGTGTGTGACTGCTTCAGGGGTTATTTCAAATTCGTACAACCTGTGAATGGGGTGGGACGAAAAGACTGTACAGTGGGGGAACTGCATCATCGACAATGACACACTTAACCATTTTTGTTTCTCGCAATACTAGTGAGAAAACCTTCATGGAACTTAACTCCATACATGCTTTGCTTACGTTAGCTAATGGAATAAAATTGAATAAAAAAAGCGTAATTCATGCTGTGCAACTGACATAAGGTTAGATATAATTCTCACTTTTATTTTTCAATTTTAGAAAAATTTATTTAAGGATTTTTTTTTCAATGTTTTAATTTATTTTCATTGTATTTGCAATCGAAAATGGAAGCAAATTTAACTACCACCGTATACCCTACCCTCCACTACATCCCTAATCACAATGCAATTCTTCGACTTAAGCATTCATTTCAAACTTCCCTCCAGCATCAGTTTGTGGGGGCGCTGCGCCTTTCTCGAACAGAGGGCTTTGAGAGAGGATGCAGCGGATGGGGCTTTTGCAGTCATTTTACGACTTTATGAAAGGAAGGGCGCGCCGGCCACATCATTCTCCTCTGTTTTGGTGTGTCACATGAGAGCTTCTTTCGAGAAAAAGGTCTGGAGTGGTTGGCACATCGCCCACGCCAGACAAGGAGAGTGGCGGGAAAATATCGTCTAAAGAGCGTTTCGTGAAAGGAAGGGTGTTTACAATAACAGCTGAGGGTGAGTGGTGTTTTTTTGTTTTGTTGAAATATCAAGAATTTCAAAGCTTACTAGTACAGTATATATATTTTTGTGTTATGATGAATGAGGTGAGAATTTTCGTGTAAATACTTTAAAGAATTTAGTAGGATAAGCGTTAATTTACTTTATAAAATGAAGAGATGATGCCCCTTTTTGAATAGCAATTTTTTTTTTTTTTTTACTAGAACATATTTTCTATTAAAAAAAAATCTGCCTTTTTATTGGGTATGTGAAGAAATTTACATAGTATTTGTCTGTTCAAATTGTATTTCATTGAGTTAAGGCTCATTAAAATCAGTTGTCTTGTAAATACTTTGGAGAATTTACTAGGATAAGCGTTAATTTACTTTATAAAATTAAGATATGACGCCCCTTTTTGAATAGCAATCTTTTTCACCATGAACATACATTATAAATGAATTTGCTTTCTTTTTTTTTCGGCCTTTTTTACTGGGTATGTTAAGAAATTTACATAGAATTTTCTGCTCAAATTATATTTTTGAATTAATGATTCAATGCATTCGATTTAGGCTCAGTAATATCAATTCTCGTGTAATTTTGGAGAATTTACTAGGGTAAGCGTTAATTTACTTCATAAAATTAAGAGATAACTTAAGGCTTTTTGAGTAGCAATATCTTTTACCAGAACATACTTTATAAATGATTTTTTTTTCTTTTTTTCTGTCTTTTCACTGGATAGGTGTAGAAATTTACATAGTATTTGTCTGTTCAAATTATATTTTCGAATTAATAATCAATGCATTCCGTTTAGGCTCATTAAAATCAATTGTCGTGTAAATACTTTATAGAATTTACTAGGATAAGCGTTAATTTACTTCATAAAATTAAGAGATTATGCCCCTTTTTGAATAGTAACATTTTTTACTAGAACATACATTATAAAGGAATTTTTTTGCTTTATTTTCTGTCTTTTTTACTGGGTATGTGAAGAAATTTAGAAAGTATTTGTCTGTTCAAATTAAATTTTCGAAGTAATAACAATTGTAATCATCAATGCACTCAATTTAGGCTCATTAAAATCAATTGATTTATTTTTTTTTTCTTGTTTTCATAAAAATGTTCGTAAAACTAACGTTAGTTTAAATCTTCTTTTCTTGTTTGTTTCTAAAATACATCTCATATCTCTTTATTTTACATATATCGTAAAATACAATTCTGTTAAAAAATATCTCTGTCTCACTTTGAGAATGTAGCAATAGCAATGCTTTAGCGAATATTATTGATAAGTGCTAATTTCTGCGTTTAAATTGTTTTTAAATGCTAATGTTTTTCTTTTAATCTGATAAATGATTTGAATTTATCTGCAATTTCCAAAAATATTTTCGAGTCTGACCTGTGATGGCTGATATATTCTGGAAAATCAAATTTATTCAGGTCGGGAATGGGGGAGGGGGTAGGGGTGCATCAGCCCCCCTGTCTTCGTCTCCCTATCCTGTATAAAAAATTAAATTTCTTAACTTTTTAAGAAACGTTTTTATTGATCCAAACGACTTTTAACCGCTTCCATTATTATCCCGATTTATCTCGGGTTCGTATATATTACAATTAATTATTATCCCGAGAAAACTCGAGTATGACATAATTTGTCATTACGATTTGTTTTATCTCGTTTTTACTCGGCCTGAAGCTTAAAAAGAAAGAAAATATTCTTATATAATATAATAAATTATATATAATCGCATAATATTTGACTGATAGTTTTCTAAGTTTTGTGATATTAAATGCAATCATGTGATTGCAAAAAATATGATGATTTTGTGCATTTAAAAAAATCGGTAAGGGAAGTGATTAAACTAATTTATTTTTTCCTTTTTTTTAAACATTTTTGTAATTGGAACTATACGTCTATGACTAACGGTTTAGGAATTAACCATTGGACATCGCTGAGTGGACACCCTGTATAATTTTGTATATACTGTCATTTTGAACTAGATTGGAATTCAATAGGCTGCAATTAAATTTTTTCACTTTCTCAACTTATATAATTCCGTGTATTTCGCGACTATATCGTAATTCAGAACATCAATCGATACCGTACCGAAAATATTCTGTAGTGGATCTATTTCGAATCATACAAATCCGATCCTTCAACAGGTAAATAGCTCACATGCTCCGAAAGCAAGCGCACGTGGCAAAGCAATAGGAAGATTAATTAATTTGTCGTTATTTTTTAAATTTTGTTTTAAATTGTTATTTATCAATTTAATTTTTTTAATTTAAATTTTATTTATTAATTTGATTTTCAAGTAAAATTAATTTAAATTTAATGTTAAATGAAAATTATTTTAATAAAAGAGCTGAACCCCATAAAAACAGTTCAATATTAACCTGAAAATAAAAAATCACAAGTTTACTAAATAGTGTACACAAAATGCTGCAAAGTAAAAACTAAACAAACATTAAAATAAAATTATAAGGACCATCTTCAGGAAAGAGTTTTTACATTCCTTTTAAAGAAAAAAAAGTCAAGCCGTTTTGAATTTGCAAAGTTCGTTAGGTTCCCAAACGTTAATCGCTTCAACATGACCAAAACGTCGATTGTTACCATTTTATTTTAATATTATTATTATTATTATTATTATTATTAATGTTTGTTTAGTTTTTAATTTTACAGCATTTTGTAAACGTGTATTAACCCATTTATGCCTAGCGTCCCATTTTGGGGACGTTTCAAATTTTAATGAATTTGTATAATTTTCTTCTCCTTTATAACATGAAAATTGCATGAAATCATTATTTATAAATGTCTTTATCTGTAACCGAGAGATGACAGCATAAGGTGGATATTTATTTGCTTAAATGAAGGCTTTTTTCGGTGTTTATAGATTTTTAATTTTTAAAGATGGCAAAATGTAAAAAGTAAGTTTAATTGTATTTTTTCTATCAAGGATGCAAAATCGCAAGTTATAATCTTAGCTTTTAGACGTTTTTGAAATACGTATTTTTTTAAATTGCGAAATTAAATGTTCAAGCCTATTTTTTATGCATTTTTGTAATGTCCAAAATATACGGTTCTAGGCACAAATGGGCATATATTTTTGTTAGAAATTTAGGAGACAGTTATTTATGGGATCTCCTTTCGAAGATATTTATGAAATAAATTGTTTTTAAGTCTGCAATACGATTATTCTTATTTTATTATTAATAATAGTTATAACGTTATTAGTCTCTGCAAAGAAATAAATATATGTATTTTTTAGTTCATAAAAATACTAATTATAGTACATAATATACAATTTAAAAACATTTTAAATATAAATGTAGGTAAAAAATATAATTATGCATATTATTCTACTAGAAATACTCATATTTAGTTCTTTTACATTTTATCAAATAAATACAAAAAAATTTAAGCTTAACTTTTTTTAGTATTTTTCCAGTTCATTTTGCAACATTTTAAAGTGATTTTACCAAAAAAATTTGAGAAAACAAAAATTCAGGCACAAATGGGTTAATAATTGTGATTTTTTATTTTCATGTTAATATTGAAAATTACTTTTATTTGGAAAATTTTCTTCGCCTTGTGCGTTTGCCGTGGAGCCGCGTGTGCTATTCACCTGAAGAAAAAAAAAAATCTGATTTATATGATCCGAAACTAAACAGGTCTGTACCTCTTATTTTATCATCTGTATAGTGCTCTTATACAAGGCTCTTAAACTTTAATTATCCGAAGCGAGTTTATTGGTGCATTTTAATATTAATCAAATTGTTTATATGAATCATATCATCTCTGTCGTTGCTAATTGTTTTATCTTCTAGACTATATCTTTTGCTGATAATGATGACGAACATCTTTTCATGTGTGACCGTATTTTTTAAAGTATTTTTTCTTTCTAAAAAAGTAGAAATATTATGTCAGAAGTGTGTTTTAACCCTTTCAGGGATCTCAGCATCCTTTACTTTTTATACACATGCTACCGCTATAATCAAATAGTCCTGCATCGGGGCGGGTAACCCGACTTCACCCGAATCCGACAAAGACGCTATTTTTCGGGTTCGGGTTAGGTTTTGACTTTTTCGGGTCGACCCGATTTTTTAAAAAGAAAGTCACGAATATTTTTTAATTGAAATAATGTATGTTTGGATATTAATGAGTGTGTATGTTGCATAGGAATTGTAGCAAGGCAATTGCTTTCAATGAGCATTCAAAGGTGGTGAAAAAAAAAAAGAGACGTCGGTCAGCCTAGCGGTGCTGTCCAAAGACGTTTGATCCGGAAAAATTCAGTAAAAAAAGGCATACAAAGAACACGTTTTGTTTACATAAGGAATCAAAGCGTAAGTTAAAAATGAGTCTGAAAATATGTCAGAAAATTTCGAGTTGTTGAGCCTGGGAAAATATTTTTTTAAATACCGACTTAATGTGATTTTGATAAAACGAGCACTTCCAGAAAAATGAAATAAAAAATTCTTTAATAGCGGCCAGATAAAATTCTCTGGGTTTATCCCTAATCTTGATTTAGTTTTTGTTGGTGAAATTAGTACTTAACTTCGAAATCTACCTCTGCCTGTAGGCCGAGCCGGCAGGGATTTTTTAATATTCATGAAAATACTGATATAATTTTTTTGTAAACTATCGGGTAGAAGGGAAGAGCCAAAGTTATTTTCAAATAATACTTCAAGACGGATGTAGACACCACTGTCGATTCTTATTTTGTTTTGATTCCTTATGTAAACAAAACATGTGCTTTGTATGCCCCTTTTTACTGAATTTTTCTGCATCAAACTTCTTTGGACAGCACCGCTAAAGGCCGAACGGCGGCGTCTCTTCTTTTTACCACCCTTGAATGTTCATCGAAAGTAATTGCCTTGCTACAATTCCTATGCAACATACTACTTAATTGGTGTGACCAAGATTGACTGTTCTTTGTAGGGGGTACAATAGGAGGTCCTAATTAATTGAGCTGATTACGGCCGACATTAGTACCGGCCGAGGAACTCCAGTTTGTTAGGACGGGGCTTTTAGACAGAATTCATGACGTCAGATCACGAAAGGCCCTAGGCCCAGGATAAACAAAAAAGAGTTTCCCTCGGCCACTTGGGCCGGCTCAGGAGGTGTATCAGCATTTGAAAATAGATCAGCAAATTTAATGTGATATGTTTTCAAAAAGCATATTCTATCGTCATATTCAAGAAGTTATACTATTCTGTTCAGAAAAAGCCACAGTATAAAATAATTAATTAATTTTTATTTTTTATGGCATTGATTTGATTCTTTGTTTTCTTTTCTTCAGTATAATTTTTTTTCTGTGCGCGAATGACGGTTTCTCTACGCCTGTTTTCGTAAACGGAAGAAGTGAGGTCAAAGAACGTCAATTTCTTTGGTAAGGCACCCAGGGCTAGAGATCTGCACGGGCCGGACTCAGGCCTATTTTCATTCACGGCACTCGGACCGGTCCGGTCCCGGGACATACTTTTTTCTGAAGGCTCGGACCGGGCCTAGTGACTACTGTTTACGGAATACTTTTTTCTGAAGGCTCGGACCGGGCCTAGTGACTACTGTTTACGGACCGGGACGGGTTCGGGCCTTACTTTTTTCCGGAAGAATCGGGCCGGGCGGGGCCTAGCTTATTTTTTCTGTACAGAGCCGGGACTGGTTTCTTTCCTAGTTTTAGCGGCCCAAAATTTTCAGCCCTAGTTTTGAGCCAGCCCGTATAGAAATCATTGTCTCGGCGTGGCTTGTCCGTTCAAAGGTCAGTAAAATTAAGCCTGGCCCTAACAGTTTTGCAAAAAATGCATACATTTTTAAATCGCCATTATTCTACAATTAAACGTTAACATGTATTCTTTTTAAATAATAGTAAATTTCTACGCTAATTAAAATATAATAAAACATGTGAAAAAGAACCTGCCTGTGACGGAATTCTGTTTTAAACTGAAAAACGTGTTGATTCATGCAAAAGTAATAGACTAATACGTAAGAAAAGAATATATAATACATTTACATTTGCTAAGAAGGGAACGTGTCTATAACGCATTTTTTTTTTCTTTCCTGTGTAATTGAGTCTTAGAAGATTTTACTGTATAGCATTTTTCAGATTTTTAACACTTCAATACATGGAATACGGATTAGCAATATTAATGGCAACTGAAATATTTACATACGAGAAATAGCGATTCATTAGAAAAATAAATGTCGCTGCCTGCAGCACTTCTATAAAAATGAAGTTTAGAAACATGAAAAAAAAAGTTAAGA
The DNA here is from genome assembly GCA_963932465.1 of Maratus speciosus. NCBI lineage: Eukaryota > Metazoa > Arthropoda > Arachnida > Araneae > Salticidae > Maratus > Maratus speciosus. The sequence continues at coordinate 577,927,998 of OZ010788.1, read as the reverse complement.
TAAATATTTTTGATCAGAACTCCTCGTACGAGAGAAATTTTTAACCAAATCGACGTAAAAATCAATGTTTTGTAGAAATTCACTCGGACCGAGATTTTAACTTTTTTCCGGGCCGGGCTCGGGCTCGGGCCGAACTTTTAACTTTTTACCGGGCTGGGCCAATATTTTTTTGTACGAGCCGGGCCTGGCCGAATTTTTTTTTATGAATCGGGCCGGGCCCGGGGCTGGAAAATTCGGCCCGTGCAGACCTCTACCCAGGGCAGCCGCAGAGCTTGTTTAAAATCGGTCTAAAACTACGATTTTCTGCAATAAACACAAACGCATTTTTTCTCCGGTTGCGGTTTTTAGTCCGCGCAGCATATTTTTCAGGAGTGACTCTGTTCCAAAATTTTTAAAAAATCGATCATTAGTCCGAAAATTTGGATATTAAAAAAAGTGCAAGGAAAACAAAATCTGGGCTGCAAAACAAACATCTTAACATAAAATCCCCTTAATGGATATTAACCATCATGAGTGAATCGTTATTAACCCTGAGTGAATCATGTTTCTGTAAATATTTATATCAGGGATTTCCTTCCTTAGAAGCAGGTGCGCGATTTTAAGTGTTTTTCGAGGGTGGGATGGAGTTTTCTTTGAGGGGCTGGGTTTGAAATAACGTGCGGGATCGCCCGATTTGTGCACAGAAAAGAAAAGCCCCGCATATAATGAAAAATGATGTGCAGTATCCCCCCCCCCCCCCTCCAAGTTCTTTTTCAAGTTTCAAGACATGTGATTATGTGATTCTTCCTCGAATTTTTTAAAATTTCTTAAAGTCCGCGATTTTTTTTTTCTTTTATGGAATTTCTCAAAATCAATTCGTGAATCGATCGCGGAAAAAATGAGAATTTCTTTTCACGATCGTGGAAAAATATCGTGAATTTCGATTAAAGAGTGCAGGAAGATATCGCGAATTTCGTCAAACGATTGCGTAAAAAATCCCGAATTTCGATAAACGGTCGACTAAAAAATGTTGCAAATTTCGTCAAAAGGTTGCGAAGACAAGTAGGCAGCCTAAGAGAGACTGCTCAGGGCCGGCTAGGCCTGCCCCTTAGAGCTTAACGTCTCTCCCGGTATGTTCCCCGACACGTTGAGGCTCGTTAGTGAGTACAGCCCTGTCCGGCCGTATGCAGACGGACAAACACAAAATGCTCAAGGGGCGACGCTCACCCGCTAAGGGCGTCTATGCACCACCGACCACAGAACCCAGAATTTATTTTAAAAAGGACAAAGTGGGATTACAAAAATTAGACGAATGCCTTCCCGCCAGGAAAACGCCTACTCGCGACAGGGGGCGGGAGTATGAGAACATTTAAAGTAAAAATAAAATAAAATAAATAATAATAATAATAATAATAATAAACATCACTGATCCTGGCCGCCGGGGTAGGAACCCCTCTCGCGACAAGGGGCGGCAGGAAGGGAAAAGAATGGAATGCGTGGCACAAGTAAGATGGCACGAGCAAATACGCAAGCGTCCATTGGAGATGTAATGATTTGCGTGGCACAAATAAGATGATGACGCCGTAAAAAAATCAGTTTTGTGCACAGGTCGCAAAAGAAAATTCCGTTAAATGATCGCGGTAAAAACGAGAATTTCGTCAAAGGATCGCGAAAGATAACGCGAATTTCTTCAAACGATTACGGAAAGTAAACATGAATTTCATCGGAGTATCGCGCTAAAAAAAAGGAATTTCGTCGACGGATCGCGGTAGAAAACATGAATTTTGTCAAAGGTTCGCGGTAAAAAGTGCGAATTTCGCCAAAAAATCGCAATAGAAAGACGGAAATTTCGTCACACGATTCTGGGAAGAAATTGTGAATATCGTGTAATGATCGCGAATAAAAAATCGCGAATTTCGTCAAAATTAACTGCTCAGGGCTAAAAGACTGAAACCGGGTTTCTTTTACAAATGTCAAAAGAACGTCGCGAAACGAGAAGAAACTCTAAAAATCGTATAAAAATTTTCAGAGGAAAAAATTTACTAGATTGAATTGAAAAATTGCAACCATATTCCTTTTACGAATGTCAAAAAATGGCCGCGAAGCACGAAATTCAACAAACCAACCTCCAGGTTAATTTGAATTTTGTGCGCTACTATTTCTCATTTTCAAATGAGGCAGGTCTGTGCAACCTCTTTTACCCGGGCTAATCACATGGTGGAATTATCGTTTCACATCAGCATTCCCTTTCAAAAAAAATATTTTTTTTGCTTCTTTCTAGACTTTAGATTAGACTACGAAAGCAAATAGAACATTGTTCAATTATGACCATTATACAATTTCCTCGTTGAGAACTTACGTTAATTCATCATGGAACTGTAGAAACATGCAAAAGAAAGAACGACGCTATAAAAAATCTCCCATAAACAAAAGACGTCAAAGTGGGATTATAAAACCACCTTTTTGACTTACTATGACTAATACAGATTACAGATTCTAGTACATATTCTACTTTTATAAAAGATGAACAAAATAATTTTCTTTAAAAAAAAGAGAAAAAAAAAAAAAAGAGTCTTTTCTTTTATCACATTCCAAAACTTAGGCTGTTAGTTTACTGAACTAAACTAAATAGAACTAACTCTGCTTTCTTTTCTTTTTTTTTTCTTTTGTAGATTTCTATTTTTTAATAATATTGTGTATCTGCGCAAGCGGGGTGGGGGGGTTACGCGCTTGCGATCTGTAGTTCTATTATCGTCGATGCAATGTTTTTATCTTTTGGAATATAGCATTGTTCGTTGAAGATGACGAACCTCTTTTCGTATGTGATCCTATATTTTTCAGGGGTTTTCCTCTTGCTAACGCAGCAGAAACATGAGTCACCGATACGTTTCAAAAAAGGATTTTCCTCCCATCGATTCTTTTTTTCTTTCTTTATAAATGGGCACGACTTACATCCAAAATTTCTTTTAAAGAGTTATGGGAAAAGAAAGAAATTTATTTTTGAGAATATGTTTGAGCATAAAAAATTGCACGCTGGAAAAATAAAACATATGTCGACAAATAAGACAAAAAAGCTTCCACAAATCATACCCTTTTTAGGTACGTTCGCAATTATATAAATACGTAGCACCTATAGCCGTCGTTCGGTCCGTCTGTCTGTCTGTCCGTCCACATATAACAGAGCAAAAACTATCCAACCGAATGGTCTGAAATTTTAAATATATAATTGTTGCAAAATTTTGTCGAATCATTTCAAATTTTATGAAAATCGGACGTATAGTTTAATTACAGGGACAGTCAAAAGTTTTACGTTACATGACGGCCAATGGGGAAAAAACATATTTCAAGTGAATTTTAATGATGTTACAGCCTTTCGAACAGAATGAAATTAATATGCATTTATAAAGTGCACTAACACATGCATTCAGTACAACACGCGGTTCGAAAAATATTTATAAAACAAGTTATAATACGAACGCACCTCATTTGCCACGTTTGACGTGCAATTTCTAACTTGTTTCTCCTTTATTTCACATTGGATTTAGAGTCCAAAATCTGGTCGGGTAACCTGATTTTGTCTGAACACGAACTGATTCGAACCGCGGATCGGATCTGGATCGTGCTAATGTTTCCTTTGTAGGTTGGATTGACTCTGCTGGTTTCGTTTTCTGGTCCGTTTCGGTTTGGGATCTGACTCTTGCGGACTGGTTTTGGATTCACCCGATTTTTCATAAAAGCCTAGAATATATTTTTTTTTAAGGAAAAAAACTATATAATTGAAGATTAATGAGCATATATATGTTCATTTTTCAACTTGAAAGATAAAATTGACAACTGTAGGCTATTTTTCCAAAAATGTATTAAAATATGAATCGATTTTATTGCATTTCGGGTTTGGATTTGAAGTATGTCTGTTTGGCGTCAGGTTTCGAGTTGGCCTATTATGGAATTTTCGGGTTCATCTCGAGTTGCACCCGATTCGTGCAGGGCTCTGCTAGTGTTATACCCTGCAGTTTAAAACAGAGGTATTGGCGATTATTTCTTAACCCTTTCCGGACGGGCGTCATTTTATGACATTTAAATTTTTTACACCAGCAATTCCGTATAGTATTTTTTGCCTTATTTAATCCCAAAATTCTGCAATTATACAAGGCAACGATTACGATTAAAATATTCTCGTTTTAAAAATGAAAAATATACCTAATACATACAATAAAAAGACTTTATGGAACGTATAACTGGCAACCGTATTCAAGTGATTAAACTGCTGATGCTAAAAAAGTGCCTCCAATATCCAATTACAAAAAAATATACAAATCAACTTTTAGATATAGCATTTGCTTTACAAAGGGATTTATATGTATTAAAATGTGAAATTTATTTTCTTACGCCTCACCACTCCCTTTTCATATAACTTATATTCAGACAAATATTGCCCTACGTCTAAGAAAGACATTAAAAATAAAGTTACCTCCGTTAGTGACGAAAAACATTTAAAATTTATAAAGTTAAAAATATAACTCGGTCTGTTTTTGTCGTAAAAGAATGAGATTTATTTTAATGTCCTTCTTTGACTAAGGTCAACTTATATATATATATATATATATATATATATATATATAAACTATAGGGAAAAGGGATCGTAAAAGTTTAATTTCGTATTTTAATACATGTAATCTAAAAGCTACATTTGATTCCTATTTTATTAACTCTCTTTTTTATTATGGAGCGCCACATATCTCCCTAGCGGTGACTTTTGGAGCTAATTTTTTTGTGTGGTAGCTTTCATCCCCCATCATGTTTAACCATCCTATAAAATTTGAATCTATCCTGGCAATTAGATCGCGCCGCAGAACACGCTGAATATTGTCACAGGTTCCTAGGGGTCAGGAAAAAGCTGGAAAACAGGGAAAAGTCAGGGAATTCGAAAATTTAGGCAAAAAGTCAGGGAAATGTCAGGGGATTTTTTAAATATTTGAAAAGGTCAGGGAAAAGTCAGTGAATTTTTGCTATACTACTTTCATCAGAATTTCTATTATCATCTTAAATGAATAAATTTTGAATTAATTATTCATCCAATCTAAAATTTTTATATAAAATTTATGCAAACTATATAGCAATATGAAAAATAATAAAAAAAAATCGTAAATTCGTATGGCACATACATTTTTCTAGCATTTATCTAAATTAAAGTCCATTGTAGAGGGTTTTACAACAATATATAACCCGAATTTTTACTGAGAAAGATCAGGGAAATTTTTGAATAAAGTCAGGGAAAATCTGGAAAAGTCAGGGAATTTTTGTACCAGAATTATGTAGGAACCCTGTGTCAGTTTGGTTAAGGGCCACCGTGTATGTTAATTATTACGAATGCATTTTCATATATATTTAGGCTTTAATTATTAATACTGGCAGTCTTTGCCCGCTATACTGGTCAGTTTCTCCAAACGACCATTGACGAACGAAATATATCGGTGAACTGGACCTTGTGTTTCAACGCAATATAGTCATTTACCTGGAATGTCCTTCCGTATTGCTGCAAATGATGTGAACGCCATTGATTAATTATATTTTCTTATGAGTCAGACAAAATTTGGGCTATTAAGGACCAACTCTTTTAGTTGATCATTTGAAGTAGGATTTGGTAAAGAACGATCGAACGATATGCAGTATGTGAACCATACCTGAGATGTTATCTAATTAACAATTCAAGTCTCATCAAAATCCTTCCAGTAGAAGATTTAACCCTGTATAAATGTACTGTACTTTAAAGTACCATTAATATAACTTATTATAAAATTAATTTAAAAGATCGATTAGTAGTAATACAGTTTAGATTGAGTTATAGACACTTTATTTTATCTTGTTTGAAAAGCATTATGGGTTGCACAAAACAAAAATATTTTTAAAAAGGTGATGTATTTTCATTTGCAACTTTTCAGCTTTCTTGACGTTGAAAGATTGTGGGGGAAAAGTTTCAGTTAGGATATATTTCTATATTTTTATTGTACGAGCATTACATTTGTGCATTTCCTAATTCTATAAAATACTAAGAAAAATATTTTAAAGAAAAGATTTAAGTGAAGTTATGAATATTGCACAAAATCCCTATAAATTAAAATTTAAATAGTTAATTTTAATTTGGAAATCCTTCTAAAATGTATTAAATGATTGTGTAAATCTTCTAATATTGTTTCAAAAATTCACGAGAAATGCTTTAAAAGATGAAATTTTCATGAATTCATAATTTGGGATATCTAGGATTATAAAGGCAAATCGTTCATACTTGAATTCACCTGATTATAGAACTTTCCCCATAATTCTATAACTAAGCAACGAGAACGATATGTTATATACTAAAACCTTTCCTAAAAAATTATCTAATAGTTGAGGTTCCATCGTAATTCTTTCAGCAGAATCTTTTAAAAAGACATACCTTTTATAATCGATTCATCTGATTGTAGAATCCCCCCCCCCCCCCACAATTCTGTAACAAAGCAACAAAAACAGTATATTGTATATACTTAGTCCAGGCAATAGAGACCGTATAGGGGCTCTACCTAGCAAAATTCATTTTTTGGGTCGCTGAATCCGAATTTTTAATTTCCCACCAAAATTTTCCCCGGCACCCCCCCCCCCCCCCCAATTTTTGGTAAAATGCCTCCCAAAAAAGGTTTTTATTAAAAAAATCAATTTTTTTATTGTCTTAGGGGAAAAGTATCTAGAAATTCAGAAAGTAGACAAAATTTGCTACAAATTAGATATGACATTATGACTTAGGATGAAGGTGAAGGGGGGGATCTGCCTCGGAACATGCGCGCGATGCTGCGTGGACTAAGTTGCGCAATTCCACTTAACCACTCACACGTTTACATTCGCCCTCCCACCTCTCCTCCGAACTTTCCTTATAAAGTTTACTTTAAGTTTTTTGGGTCGCTGAATCCGAATTTTTAACTTACCCCCCAAATTCCCCCCCCCCCCAAAAGTTGTTATTAACTTAAATTTCTTATTGTTTTAGGGGAAAAGCATTACGAAATTCAGAAACTAGACAAAATTTGCAACAAATAGGATATATGACATTATGATGTAGGATAAACGGGGAGAGAGGGGGGGCTGCCTCGGAACATTCCCTGCGGGCTTTTCGCAAAAACCAAATTTTTTCAAAAAATCACGACTCACTTTATTTCGACTCACTTTATGTTTTTTGGGTCGCTGAATCCGAATTTGTAACTTCCCACCAAAATTTCACCCGGCAACCCCCCAAAAAATTGATTTTTTGAAAAAATTTGTTTTTTGAGAAAAGCGCGCGGGGAATGTTCCGAGGCAGCCCCCTCTCTCCCCGTTTATTCTACGTCATAATGTCATATATCCTATTTGTTGCAAATTTTGTCTAGTTTCTGAATTTCGTAATGCTTTTCCCCTAAAATAATAAGAAATTTAAGATAATAACAACTATTTGGGTGGGTGGGGGGGGGGTTCGCGGGGGGGGGATTTTGGGGGCAAGTTAAAAATTCGGATTCAGCGACCCAAAAAACTTAAAGTAAACTTTATAAGGAAAGTTCGGAGGAGAGATGGGAGGGTGAATGTAAACGTGTGAGTGGTTAAGTGGAATTGCGCAACTTAGTTCACGCAGCACCGCATGCATGTTCCGAGGCAGATCCCCCCTTCCTCTTCATCCTAAGTCATAATGTCATATATCTAATTTGTTGCAAATTTTGTCTACTTTCTGAATTTCTGAATTGAAAAAAATTGATTTTTTTAATAAAAACCTTTTTTGGGGGGCATTTTACCAAAATTTGGGGGGGGGGGGTTGCCGGGGGAAATTTTAGTGGGAAGTTAAAAATCAGGATTCAGCGACCCAAAAAACATAAAGTAAGCCGATTTCCAGAACTACCATTAATTTTGCTAGGTAAAATTTCCTATTGCCTGGTCTAACTAACATTTTTTCGGAAAAAATCTAACTGACAATGCAAATCCTGTAAAAATACATTGAGTAGAATTCCAGCTATAAGCAGCCGGAACGAAATTCCCGTTTGCATTTTTTATATATAGTAGATTATAGTAATGTTCTTTCATATATGTATTTTTCGAATAATATGAAATTTTTTGAAGATTTAACAGTAATATGATTCTTTAAACAGCTAAACATCTTTGTGGAACAATGGGGAACTTTAACAAATAAATGCAAAGTAAAATTTTATGAATAATGAATAAATCAGCAGATAATCACATAATTGATATTAAGTTACAGAATCGTAAACGCGGTAAATAAACGTGATATTTTCGTTTCATTTTCAGCTGGTTATGAATAAACTTAACTATATTGAAATAAACTAAGAGAAGACAATGGGGAAAGATAAATAAATTCTTCTAAATACCGAGTAGAGAACTTTTAAATCATTACAGTAGCGGTTTAAATTTAAACTACTGAATATTTTAAGAAATTAAAAGCAAAGTATTATATGACAAATAATGAGTGAATTAGCTGAGTTTTACATAAGATAAATGAAACTTGTTTATGGAGTCGTAAATGCGGTAAATACACGTAACGTTTACTTTTGTATTTCAGCTGACTGTAAATAATGGAATACATTAAGGGGGCCTCGGATTGACGAAAACTGTCGGAAGTTTGTTCTTTGATTAGGAAGCATGCAATTAATTCAGACTATTACTTCTGTTTGCTATTCTTTATTTACTTATGTTTTATAGAAGTAAAAAATCTATATATATATTACGCTATCGTACGTGGCACAGAAATCGTGATTATTTGTTAATTGTTTAATGGCAATTCCCGAATGCCTTGATGAAACGCACCTCATTGGTTATTGAACAGCATTTAAGAATCTCCATACCTATAAGGGGGATTATCATAGGGATACACTGCTCTGTCACCAAATTCCGCCAAGTTTGTTGCCAACTTGGCGATCAAAACTATTCGCCAAAAGTGACGCCAGCTTTGCGATATCTCTAATATTTCACGAAATTCCCATAGACTTCATTGTAAACCAATAGGGTTTACTTGCTTACAGAAGATCAACAAATTGATATATTTTAATGCAACAAAAACTAATATTAGCTTAAGTGATTATATTAATTATATTTAAGGGAGTCTGAGTAAATTAAATTATGAATAAAAGTAGCATGAATGCTTAGCATACTTTCCCAAACATAAATTTTAAGGGAGACCAAACTGGTCGCCAAGAGCGGCTAGTATTTGTTAATCTGTAAGGGAAAATAACAAATGCATTGATGTTGTAAAAGTTTTATTATTATCATTTTCTTTTTAGACGTGTGGTTTTGAAATTGGTAATGTTGCCTGCTCTAGCTGGCTGTTTCTAGTCACAGTCAATTTGACAGCTGACAGACGATTTGTGCTCAGTATGTTTTACCATTTCACCATGAATAGACTTAAGCCAGAGCAACGCTTGCAAATCGTGCAAAACGCCGTCAGTTTATTGCGGGAGACTCGGTGAGCGCATAATTTCGCTTAATAGACCTGTGCACTGGCCTTCACGGTCATGTGATCCCACACCGGTGTATTATTTTCTATGGGGATATGTGAAGTCGCTGGACTACGCCAATAAACCAGAGACGTTGGGCTACTTGGAAATCAACAACATTCGCCGCGTTATTGTTGATATATGGCCCCAGCTGCTCGATAAAGTGGTCGAAAATTGGACTTCCAGATTGAGCAGCATTCGAGCCAGTCGCGGCGCCCCTATGCCCGAAATCCTTTTTAAACACTAATGGCCAGGGCTTGAGAAGCAAATTTCTGTTCCCAGGGCACTTTCAATTTTTCGTGCCCTTTTAGAATAGTTGATTTACTGGGACTAATTTTTTAACATTACACATTTATTCGAAAAGTGTCAACTCAAAAAATGAAGTTTTCCAGATAATTGAAAAACGGTTTCAAGAATAAAAATATTTTTCTATTATTTATTGAAATGTGCTTCTAACCATAAATTGAGACATTTTTTGTCGTTTCATTGTATCTCAAAATATCACTTTTTTTTTTTTTTTTTTTTCGAATAAATGTGCAATGTGATAAAATTGAATGACTCGATAAATACAGTACATCAATTACTAGAAAATAACGATAAAAAGACTATTTATTAATGATGTTATTGATATTAAATGATAAAACTAAACTGATACCGAGTACAAACAAAATTCCTAAACGTATTAAAACAACTTCTTTTTTAAACCTAATTATGAACTTTTGTTTTATTCTGAAACTACAGAAAATAATAAAACATATATATTTTTTGAAGGCACACCATTTAATTTTTAGAGTTAATAAATAACTTCATCAACTTTCATGCCCATCAGAAATTTCGTGCTCAGGGCACGTGCCCCGGGTGCCCATGCGATAGTCAGGGCCTGCTAATGGCATAAAATTATTCATTTAATAAAACCAATATCATGGCCATTAACATTATTTTTGTATGCTTATTTCGTTTTAAATTTGTATACCTCAAAAAAAAAAAAAAAAAAAAAAAACCTTTACAACAAAATAACAGCAGAATCTTTTATAGTCTTTATTTTCTCAATCAACAAAATATCAGTAGAACTAGTTTTGCCACGACACGATCTTGAAACCCAGGTTGTTTATTTGTGAGTCGCTATTTCATCTTTATACTACTTTCAAGTTGTTTCTCGATTATACTTAAAAGAAAAACAAAAAATTACAAAAATTTATAACTTTATAATAAAAAAATTCAAAATCCATCAAAATTGGTCATATGTTTTGTTATAACTCGTTTTTTTAGGATTTCGTTCAACTGACGAATTCCTATTAGTATCATTCCTCTGTATATCTAGCTGTCCGTCACATAGTTCGTCCTCAGAATCTGTATCAGTTAGAGACTTGAAATTTTGTATACTTACAGCTGAATACCTCCAATTACATAACAAATCATAAAATTTTTAATTACATGAATTTACTTTTTGACATCTGATCATTTTTGCGATTTATATTTAAAACAGAACCTTAATTTCAGTCCTTTTTGCGCAGTCCAGATAGCTCTGTGGTAATGCATCTATCTGCCTGATGAAAAAAAGTCCCGGTTCGATGCTCGGCGTCGGAGTTTGAAATTTTTCCTCACTGAATAGATTTCATTGTTATATAATGTATTCAATTTTATAAAATTTTTGTAATTGTTTTTGCCATTTTAAGGCCAAAAGTTGTTTTAAAATATTTTATAAATAATTTTTTTAAATTCAAAAATTCAATTTTTGTCAATTTGTGAAACTTTAAATTGTCTGCATAATTATGTCCCACAGATTTCATTAAAAGAACTTTTTTTGCCATTTTAAAGGTTTCTATTCTTTTTTTTTTTTTTTTTAGGTTAAAATTAAATCTTGTAATTAAATATGCTTTTCTGGTATACAAACATATGCTGTTACAATATGACATAGACGTACGTCTGAAAAGCAGGTCTTGAAATTTTTTTAATCTGATTAAAAAAGTCTTCCAATTGTAGTAATTTTTGAAATAAATTACTCGTGTAGCCATCTATGTTCTGTTTGAAAATGGTCAAGGATTTAATAATTATAAATTAACGATTTGGATTTATTAATTAAAGGATAAAGTGTTTTAAAAGGAATATTAAACGAAACCCTCTGTGCGATCTTCGATACTTATCCACTTGTTTGTTATTATTATTATTTATTTATTTATTTAATTTCAGGTATAATTGAGAGACAACGTAATAAGCATAATAAAGATGAAATGATGACTCAAATATGGGGCCCTGGACTTAAAATTCGTCAAGAAACTAGTTTTGAAAGATTAATTTTGTCGTATAATACTAAAACTTTTCTTTTTACCCGACTGCCAAGAAGGGTTATGTGTTTCACGCATATCTGGGTATGTGGATTTCTTTATACCCTCGAAACATCTCAACGGCTGGATGGATTTTAATGAATGACGTCTCTATCGATTCGTCTTAACCGTCCGATAATTATAGGCTAGGTTTTGTTTTTTATAACTTCAAAATGGCGGTAGAGACGAAATTTTTTTTTCACGCAGTGGAGTATCATTGTATAGATCGTTCAAAATGAAGACGACGTTTCATTGACTATTTTACAGTCAGAAGCTCCGTTTAAATATTTACACAACCTGGAAGTTGTGTAGATAGGATCTCTGGCTTTACTTCAACTCAAACCTTCATAGACATCTATAAGCCTCATCAAAACAGTGTTTTAGGAACTAACAATTAAACACAACTTAAAAGTCACCAATAAAAAGTAAATAAAAAAACAGGTAAGTAATATAAAAAAAATAGTTTCACCTTGATGAGAAATAATTAATTAGATCGCTTTTTACGCAGTCGGGGTTTTTGATTTTTTAAATTTAATTTTTACTTGTTTCTTTCTTTCTTTCTTTTTCTTTTTCTTTTTATTTATTTATTTTTTTTAACTTTTGAACTTTAACTTGTATTTTCCGAGACACTAGCGACATTTTGTTTCGTTTGGAATCTTAGTACTACCGTAGATTTTGTGAATTGGTGCGTTTTAATTATAATAGTCCTGTACATAAAGCTTATACAGAAACAGTATCCTATGAGTTAATCCAGCCTTTTATTCATATTAGGACCAAGAGCTCTCAGAGACCGATCACAATGCAGTTATGGGACGATTTCTGCCTCAGCAGTTACAAATATTTGTTATTTCTATAAAGCATAAATATATTAATGCAAAAAAGAAGTAATAGTCTAAATTAATTGCAGGGCTCCAAATTCACGATCAGACTTCAGTTAACTGAACCTTTTAATCTTCTTTCAACAAGCGATCTCGGAGACTGCTCACAATATAATTATGGGACGATTTCTGTCTCACTAGGGAACTCCCCAAGTACCAGTTATAGATTTTGGACGAGCATGGAATCGTTCAAAAGCTCTTGTCATGTCGATCAAGAAATGTAGGAGAAAGTAGGGTAATGACGCTCAGCAGGCAATCCCGCTCACTCAACTATCTTTAAACAGAATAGAATTGAAAACGTGCGATCGTTACCGGCATCTAGCAAACTTCATCGTAAGTTCCCAGTAAGGATATAGTGACCGACGGAAGGAAAGTATTTTTGTGCCCTCACGTTATTAGTTTGCAGTTGTTTTATTGTAAAATTCTGCAACATCTAACCTGAAGGTAAGTGTACACTCTTATTTTCAAATGTTAATTTACTCATTATGTCTACAAAATATATACATTTAGCTGTACTTTCATGCTTTTATTTATTTTTGTAGTGCGTTGTTACGACAACTATAATACATTAAAATCCAACATGGCGATAACGGGTAATGGCTCTCACATGAATTCCAGAAAAAGTGTTGCCAGTGAACTACTTTTTTTAAATTCAAATTTGTTGATTGACACCCCTTTTTTGAAATGGTTAAATTTCCCCTGTTTTCGCCTTAATTAATATGTCATTAAACAAGGTGAATTTTACGATTTCAAAACAGTGGTGAAAATCAAAAAACCTAAATTTAAAAAAAAGTAATGTGTGCACAATATGCGTAAAGTGGTCGCATAAAGTCTGCTGTGGTGTGAACAACCCGCACAACTACATATGTGACTTTTGTCTTACTTAAATGTTACATTCATATTCTGAGCGCCATTACCCTACCATGTCGGCATTACTGCTCAATCGATGGTTATTCAAATAAAACGATAAAAAAAAATTCCTAAAACTTTCATGCAAATTAGTTGATTGCAAATTGTTCCTTATGTTTTGGAGTTATACTTCGTTAATAAAATATTGTTTTTTTTTTTTTTTTTTTTTTGTGTGTGTGTAAATTTGACTGGCTATTCATGTTTTCCCTTAAGTAAGCGCCATTATCCTACTTTCCCCTATATAGTCCGGGAGCCGGTGACATCAAAAGCTCCGCCATCGCGGAATTGAAAAGTTTTTATGTAAGTCGATAGTAAAAAGTTATATGAACAAAATGAGCTAGGTATGACTAGGTTTGACATGCCGAAAATATGTTTAATTAAATTAATTATTATTAAAAAACTACAATGTTTTCACGTCATTGCGGATTCTGATCACTCTTAGAGCATTTTATAGAAAATTTTGTGCTCTTTCAGAAAAAATTGGTATGACAAACTTTATTCTGCCGGAAAAGAGTGTCATACCTATTTTAAGCAGGCGGGCGGTAATAAAATTATACGTTGAATTTTTACCGGTTGGTACTTTATTTCGCGTCAGGACGCTGGCTAAGTGTCGATTTTCCGCGAAAAGGGTAATTCATTATATGTTTTGAATAATAATTAATTTAATTAAACTTATTTTCGGCGTGCCAAACCTAGTTATACCTATCTCATTTTGTTCGTATGATTTTTTACTGTCGATCAACATTTTTTTTTTTTTTCAATTCCGTCATGACGGGATTTTTGAACACAACAGCAAAAAACATTTTTGGAAAAACAGCATGAGATTCCTTTTAAAGCTTTTCGAATGTAGGAATTTTGTCTTATAATTAACCTAGATTCTGTTTTTTCTGCGTAACAGTGTTGAAAAGCCAAGTTGTTTGTAACGCCAGGCACAAACGATGAAGGGCATTATTGTTTGACAGTCAGGTGCAGGTGTTTTTAGTAAGAGTGAAGCATACATGTTTTACTGATGAGAAGATTGGATCCGTGTTTTGCATTAAAGCATTTTCGAAAGCATACTCACGCACTGCATTGAAAGAAGGTGAAGAGAACTGGTTATAGGCTAAATGATGTATTTTTAGTACGTTTTCTATAGTAATAGTGTAATCATCACATGAAATACTTGAGGTTTATAATGAGGTTTTTGAATATTCACCTATTAGACAGATTTCGTAAGAAATACAAACTATTACATTCTCCCCTATGTTGGAATTTCTGAAAAAATTTTGCAGATCTACGCCGATCATGACCCCCAGATCCCAAAACCGCATCCCCGGTTCAAAATTATATATATATATATATATATATATATATATATATATATATATATATATATACACACACACACATATATCACTTTTTTATAGACACAACTTCCATAATTCTGCACAAATCTCTTCCAAACTGATTTATAAAATCGAGGGGCAGAAAATCTCGGTCAAGTTCGCTAATGGGCAAAATCGGACCAAGGGGTTGGAAATACGGAGGGTTTATATCAGAACAGAAAAAAACCCATAACTTCTTAATTATAATACATTTAAAATCAGTTTAAAGTTATTATTACGTCTAGGAAAAATGCCAAAAATTTATGTATAACAGATTTTTTATATAATTAAAAATGGGCTCAAGGCTCGCAAAAAATAGGGTTTTAAGAAGAAAAAAATTCATAACATCGTCAATTCACAAGATATCAAATCCGCTTATATTTATTTAAAATCTTCTTATTATTATCTACAACTTTTATTTTGACAAGTTTTTGAGAGTACCAACTTTTGCAGCAAAAAAAAAAAAAAAAAAAAAAAAGTTGTTGAAGAGAAAATTATCTTATCAACATGATTCTGATAAAACCAGCAGAAAAATGATATTAAAAACTCGTTAAAAGCGGCCAGATATAATTGTTAAACTGCGTTTATCTTTAATCTTGTTTTCGTTTTTGTTGGTGAAATTAGTATTTAACTTCGGAATCTACCTGTGCCTGTAGGCCGAGCCGGCAGAGATTTTTTTTTCGATTTTAGTTACTTGCAGTCTTGGAAAAAGTAAACATACAATGGCTGAAGATATTTTGTCGATTAAGATGGAAGAAAGACTGGCTGTACAGTAGAACCTCGATTATCCGAAGTAATTTGGATCGACCCTCTTTCGGAAAACCGAAATTTTCGGATAATCGAGAATACTTCAGTTTTAAGATTAAGGAGAAATGTGTGCAATATTTCTTATTGTGGTAACAAGTGCTTAATAAAAATAAAGCAATAGCAAAATAGAAACAAGAATAAATTACCTGAATTTTAATTTTTAAATTAAGTACCTGTTACATATATCACAAAGGTTTGAAAAAAATGTTTTGTTTGTCACAGTTTCGATTGCCTTTGCTTTGAAGCTCCATCACGGAGTTTTTTAAAATTATTAGTTCACTAGTATCAGTCTTTCTGCTGCTCCAGTCATGCCAAACCTTTCATGCAAAACATTCAAAAGCTTCAGAATTGCTAATTTGTTCGTTTTCTTCGTTCCACTCCGCAGCTTACGGGAGCTCAAGTTAAATTCAAAGGAACTCTAAAAAAGGAGATCAAAAATATTTATATGTATTCGTAGTTCGGAAAGGACCGCTTGCATGCAAGGAATATGATTTAAAAAAAAAAAAAAAAAAAAAAAAAAAAAAAAAGCTTTCAAAATGGATTTTGCACACAAGGAATGTGATAGTAAAAAAAAAAAAAAGCTTTAAAAATGAATTTCTGTTAACCGAAATTTTCTGTTAAAAGGGTGTCGGATATAAGAGGTTCTACTGTATATCAAAACCTAGTTTTTCAATGCTTAAATTTTCATGTTTGGGCCCTTCATTTGTCGAATACTAGGATAGCATCCTCATTAATACACAATGGCGCCAACTGATATGAGCCTGTGGGGCGCGAGCCCTTCCAATACTTTTATCACTCCGCCCAATTTAAATTGATTTAATTCGCTATTTATTTGGTTAACCGCTGAAATGAAATTTGGTTTTATTGACGTTCTCAAAATAATTATGTTTAAAAAATAGTAAGGACATCAATCACACTTACAGAAGCACTGAAAGCCTCTTCAGCGGATGTATAATTAAATTTTTCTCAAAAACAAATTTCCTGCCTATTTTGCAATCTGTTTTGATGTTTTGAATTAATAAAGCAATTAGGCAGCTAAACGCTAAACGGTATGTTTTTTTTTTACATTTATTTTTTTGCACTTTCCATAGTTAGCAATTTTTGTGTTATTTATAACAAATATTAATGGGTTTGTAAGGAATGACTCATAAAAATATAATTTAATAAAATTATTTATTAAATTATAATTAAATTATAATATTTTTATATTTTGGTTAGAAAAATCATAATTCAACTTCGAATTATCATCTATAATCCTTCTCTTCTCCCCCGCCTCTGTCTCCACGCACACACGCACTTAAGGGCACTAAGGACACTTGGGGATGTTCTTTAGTCAGTAGCTAAGGGTTAACAAATATTTTTCATTTCTATAAAACATAAATAAATAATAGCAAAAATAAGTAAGTCTGTATGAATCATAGGACTCCTAATCCACGATCAGGGTCTTTTCTCCATTTAAAACCTTTTTTTTTTTGGTCCTCTTAAAGTGGAAGTGAAAAGGTAAATGCAAGTAAATGTATCATGCAAACAAATTTTAAATTCTCACAATGGGGCATTTCTGCTAAAATTCGGAATGTATAATTTTGAAAATGATGAATATATTAGCTGATTATCACATAATTAGTGCTTCTTTACGAAGACAAAATCGCCGTTAAATAATTACTGCGATATTTTATCTTTTATTTCTTCTGAATTTCCATGAGCAATATTCGAATAAGCCAAACAGCCTAGCGTTCCAAAATTAGGACATTTTGATTTTTCAGAAATAAATCAAAATCTCTTTAGATAGATTTCTTTTTCTATATTTTGCGTTCATTTTACAAAATTTTAATCCCGCTTAATACATGGTGTGTTCACAAAATTTCAAGACTTGTCTGAGAATACAAAATTTATTAAACATTTTTGTACAACGAACTAGAATTCTTCAAAATATGACCCTTGGTCATCAACACACCGCTGCCAGCGTTTTTTCCATTATTCATAGGCTCCCTGGAAGTCTTCGCCCACAAGCCTGTGGAGGGACCACGTCAAAGCTACCTGGATCGCTGGAATCGTGTCGAATCGTTTCCCTTTCAGGTCTTTCTTGATCTGAGGAACAAAAAATGTCGCTGAGAGCAAGGTCTGGGCTGTAGGGGGCTTGCGGCAGTATTGCCACGTTAAACTTAACCAAAACTTCGGTGGCGGCAAGCGGCGTTGTCGTGGTGAACAATCCAATCATTTCTGATGTTTGGGCGGACGCGCCGGACTCGATCCTTCAAATGGTGGTGCATTCCAGCGTAAAACTGACTTGAGCCGGCACGTCCGCCCAGACATCAGAGACGATTGCATTGTTCACCACGACAATGCTCCCTCTCACACGTCGCTCGCAGCCGCCAAAGTTTTGGCTAAGTTTAATGTGGCAATCCTGTCACAAGGCCCCCTACAGCCCCGACCTCGCTCCCAGCGACTTTTTTTTTGTTCCTCCGGATCAAAAAAAAGACCTGAAAGGGAAGCAATTTGACACGTTACAGCGATCCACGATTCCAGCTTCGACGAGGTCCCTTAACAGCCTTGTGCGCGAAGAGTTCCAGGGAGCCTATGGATAATGGAAAAAACGCTGGCAGCGGTGTGTTGATGCTCAAGGGTCATATTTCGAAAAATTTCAGTTCGCTGTACAAAAATGTTTAATAAATTTTGTATTCTCAGACCAGTCTTGAAACTTTGTGAACACACCATGTATATCCAGTCCCTTGAAAGGCGTCTTAACCGGGTTCGACTGTAATTACAGCCCTCCTAATCCACGACCACTTTTCGCCATTTAAAACCCTTTTTGTTCTCTTTAACCCCTTGACTACCATTTTTTTTTTTGTGGGATATTTTAAATCAAATCTAGCACAGAATTTTAATAAGGTCTAAAAGCTACAGAACCGGTCCAGTTAACGATCCCAAATGAACGTGAGAAACCAGTGGGATAAGCAGACATATTTATCCAAGCGTTTCATGGACTGCTGTGTCTAGTGGTAATTTTTTAAGTTGCACTGGGACATAGTGTCCCATTGGGAATCTAAGGGTTAAAACTAATTTGAAAAGGTAAATGCAAGTAAATGTATCATGCCAACAAAATTTAAATCCTCACGATGGAGCAGCATTTCTGTTAAAATTCGGAATGCATAATTTTGAAATTGATGAATGCATTAGCTGTTTATTACATAAATGGTGCTTCTTTAAGAAGACAAACTCTTCGTTAAAAAATACTACAGTGTTTCCTATTTCTCCCGAATTTACATGAGCTGTATTCGACTAAGCTAAATCCATTTTTGCCTAGCATCCCGAAATTGGTACATTTGATTTTTCGAAAATAATTGGATGGATTTCTTTTTCTACGTTTTACATTCATTTTACAATGCTTCAAACAGAATATTCAAATTACTATAATTTAATAATATTTAATAATTTATATATTTAATAATTTAATAGCATTATCTATATAAGAATTATAATTAAACACAATATTGAGTTAAGAAGGAGGAAAATTAAGGTATAAACGGATTAAGTATCATATATATATAATTAGTGTCATATCATAAGTATCTAAATGTGTCACACACACACACACATATATATATATATATATGGCGAGTTTTAAATCCTCATGATATCGGCCTAAATAGCTGAATATTGTAACAAATTAGCACAAAGTATAATTTCCAAAATGGTGAATGAATTATCCGATTATCAAGTAAATGATACTTATTTACGTAGCCAAAAACTCGATTCTAAAACACATATTATTTATTTATTTATTATTACCTCAGCTGACTGCGAACAGAGGCGCAGCAAGCATGGTGCGAGTGGTGCGTAGAGCATAAGGTGCCAAGAGAAAACGCTGTATAAACGAGTCAGTTATCACTACTGATCGGTAGGAAAAAGAAAAACATTTTTCGCCTCAGGCGCCGTTTAGATTTGGCGCGGCGCTGATTGTAAATAAGCTATAGTGAAATAATCTTAAACGGACCTAAAAATATAAATACATCTAAACGGATTGCATGCAAATAAGTTTCAAGTGTAATTCAGCTGAAATTTAAACAAACGCGTATTTTAACAAATTAGCGCAAAGTATGTACTTTTGAAAGTGATGAAGGAATTAGCTAATTATCACAAAACTTATACATGTATATATTCACAAAACTTATACTTATTCATGACAGTAAACTAACATAATGTTATCGTTCCCACTTCAAGTCACTGATAATAAATTGTAGTAGAATAAGCTGAAGAGAATGCGAAACGATGAATTCGCATACAAACAAGTCGTATCGTATACAAACAAGTTTTGAGTCTGCAAATAGTACATTTCGGCTTAAACACAGCTGAATATTTAATAAAAATTAACGCAAAGTATATTTTTACACATAATGAATGAATTAGCTGATTATCACACAAACGATTCTAATTCATCGAGTTAAAAAACACAATAAACAAATGCATCCTTTTCTTTATCTAACGCTAAGCTTTTAATGAAATTCATTAATTTCTGTTTATGGTTCTTTGAAATGTGTCTCTCCGGTTTTGCGCGTTACTCTCATATTGTGTGCGCTTAATGAACTTGGCGCTGTTCTCTTTAATTAAGCTCTTTGTTTATGTTGGCTGTGGAAATTGTTCTAATGCGGTACGATGATCTTGAAAAGGGATACAACAGCTTTTATTCGTTTTGTGGGAAGTGTAATCAGTTGAGTTGTGGTATTATGACTAATTTTAATGCCGGGAATTTCCGATTTTCTATTAGCTTCGGTAACGAATTTTATAATTGGGGTAAATTTGTGGGAAATCCAGAGCGTATATTTGCGGAGAGAGACGTTGTAAATGAGCAAGGGTGGATCAAAGAGAACGGGGTTTCATGAGCCCCCCCCCCCCCCTTCTTCGTCAGAGATGAATTAGAGGGAGTAGGATAGATAGGGTGCTGAAACCTAATAGGCAGAAAGTTTGTGAACCTGTAAGGCTGCAGTGCTTTGGTAATGTTGTAAACAAAACAATCATGGAATTATTTTGGAAAACCTCAATGCTTCTTAAAATAACATGCAAATAACACAATAAATAACACAAATAAATAACAATGACAATAAATATAAACCAATAAACTTTAATACTATTAGCATTGTTGCTTCTTGATCATTACTTCGTTCTCAAAAATTAATAATAATGAATTAATTACTAGCTGATTATCACACAGGATCAGGATCAATCCACCTGGTAGCCAACCAAAAATGGTAAAGGCCGATGATCATCACACAGATGGTATGGGAGAAGCCAAAATTGCGGTACAGAAACGAATTTTTTTTTCATTTTCAAATGATTATTAATAAAATTATACATTGCCAATTTTTATGATACTTCTACACTAATAACGCCCAATGCTTATTTAACCTCACACACCTCATGATAAAACGTAAGCATGGAATTTTAAAGTAATTCAGGATTTTGCTTTCAAATTAACAAAATTGAACAAATTATCTAAATCTAAAATTGTATTATAATATAACTTGATAATTTTTTTTCATTCTATTATCTACAGTAAAACATAATCTTTTCCATTTCTTCTTATAATGATGTAAGCTAAAACGAACGTTAAAAGATAAATTAATATATGCATCGTATAAAAAAGTTTTAAAACTTTGCCATACACATTTTGGCCTACAGTTAAACAGCTGAATATTTAAACAAATTAAAGCAAAGTATAATTTTACAAACGCTGAATGAAATAGCTGATTATTACACAAATTATATTCATGGAGCCAAAATTTCGGTAAAAGAAACATGATGTTTTCTTTTCATTTTCAAATGATTATGAACAAAATATGTTGGAATACATTGAAAGGTACGCAAAAAGATGCATTTTTCTAAATGTAGAGAAGGCATTCACACATTTTTGTAACGATTTTGGAGAAAAAAAATATGTAAACAAAGATAAGACATGTATTTTCTAATACGTTTAATTTGATAGCCCTTTTGTTGAACTATCATATTGCATCTTGATTTCCAAGATAAAAAAGCTTTTCTTAAAATATCAAGGTTGATTTTGTTCTACTCCTCGACCACAATCGTCCAGATTCCATCCAACATTTGAGAAATGTCGCTTATAAACAACTTGTTTTAAAAGTCCAAATGCACGATTTGAGTGACATGCATTTACATGGAATAGCCTCAATTCCGGTTTCATTTCTCTTTTTTTTTTCTTCTAACAATAAAGTAGTGGATTTTGAAAAAAAAAAAAATATATATATATATATATATACAGTAGGGTGTCCCTGGAGAGGTCAAAAAAATAAAAAGTTTGAAAATGCCAAGTCTCACCATTTAAAAATGTTCTTTCTATCATAATATGATATTACAAAAAAAATCAAGTCATTTCACAAAGGTTTAGAGGTCCCCCAAGCAAACTGAAAATTGGGAATGTTCTGTACCTGTAACAAACATTGTAATTCGCCTTTGGCGACGGAACGCCACCCCCGCATCTATGCCAATTGGCAATCAATCCTTTTAATGTAACCCTTTCGTTGAACCCGGATCACGGGTTGAGTACGCATGAGTGTAAGAGGAACAACCTCTGCGGCAACAAGTCGCCATTAGTCTTCATTAAAACATTTATGTTAACAGTCCGCTAATTTCTCTTTTAATTTAGAACACCTCCGTACATTTTGGTCCTAGCGACCCGGAGGTAAGACCAGCGCAAACTAATTTAATTTAATTTATGTCAGTTTCGTCAACAAGACGAAAGGATGGCAGACTCGGACATTACAGCACTGAATCGGCGGCGTGGCAACATCAAGGCCCAGCTAACGAAGATCGTAAACGCCACCGAGGGTAAAAGTTTCTCAATTGCGGAAACCAAGGCTCAACTAGAGCTCCTTCACAAAATCGAAGAAAAATTCGAAGTGATCAAACATGAATACTACAAAATTATGGACGAAGAAAAGATTGAGGAAGCGGAAGAACAACTCTCGCAATTGGATGAGGAGATACAGAAATTAGAGGTAAGCCTTAAATCATCTTTTCACAAACAAAATGAAGAAAAAAATAGTAAAATAGACAGCACGTCTGAATCAAAATCCCATGATCAAGTTATTGCCAGAGGGGTCAGCATAAAGCTCCCTAAAATTCCACTTCCGATTTTTAGTGGCAAATTTGAAGAATGGTCTACATTTAAGACCACCTTCAACGAATTGATCAATAGCAATCCTCATTTAACAGACAACGAAAAACTGTTTTATCTCAGAGGGGCATTAACGGGTGAACCGAAAGGT
This sequence comes from Maratus speciosus, assembly GCA_963932465.1. Classification (NCBI taxonomy): domain Eukaryota; kingdom Metazoa; phylum Arthropoda; class Arachnida; order Araneae; family Salticidae; genus Maratus; species Maratus speciosus. The sequence continues at coordinate 577,904,957 of OZ010788.1, read as the reverse complement.
TTACAAACCTCAGATGACACCTTTAGCTCACTCTTCAGAGAGCTGGAAGAGCGCTATGAAAACAAAAGAATTATTGTGGATTGCCATATTAAAAATATATTAAATCTTTATGTAATCAAACAAGAGTCAGCAAAAGAACTGAGAAACCTTGTAGATCAGGTAAAAAAGAATTTGAGAGCGTTAAAGGTCTTGGAATTCGATAGAGACACCTTTTCAAACGCTATTTTGTTGAACATAATATTAGGAAAAATTGATCGAGAAACTCGTAAGCAATTTGAATTAACACTAAAGGATAAGGAAGTGCCTAATTTCGATGAATTTTTAGAATTTTTAGAGCGCAGATGCCAAATTTTAAGTAGTATTACTTCTGCGAATGCTTCAAAAACCACCAATAAATCTTTATTTATCCGTACCACCAAATCACAAAATAAAATGTGCATTTTATGTAAAACAGAAAGTCACCCAATATATCATTGCGAGAAGTATAAAAGTATGAAACTAAGCGATCGTCTAAACATTGTAAAGAAAAATAAGCTTTGTTTTAATTGCCTTAGTTTTTTTCATATAATTCATCAATGTACTTCAAAGAGCAGATGTCTTGTTTGAAGCTCCAAACATCATACTTCGTTGCATAATTACTCATCACCAGATGTTCGAATTTATGAGCCGTCAAAATCTATAAACAATCTGGCTGCTGAAGAGGCAATTAATAAAAATTTAGCTCCCGAAGATTCAGCGCAAAATGAAAATGTAGTTCATTCATTTTTTTCACATGAAAAGAGCCATAAATCTGTCTTAATAAATACTGCGATTGTTTATATAGCAGACATTAATGGTATAAATAAGCCTTTTCGTACAATCTTGGATAGTGCCTCACAGAATAATTTTATAAGTTTAAGAGCAGCTGAAACTTTAGGTTTGAAAAAACAATCAATTAACATTCCCGTTTCAGGTCTTAATAATTCACCGATGTCCTTGAAATCTAAAGTGAAGGCGTGTGTCTCTAATAATAAGAGAGGCGATTTGCGATGGAATCTGGACTTGTTGATCATCCCGAGAATCACAGATTTCACTCCTGGAAAGGAAATAAACATAAATAAATTAAACATTCCTTCGAACATCTGTTTAGCTGACCCACAGTTTTTTATTCCAAATAAGGTTGAAATTTTATTAGGTGCGGAACTGTTCTTTGAATTATTAAAGGCAGACAAAATAAACTTAGGAAAGCACTTATATTTACAGGAAAGTGTGTTTGGTTATCTAATTTCTGGTTGTGTGTATAACAATGTAGTAAACAATACGAAAAAATATTGTTTCTTAACGAAAAATTTAGAAGCTTTAGATAACACATTGAAATCTTTTTTGGAGATAGAAGAGGTGGGAAATTTAAAACCTTGTGATAGCAAAGAGTTAGAATATTGCAATAGGCACTTCGATAAAACGCATTTTAGAAATCCGGATGGCAGATATGTCGTAGAAATGCCTTTCAAACCGGAAATTTCCGAGCCCAATTTAGGAAATTCAAAAATCGTTGCATTGAAAAGATTAAATTATCTATGGCAACGTCTAGATCGTGATCCTATAATGCGGAATTTATATACACAATTTCTTAATGAATATCAGTTTCTTAATCACATGCATGAAATAGAGGAAACTAATGAATTTGAGGACGGCTATTATTTACCCCATCACGGAATTTTACGACCATCTAGCACGACAACTAAATTGCGCGTCGTATATGACGCAAGCGCAAAAAGTAGTAATGGATACTCATTGAATGATTTATTGTGCAAGGGTGGTGTGCTACAGGACGATCTCTTTTCGATATTGGTTCGATTTAGAAAGCATATTTATGCATTTACCGCCGACATCAAACAAATGTTTCGAATGATAGAGATAAATCCGTCCCAATACAAATTCCTAAAAATTCTGTGGAAAGACAGTGCATCATCCCCGGTTAAGGTCTTTCAATTATCCACGGTCACATATGGAACGGCTTGCGCCCCATTTTTGGCCACCAAGGTCTTGCAACAACTCGCGTTAGATGAGCAAAAGGCTTTTCCATTAGCTTCCAATATTGTACTGAAAGATTTCTATATGGATGATTGCTTGTCGGGGTCATCCAATTTAGAGGAATTTAATTTAATGCAAGCAGAATTAACACAACTCCTTCAGAGGGGGGGAATGATTTTGCATAAATGGTGTACTAATAAGGTCCAATCTACTGACAATCTGATATTTCCCTTGGATAGAAATTCAGAAGAAATAATGGTTAAAACTTTAGGCATGCTTTGGAACAGTTCTAGCGATACATTTACATACAAAGTCAACGTTAAAATAACAAGTACTTTCACCAAACGAGAGGTGCTATCGCAAATTGCCCGGCTTTATGACCCTCTTGGTCTCTTAGGGCCAGTGATCGCAAAGGCAAAGATATTCATGCAACAATTGTGGTTGCTTAAATTACAATGGAATGATACTTTACCTTCGCAAATTTCCAAACAATGGAAAACCTTTATCGCAACATTGCCAGAGCTCGAGTCCATCAACGTACCGAGATACTTCTTAAAGGTGCACGTCCAATCAGTGGTACTTAATGGCTTCGCCGATGCTTCTTCAAAGGCATACGGTGCAGTTATTTATGTGCAAACTATATCTAACTCCAACGAAACGGTTAGTCACCTTCTTTGCAGCAAGTCACGAGTGGCCCCTACAAAGGTGATAACCGTACCCCGCTTGGAACTATCAGCGTGTCTTCTTCTTGCAAAATTAACCTGTAAGGTCTTAGATGCTTTAAACCAACAGGTGAATGCTGTGCGACTATTTTCAGACTCGACCATTGCCTTAGCTTGGATGGACACTGCTCCACATTTACTTAAAACATTTGTCGGCAACCGTGTAGTGCAAATAAAGGACATTTCAAGGAACATTCCATGGCACCATATACCATCGGAGCATAACCCCGCAGACCTGATATCCAGAGGAATGGATGTGAAAAACCTTGCCTCCAGTGAACTATGGTGGAATGGGCCGCCACTTCAAATTCTTAAAGAAGCAATAGAGAAACCTATTTCTAGTCTTACTGACTGCTCGAACAGTTATTATTCCAATGAACTCAAAGCCAGTAGACAAGTGACTTTAATCAACAATATGGACATTAATTTTTTTGATAATTTGTTGACTTTAACAAATAATTTTCTTAAATTAATTAGAATTGTAGCATATATTTTTAGGTTTTTTTTAAAGTGTAAGAGGGTAGCAACTGCAACAGGCCCTCTGTTACTGGAGGAATTAATGGGGGCAGAAGTGTGCTTGATTAAGCATGTGCAGGTAATGTATTTTTCCAAGGAAATCTCCGCCCTGAAAGGGGGATCTTCGGTGCATGGTTCAAGTAAGTTAAAATTTTTGAACCCCTTTATTGATTCGAATGGCTTGATAAGGGTGGGAGGTAGATTGGCTAAATCTAACTTACCATTTGATCACAAATTTCCTATAGTGCTACCAGCGAGCTGTCGCTTAACGAGAATCATATTCCAGTATTATCATGTACGAGATTTTCATGTCGGGCCCCAGGCTTTTTTGAACACTGTGCGCCAAAAATATTGGCCTCTTAGCGGTAGAAACACAGCTCGCAAGGTAGTACATGAATGTGTGCAATGTTTTAAAATTAAGCCTATGCTGGCTAATCAAGTAATGGGAGATCTCCCTCCTGAAAGAATAACGCCCAGTTCACCATTTTCCAGAGTAGGATTAGATCTGTGTGGCCCCTTTGAAATAAAATATAAGGGTCAGAGAAAGGGTACCTTCCAAAAAATATACGTTGCCATTTTCGTGTGTATGGCCTCTAAAGCTGTACACTTGGATTTTGTCTCCGACTTGACATCCGAGGCGATAATGGCAACGCTAAAGAGATTCTTCGCTCGTCGTGGGAGGAGTTCGGTAATTTTTAGCGATAACGCTACTAATTTTGTTGGGGCTTCAGCAGAACTGAAGCGTTTACGTAAACTTGTAGCCAGTGATGAAGTTTGTAACTTTTTAGCTTCAGAAGGCATTAACTGGAAATTATCCCCTCCTAGAGCACCCAACTTTGGTGGACTTTGGGAGGCAGGAGTTAAGGCCTTCAAATACCATTTAAAAAGAGCAGTAGGTTCCGCTCATCTCACGATCGAAGAATTTCTAACCGTAATAACACAGATCGAAGCGATTTTAAATTCGCGACCGCTTTGTCCCTTGTCCACAGATGCTGACGATCTTCAGGTGTTAACTCCAGGCCACTTTCTCATACGCAGGCCCCTTAATTTAATTCCTGAACCTAATTTGATGGAGGTAAAGGATAACTTGCTTAACAAGTGGCAAAGGACTCAAAAATTAACCCAAACGATTTGGAAACGCTGGCAAAACAATTATCTCAGTAATTTACAGGAGAGAAACAAATGGATGTTTAAAAAACAAAATATTTTGCCAGGCATGTTGGTCCTATTAAAGGACACTCAACTCCCACTTTGCACCTGGTCTCTAGGTCGCATTACTAAGGTAATCCCAGGTGCTGACGGAATGGTCAGAGTAGTAGAACTACGCACCGCTAAGGGCAATTTTAAACGTTCTGTTAACCAAATAAGCATATTACCCATAAATGACAATAATTAACAAAAATCTGGACTGTAATTGTGTTTCATTGTGTATTAATTGTGTTTATTTTATTTCTTTGCTTATAATCTGTACTATGTTGTGTTTTTTTTTTATCTGTATTGCATTTTATACATATTGAAATATAATATTTCACCGCCGGGCGGGATGTTCCGTACCTGTAACAAACATTGTAATTCGCCTTTGGCGACGGAACGCCACCCCCGCATCTATGCCAATTGGCAATCAATCCTTTTAATGTAATCCTTTCGTTGAACCCGGATCACGGGTTGAGTACGCATGAGTGTAAGAGGAACAACCTCTGCGGCAACAAGTCGCCATTAGTCTTCATTAAAACATTTATGTTAACAGTCCGCTAATTTCTCTTTTAATTTAGAACACCTCCGTACAGGGAATTTATGGAAAATTTTAATTTCTAATTAATATGCAGGATTGCAGAATTCTACCACACTTCTCTTACAATTTTTTTAATCCATAAATTTATTTAAGAACACTTTATCGTGTTTAACAATGATTTGATTTGATGATATATTTTTATTAAATTTTTTTATAAAAACTTATAAAATTACTATCCGAGGACCATATTTCATTTTTCTAATCATTACTCTTCTAATGCTCTTCAATCTTTATTAATCTAATGGATTTCATTAAATTAATATCATGAACTACAATGTTTCTAATATTAATAATAGATGGCAGCTCCAGCAGGTGTTAAAGGAAAGTTTCATTGATTATTTATAAGTCTTCAGTTTTGGTTATCGATGAAGCCAATAAATCTTCAGAAGAAACCTCTGAGGAAGAAGTTGTAGTAAAAATACATTTAGATGATAATACAAAACCCAAAGTAAATAAATCTAAGCTCAGCAGTCGCAGATCCATTTTTACTCCAAGATTGCTGGTGTTTTAGATTGAATTAAGATCAGCGTAAAAGTTCCACAATGATAATAGCATCTGTAATAAACAAAGAAGGTTGCTCGTCCTCTACCATGACGTCTGACCCGCTTGTAAAAATCCATAGTGCTTTAAAAAAATACTGTTCATCGGTAAAGCCAATATCTTCGCCAAGAAACCGTTCAACAATTAAAAACACAGTTTCAAACATCAAAGTCAGTTTTTTATTGAGGTGGAAAACTGTTAGCCAATTTGTCATCAAAAAGCATAGGAAATATTGATCATTTAGTGGTACTAGCTTTTTCTTTACAAGATAAACGTACAAAGCTTCTTGGAATTTCTAATTTATTTTCTGGAACTGACAAAGAAGCAGCTGATGCTGTTTTTGAGCTCTTAGAATCGTGGAAATGTGAATCTTAAGTAACTGGCATGTGTTTCGATACACCCCATATAAATAGTGCGAGATTCAAAGGAGCAGGTATAATTCTAGTGCAAAAAATTGGCAGAAAACTTTTGTGGATAGCATGTCGGCATCACATGTTTGAGGTTCTATTTTCTGATGTATTTAGTGTGTGAGATTCCGAGAAAACTGGTCTAAGCTCAACCACCATAAACCAAAAAAAAAAAAAAAAAAAAAAAAAAACAATCAGTACCCATCGTAACAGCATCAGACAGTTTAAAAACTTTTACTTCTAATCAGGTAAAAACTGCTTTAAGGGGTCTGGTACCTTTTATACGCGACGGAATTTAACGAAAAAAGAGCTATTTTGATTTCAACAATACACAAATTCTGTAAAGGGTTAATAAATTTCTAATGGAAGCATATTATAAAGCACAATCTGTTTAATCAATATCCAAAATTTCATGTTTGTACATAAAAAGGCTTTGAAGGTAGACTAATTCAAACTTTGAAGTTTTTCGTTAATTTTCGAGGCGTTTAAAAGGTACAAGACCCCATAAAGCTACTTTGGGATGATTACAAAGAAATTTTAAATCTTGCATCATTAATGATTGGATTAGACATTCAATTTAGAATTCGAAAACCAGGTGCTATTCACCGAGCTCGTTGGATGGCAATTTATTCCTTGGAAAGCAATTTATTCCTTGAAAATGAAGTTATTGTTTAAGTGGAATGAAAGCACAATGGTATTAACTACTGAAGAGTTTCAAGGTATACAACAGTTTAAACGATTTGTTGTATGTGTATAGTTGCTGTCCTGGTTTACTTTCCAATCTGCTGTTGATGCTCTTCCTAATGATGTTTCACTGATTCAAAGGTTGAAAGAAAATGATATCAAACACATAAGCAATATTGGATTAAAAACGATGTTACGTCATTCATAGTATGCAAGTGGAGAACTGCAACACTTAGCTTATTTTCATATCTTCTTTCTGGTAAGCAAAAATCAAAGATAGTTTTGAACACGAAAAAGAAAGGAGTTCTAATTCACATCTATTAGAAATACTTTTTCTCAAATTGGATGATTTATGTATTTCTAATATTTTATTTCAAACGGCTAAAATTGAAGATTGTTTCCTCAGTGTATCAGTCAAAGATTGGCCCAAAACGCCATCCTATATAAAAGCTGTAATATTTCCTAAAAACTTGCCTTGTGTAAATGATGTTGCTGAACAAGTTGTTGTATTCATACATGACTTTAGTTATTCAACAAAAAATGAAGAGCAAGAACAGTTTTTGTTACAAGTCATAGAGATAGGGATGCACAGAAAAAATTTTGTAAAGAGCAATCGCCAAAATCGTTTTGAAATGTAGTTGATAGAAAATGTCTGAATGTGTAAATAAGTATGTGATAACTTTAAAACATACTTCTTCGAAGGCGGAGTCTATTCCGTCTAGGTAGAGCTTTCCGTGCCCGCCTGGGGTCGCTAACGGCACCTAGTCTGGCCCAACTGGTTCCCGGCGTGATCCGCGAGGGGTCCCGTCTGTTGAGCCGGGTGGTTTGGGCGAAAAGCCAGGAGCTGGGTCGCTTAACGGCCGGAGGGACTTTCCACGTCCTCCCTGGTCTTCAAGTTAGGGGCTCTTCAATAACTTTCCTATCGGCTGGCCCACAAAAATGTCTCTGCCGGAAAAGGGTATCTGATCTTGGGGTCCTTCCGTAAATTAAATTCGGGTCGGGAAGCCTCGGTTTAGTCCGTGGGCCCAGCGTCTTTATAGGCGTCTGGTTCCAGCGATGGCTTGCGGGGTCTACCGGCTCGAGTAACCAAGTTAAGGGACCACTTGGTTTTTCTAGCTGGGTGGTGAGGACTGTCGTAGCGGCCGTTCGTCTCTTCTTGGGAATAGCCGTCGCCGTGTGCGCTGGGCAGCGGCGTCGGTCTGTCCGGAGTTTGCGTGGGGTTCTGCTCTGTTGGAGCTTGTCTGGCGGCGACCTTCGGGACGCGCCAAGGGCTTGCTTCACGGGTGGTTCCTTGCGTCGACAAATGGGCCTGAAAAGGGCCTGGGACCGGAAGATGGACTCCCCATCTTACCAATTGTAAGATAATAGTTTACTTAAGTTCACTTTTTGTGCATAATTATACAGAAGGTAAAAATGTCTGCAAAATCACATTTTTCTTGATTTCAGTAATATATCATATCTCTTCCTACCAGAGCAAAAACATAATTTATACAAAATTTGTTTGAAACAATATATAAGAAGCATTCATAAATGAAAAAAAAGTCATTTGAACATTAATGGTTTTTAATGTAGCTAATAAAAAAATGCTGCATTTCACATTATTTTGGTCATTTTCATGTAAGTTCAATGACCTTGGGGGACCTCTAAATATTTTTTTAAATTCTGAAACAATTCAAGGTGTTTTATATTCACAGGGAGACCATTTTTAGTGGGTGAGAGTTCACAATTTTAAAAGTTGATTTTTTTGGGACACCCTAATATACAGTAAATTCTGTCTAAGGCGGACTCTGTGCAAGCCGGAAATCTGTCTACCGCGGAAAATTTTTCAAGTCCCGGCGAACCCATAGAAAATAACATTTACCAATCCCCTCCCTTTCTGAGCTAGCTGAGCAAACTCATTGTTTTTAGCTCCCATTTCAGACAGGAGCCCCTGTTTTGTACATAATGTAAATATTTGTCTTATTTCCTATGGTTTGTTTATTTAGTATTTTCATTATATTTATCAGCATATGCATTTCACTTAAAGTTTTTCAGCTCTAATATTCAAAAAACATGTCTTGTAATTGTTTATGCATGTATACAACATAGTGCAATTGCTGTCAATGTATGTACTGATGACACTCCTTGTGAGTTTCAGAGTCAAAAACACCAAACTGAATTTATTTTTCTGTATGTTATTAACTGTTTTAAAAATATTGTCATTGTTAATGTATCTTACCATATGCAGTGGATTTGAGTCTCCCCCCGGGATTGCACTTATACTCTGCAGTGGTTCCCAAACTTTTTGATTGGCGGAGCCCTTTTTTGAATGAATTTCTATGGCGGAGCCCCTGAAGCCTACCGTACCTATGTTACAAGGTAATGTTTTTTAGGTGCATTGCTACTGAGCACAGGAAAAGAGAATGAATAGTAATCTGAACAATTGTGTATTGTCCCAGAAATAAAATTATATTTTGAAACTTTTACTGTAATACTGGATATATTTTTAATAATCATCAATAGATGGAATTGTCAAACGTTTACAAACTTAAAAAACCTCAATACTCAAGAAATCTTAACATTTGCCTTACAATAAATTTTACATTATAAGAGTGACAAACAATAGCTCTTAAACGACCAAGGGGACTCTTCACTTACTTGAAAACGCCCGATCGGTAATGTTAAACCTATGGGCAGGTTGTTTTCGATTTTCTCGTTTAAATTTGAATATTTTTAAACCTTTTTTTTTTTTTGCATAGTATAGCTGAGGTCGATCTCTTATATGGGTATTTTTTACTTTTTCGATTTCGGTCGCAGATTTTTTTAATAAAGGTACTTTCACTTTCGGAATTGGCTTCGAAATTTTAATTGTATACTTTTTGTTATCTGGTGTTCTTTGCATTCCTTTTTAACAAGAGGGACGTAATCGATATCATCGTTTGGCTCAGAAACCGACCAATACACGTTTCGTCTTAATGAAGACGTTCGGCAAATGAAACAGAAATTGTGACAGATTTTCATTGCAATGATAGATATATTTATTTCATTTTACTAAAATATCGGGAAAATACGTAATTAGAATTCTCAATCTTCATTAGCTTTGCCAGTTTAGAGTTAGGGTTCTTCTAATATCACCTCTGCAATTACAACAATTGTATAAACGCTCTTCATATACAATACCATCTTACTTCCGTATGTTAGTAGGAGGGGCGGATGCCAGCATCCAATAATTTCATACATAAGCTTAAAAAGTTTGCTTTTAAGAGTTCGTGATTTTATATAGTTTACTATTTTAATGGCAGAATTTAACCTTTTCATAAATTCAGAAGACATTTTCCAGGGGATAGCATGTATCTTTAAAGAACGTACAGATAGTGCTACGGTGCTTTATCATCTCTTTAACTTTTGCAGTGGCATTGTGACCCATCATTGCTTTCGTATCATCAGTGCATTCATGTTCATATGTGTTTTCCTATGTATTGATCAAAAAATATTTCGTTGCTTAGTGCGTTGGTTTGTCGTGATCTACAAAATTGATATTGATAGCTTTGTGAAACCTCTTTGAAATTGGCGTTAGTAAGGAGCTTAATTTAAATCAAGTTAATGTTCTCAAACACCGTAATAATGGAAAAAACAATTTAAGTTCCGGGTGCCCGTTTCAAAATAGCCGGTTTAAAATCTTAACTTCCCTGGTCTGAACGGCATATTAGTATACGTAACTGAAAAATACTAACAAAACTGCTAATCCAGTGACGTCAATAGATTCATTCAATTATAGTGCAAATTTTGTATATCTGAAGATGCTCATGTGTTCTTTTACTTCACCTGTTATAGAGTTAATTAAAAAAAATCAATTTGATAAGGAAATATTGACTCTAAATTAACAACATTTTCATAAAGCAAATTCCTGACAATATCAATATTATGAGACTTATCAAGAGTCTTTGCAATTATATGATCTTCGCAAATTCAAGCGACTCGGTAAATATCAGGTAAGCATCGACTTAACGGAGGCGACAGTGTATAGCAAGACAAACTTCTATCACTAATTATAGAACATTATTTATGTCGTAATTAAGCACAGTCATTAAACAGGACAAAAGGAAAAATTTAAAGTAATTGTAGAAATATATCTTACTGTCCATTTCACACCCGTTAAGTTTGCACCTATGTCCAGGACATAGGTGCAATTTATTATATACTGTATACCTATGTTTGTTTTAACAAGTGCTGTGATATTTCCTTTTGAAGCATGCATAGATTACTTTGCCCTTCATATTAAAAAAAATCAGGCGGTTTATCGTTCAAATCAGACTAATTCCTTTCGGAATGATGACGTAGTCGGCATGAAAAATGGAGTCATTGGATAACAAACATTTCATCAAATCACACGGAGAAGAGGAGTTGAGAAATTCAAATATCCAAAATATCCTTCAGAATACAATTTTTGGCTTTCTTACAGTAAATATACGTTTGTTTCTCTATTTATTGCATTTTTTGATCCGAAAACGTAAAAATAGAGCATAAAATTAGTATTTGCACCGGAAATATTTTGAAGAAAATAAAATTTAGTTAATTAAGAGTTCAGATAGTTGAAGATAGTTATCATCCATTTATAAATACTTTTGTAACAAAAGAATCTGTTTCCATTTTTGAAAAAACAAAAACTGCTTTCTTTAAATGTGTTGGTTTCGTTCAAATTTTCATTTTTTTCCCTAAAGCGCGGCGGAGCCCCTGGAAATTTCTCGCGGAGCCCCAAGGGCTCCGCGGAGCACACTTTGGGAACCTCTGCTCTAAAGCGAAAGCTGGGTTCCCGGGGCGGTCATCCCTGTCATCCCTGCATAAGCCGGAATCTGTCTAACGCGGAAACGGAAATGTTTTTAAAGTCCTACCGAAACCAAAATTTGGCATAAGGCGGAAAAAAAGGATATTTTAAAAATGAAAAGCATTTCTTTTATGAAACTTGAAAACTGATATACATGCGTTATATACTCAATCTCGAGAATTTTAATTAAATTCCGTAATGGTTTAAAAAAGTTAATTTAAAGAACTAGAAACTGTTTAAATTTTAAGGAATTCTTGCATTTAAAAAATGAAATAATGATTTTTTCCTATATAAATTTGCTTGTAAAAATTATCATTACTTGAAGGATGCACATATATGAAAATATGTACCGTAATTTCCAATTTCCGGCGTATAATCCGCGGATCAAACAATCATTTTTGGGCCCAGAATTAAAAAAAAATAAAATTCAACTTTTTAGATCGCGGTAAATATTTTGCTTCAATTACTAAATAAAATTTCTGGGTCCAAACAGAATTGTTTAATCCGCGGATTATACGCCGGAAATTGCGGTATTTTCTTAAGTACAATGTATTATGCTTTAAGGTTGTACTCAAATTCAAAGTGATAGCTTACTTTCTCATTCCCGAAGTTATTATTATTTGTGTGTATGTGTTTGAGCGTAAACTTTATATTTGCTATACAGCAGTTCTAAAAAATTGAATAGCATTTCTCATTTATATGTAAAGATTTTCAGAATATCAGTTTTCGATCGATATTCGAGTAATGACAATCAAAGAAAGATCGTCATCGGTGAGCAGTTTATTACAACTCAAGATCCAACCTTTTTATCGAAAACATAAAACGCTATTCGATTGACGTATGCTTCATTCCAATAAATCATGTGGTCAGAAAACTCGATCGTTTCACAGGTTATTTGTTCTTCGTCGTTTTACCTTGTCTAAGGATATTAATAAGCGCATCGTAAAAATGGCTTCAAAATCTAAACTCAATACTCCATCGCTGCAGGATAAAGTCGAAGTTACTAAATTGAAAGAAAAATAATTATTCTGTAGAAGATCTTTGTATTAAGTTTAATTATGGTAAAACTCAAATTTATGATGCTATAAATAGAAAGTGTTGAAACATCCAATAGAAAAAGGAAACATGTTGTAAAAAATAAAGACATTGATACATTAACTTATGAATGTTTTTCGATTGCTAGTGTGAAAATTTTGCTCACATTTGGACTATATTGCGAAAAAATATGTAAAATGGATTTTAAAGCTTCCAGTGAATGGTTAATAAGTTTCCATAATCTACACAATATAGCCATGAAGCGTGCTTGCTGATATCCGAAAGATGTCCCACAGCATGGAATTCGAAATGGAAAGGAAAATTTCTACTGATTGAAAAATATCAAGAAATTGACATATAAAATTGCAATGGGACTGGACTATTTTATCGTGTGTGCTAAATAAGTCACTTGTAAAAAGAGGGAGCTAATGCCGCTGAGGTAAAAACCTCCAACGAGCTTTGACTATTCGTTGTCTTTAGGAAAGCAAATGAGGATGACCATGCTCCTGAAAACGTTGAAGACATCATGGAATTCAAACATATCGGGGCAGCTTGAGAAGAATTAGGTGCCTCAGAATTATTTTTCTTGTTCAGAGAAACGAATAAAATAATACCGATAATAACAAACTTACGCGTTAGTGCAGAATGCCTGGTAAACCGGGAAAAAAATATGCATCGATAAAAGATTACTTTTTGATTTTTTAAACTACTATGTGAAATATAAAGTATGTAATTGTATTCGTTAAATTAAATAATTTTCATTAAATTTCAGAATTGGAGCAAGTTCGTGTTGGTAATATTTATTTTTGTGTTCAAATAATGTTTTTCGAAATTATTAAAAACAATAAATTTAGTAAGTCAAATTTCATTAAATTTTCATTTTAAAGAACAGTATTAAAAGTTACGAACGTAAAAAAATATATGATTTGCGTATTTTTTTGGAGGGGGTGTAGTGCAGGGAGCTCTTTTGCATAAGCCGGAATATTGTCTACCACGGAAATTTTTCTCAGTCCCGACCGATTCCGCCTTAGACAGAGTTTACTGTATATGTATAAACAATGATAAGAATTTTATTTTCATTTGACTTTAATTTGTATGGCTGGTAATGGAACTTAAGAGAATGAAGATTGTTTGGGTAAAATGATGGAATTCCCCTTTGAAAACAGAAGTTAAAACATATTTCCGATAGTAATCAAAGTTCATTTTTACATTTTTTCTACATTTCTTATTTTAATTTTTCCGTTATAAGAGAATCCAGCAATAATCATAAAACCGCAAGAAAACTTTCCTTGTTTTCTCTGAACCAACGTTTTAGGTCTTTTTCTCCTCTGAACATACCTTTGTCGGGTATGTATTTTTTACCTTTTTCCCATGTCAACTGAAAACTTTAACGTTTCTTTTCTTTTTTTATTAATTATGTCACTTACTTTACATGTAGAAATATTAAAACCTTGCTTTTCATGCCCTTATTTAATAATCAAATAAGAATATTTCTCTTCGGAAAGCGCAAAGACATAGCCTTCCATATCCATTGTTTATATTCCAGGAACATTTTGAAGCAAAGAATATTTTTTAATGTCGCAGACGATATCTAAATCCTATTCCGATTTGATGCCATATCAGTGTTGCCAGATTGGGGATTTTGTCCCCAATTGGGAATTTTTTGGGGACAAGTAGTTCGTGGGGAAATTTTTGGGGACTACAAAAAATTTTGGGGAAAATCTTGGGGGTTTTTATTTTTTTTACTATTTTCCGTAATTTTTACTATTGTCCGTACCGTATTACCGTATTTACTATTTCCGTTTATTTTAGTCCTGTAGAAAAACTGGATCTGTCTCGAAACTCAATTTTGATTTGAAAAACGAAAATACAATACAGAAATTGGAAATATCGATCATTATTCTCTTGGATGTGGTCGTGTTCGCTGTTTACTACATTCAGTTTACGCGTATTACAGATGCATCTGACTCTAGCAGTTTAAACCTGCACGTGACTAAATCTGAAGGACTTAAAATTTTTTCGCCGCATTAAAATTTTTTATTTAACTATGTGGAAAGCAGATATTTTTTTCTTATGATATACAAAAGCACATCGATTGATACAGCGAAAATATTTTGCATTATGATTATGTACTTTTCAGTACAGGGATGACAAAAAAATTAAAACAGCATACCATCTCGGATTCATTCAAATCCCAACTGATAAGAGATTGTCTAAAGCTATGGAGCTAATGTAACAATAGTCGAACATTGTTGGACAATGCTTTTAAAAACAAACGTAAAATAACTTGTCACTGCAAAATATATATCTCTCATTCTCTATCTACAGAATATGCATTCAGGCGAGGTTAAAAGTTTTTTTTTTTTTTTTTTTTTTTTTTTTTTTTTTTTTTTTTTTTTTTGTAAATGGGGAATTTTTTCAAAAAAAGAATTGATTTGGGGAAAATTTTTGAGCTTAAATTACTTAAATATTTTTTATAGTTGTAAATTTAACATTTAAAAATTCCCTTTTTGAGTAAAAACTGAGTTGGGGACTTTTGCGGAAAAAAACACTGATTTGGGGGAAAATTTCAGAAATTTTGGGTAAATTTACTTTTGACTACCTGGCAACACTGTGCCATATAGTGTTTTTTTATTCATTTAAATTTAAATCACAGAGAAAGTCAAAATCGTTACAATAATGTGAACACCCTCTGTATAGACAAGTTTTAAACCCTTGAGATATCGTTAAACAAATTAATATTTTAACAAGTTAACCCAAAGTATAAAGCCTTACGAATACTGAATGAATTATCTAATTATCACACAAATGATACTTGTTCAAGGAGCTAAAAAGGCGGCACACAAATCTATTCTTTATGTTATATGTACCACCAAGACGATGCTGTTAATTTCTGTTAGATGTTTATTCTGCTTACGGTTCTTTGTAATGTGTCTCTCTGGTTTTGAGCGCTGCTCTCTCTAGCGTGCATTTAATAAACTTATCGCTGTTCCTTTTAATTAAGCTCTTTGTTTTGTTGGCTGTGGAAATTGCCCTAATGCGCTACGATGATTCTGTGATTAAAATCATGCTTCTCAGACATTTATTAAAAAATTGAATAAGAATATTTCTCTTCGGAACGCGCAGATACATAGTCTTCGATCCATTGTTTATTTTCCAGCTACATTTTAAAGCAAGGAATATTTTTAATGTTGCAGACGATAAGTAAACAGTATTCCAAATTGATGGCATAAAGGTTTTTTTTCATTTAAATTTAAATCATAGAGAAAGTCAAAATCGTTGAAATAATGTGTCAACATCCTCTGTATGGATAAATTTTAAACCTTTGAAATATCGTCTTAATTTTATACAGATTAATATTTTAACAAGTTAACGCCAAGTATAATTCTTACGAACACTGAATGAATTACTTCATTATCACACAAATGATAATTATTCAAGGAACCAAAAAGGCGGTACACAAATGTATTCATCCTTAATGTTATATACTACCAAGACCATGCTGCTAATGCAATTGCGTTAATTTCTGTTAGTTGTTTGTTCTGTTTACGGTTCTTTGTAATGTGTCTCTCCGGTTTTGAGCGCTGTTCTCTTTGGCGTTCATTTAAAGAACTTGGCGCTGCTTACTTTAATTAAGCTTTTTGTTTTGTTGGCTGTAGAAACTGCTCTAATGCTCTGCGATGATTCTGAAAAGGATACTCTAGTATTCGTTTTGACGGAAGTGTAATCAGCTGAATTGTTGTGTTATGACTAATTTTAATGCCGGGAATTTCGGATTTTATTTTATCTTCATTAAGGAATAATTGATTGGATTAAATTTGTGGGAAATCTAGTGCGTATATTTATGAAGGGAGGTGTTATAAATGAGCAATGACGGATCAAAGAGGAAAAGGTTTCATGACCCCTACCCCTCCCTTCAGAAATGAATTAAAAGGAGGAGACGAAATCGGGCGCACCCAAAAAGTTTGTGAACCTTTAATGTAAGACTGTAAGAATGCTTTGATAATGTTGTAAATAACCATGAAATTGTTTTGGAAAACCTCAATACTTCTCATAATATTCTAAAAATTCTTGAAAGGTATGGCGGACATATAATAATAAACAAAATAGTATTAAATTAACAAAAACAATAATTGTACAAACGATGAAAGAGGTAGCTTATTATCGCCATATATTATATTCATGGAGCCGAAATTGCGATAAAAACTAAAATATATTGGAAAAAACTCAAAATAACCCGCAAGGATAGATTTTTCTAAAAGTATATCATGTAAACAAGTTTCTAATCCATGCAATATCGAATTCGTTTTAAATTAAAATATTAGCAAGTTAACGCAAAATATAATTCTTACGAGTACTGAATGAATTATCTAATTTTCACACAAATGATACTTATTCAAGGAGACTAAAAGGAGGCACACAAATGTATCTATTCTTTGTGTTATGCATCACCAAGACGATGTTGATAATGTAATTCGTTAATTTTTGTTAGTTGTTTGCTCTGCTTACTTCTTTTCGTAAAGTGAAAGTACATAGTCTTCGTTCTATTGTTTATTTTCCAGCGACATTTTAAAACAAAGACTATTTTTAATGATGGAGACGATAATTAAACCCTATTCTGATCTGATATCGTTTTTTTTATTCTTTTAAATTTAGATCATACAGAAAGTTAAAATCGTTACAAAAATGTGTGAACATACTCTGTATATCACTTAGGCAAGTTTTAAATCCTTGCAATATCGGCTTAACTTTATACAAATTAATATTTTAAGAAGTTAACCCAAAAGTATAAGCCTTACGAATACTGAATGAATTATCTAATTGTCACACAGATGATAATTATTCACGGAGCCAGAAAGACGGCCCACAAATTTATCGGTATTCTTTATGTTATGCATCACCAAGACGAGATACTGTTAATGTAATTCGTTAATTTTTGTTAGTTGTTTGTTCTGCTTACATCTCTTCGTAAAGCGCACAAATACACAGTCTTCATTCTGTTGTTTACTTTCCCGCGACATTTTAAAACAAAAAATATTTTAATGATGGAGACGATAATTAAACCCTTATTCTGATCTGATGCCATATCAGTTTTTTTATTCATTTAAATTTAAATCATACAGAAAGCTAAAATCGTTACAAAAGTATAAGTTTACGAATACTGAATGAATTATCTAAATGTCACACAGATGATAATTATTCGCGGAGTCAAAAAGGAGGCACACAAATGTATCTATTATTTATGTTAGGCACCACCAAACGATGCTGTTAATGCAATTCGTTAATTTCTGTTAGTTGTTTATTCTGCTTACGGTTGGTTCTTTGTATAATGTGTCTCTCCGGTTTTGCGCGCTACTCTCTGGCGTGCACTCAATGAACTTAGCGCTGTTCACTTTAATTAAAGCTCTTTGTTTTGTTGGCTGTGGTAGTGGCTCTAATGCGCTACGATGATTCTGAAAAAGGATATAGCAACTTTTATTCGTTTTGTCGGAAGTGTAATCAGTTGACTTGCTGTATTATGACTAATTTTAATGCAGGGAATTTCGGATTTGCTGTTACCTTCAATGACGAATAATTGATTGGGTTAAATTTGTGGGAAATCCAGTGCGTATATTTATGAAAGGAGACGTTGTAAATGAACAAGGATGAATCAAAGGAGGGGGGAACAGGGGTTCACTTCACAGTGCCGACACGAATTTTTAAAGTTTAGAAATAAGACAAATGTTTCCAAATTTTACGATTATTTTATATCTGTTTTTGCAATCTTTTCAATAATTAAGTTTTATATACGGATACAAAGTAAAGTCCGGGTAGACTCAAATATCTGTTGAAAGAAAAAAAGTATTTTTTTTTTCACTTATTTGTGTACTGGAGTCTCCGCTCTCGATTAGAAAATAGGATAAACCAAACCAAATTTGACGGTTATTTTACATCTGTCTTCGCATTCTTCCCAATTTTCAATTTTATACACGGAAGCAAAGTAAAATCGGGGCACACTCAGGGCCTGACTAATGCAGAGATATCCAGGGCAGCTGCCCCTGCCCCTCCGCCTTTTTAGACTCCTCCATGGATGTATTCAGGATTTTCATTAAAAAGTTGATGGTTAAAATTAGCCAAAAGTTATGAAAATTAATACATTTTCAAATATTTAGGAAAGGAGTGCGACCCCCCTTTCCCTTCCACGCAAAAAACGAAACTGTATCATTAGAAAACTAATGATTAAAATTTTATTATAACGACTTAATATTCTATTGCTTTCAAAATAAATTCTTTATTGATGTTTTCCTCGTAACAGGGCAAGTTAAAACCATTAATTATGGCCAATTGGGGGCATTTTCCTAACATACGTATGATAATTAAAATAAAAATTTGCAAAGAAATACTCTTATTAAACAATCCATCATTTTTTCTATTGTTATCCTACTAGTATTTTTTCTTAAAATTGTGGCCATCTTTTTGCGATACCCTGTATGCAGATGTAAATACTACTTGGTACGAAATTTATGCATTCGTACAATATGTATGAAGTTTAGTACTTGCCACTTCCACATTATTCGCGAATAATTTCTATGGATAGATAGAAGCCCCCCCCACCCCTCCCCCAGAATGATGCTTGCCCCAGGGCTTTAGATAGCCTAAGTCGGGCCTGGGAACACTCAAATATCTCTCAAAAGAATAAATGTATTTTTTTTTAACTTTTGCACTTATTTGTATACTCTATACTGTAGTCCCCCCCCCCCTTCTTCCAGGTCGATTAGAAAATATGATAAACCAAACTAAATTTGAAGATTATTTTACATTTGTCTTTACAGTCTTTCCGCTATCAAGAATCAATAACTGCTCTGAATTTTCCTCAAAGCGATGAACGATTCAGCACACTTACTTTTCTGGGTTGTAATTTAATAAAATGCAATGAATTTGCATTACGGTTCCATTTTATTTAAATTTTTAACTCGCTTATTTACTCAATTCACGTACGTTTTGAAAACAGCTGTGCGTAATTTATAAATCAGTTTTGAAGATTAAGCGTATTTCTTTGTATATTTTTAGTTTTATTCCAGTTAAAAGCAAATTATATGTTGAAAGATCTTTTGAAAACGCCGAATCTGAATTATTTTGAAAATAAATCTTTTAACATACACTTATAAAATTTTCTCGTCACGTATTTTTTTTTAATTCTCTTACTCTTTTTCTTTTATTAAGTTACTCTAATTTTTGAAACTTTTTTTTAAAAGTTTTGCGACAAAAACTCGGTTTTTTCAAGCAGCAAATCTCATGCACTATCTCAGCGACATTTTACACTAGATTTGTTCTAAGAGTGAGTAAATCTCGGATAAAATCTCGTGAATCAGAAGATGATTATTCATAAATAAAATGATAGAGCAAACAGACCGTTAGAATGGTAATGTTATAAGTGAATGCACTTTCATCATGAAATAAAATTTAGTTTGTTTATTTCGTATTGTTTTTAAGGAAATTGCTAAATATTTGAAAATTTGAAATCTACATTAATCTCATGCACTATCTCAGCGACATTTTACAGTAACTTTGTTCTAAGAATGAGTAAATCTCGGATAAAATCTCGTGAGTCATTAGATGAGTGTACAAATATAGTGATAGAGTAAACAGACCGTTAGAATGGTGGTGTTATAAGTGAATGCATTTTCGTCAAGCAAATAACATTTAGTTTATTTGTTTTGTATTTTTTTTTAGGAAATCGCTAAATATTTGAAAATTTGAAATCCACATTAATCTCATGCACTCTATCAGTGACATTTTACACTAGATTTATTCTAAGAGTCAGTAAATTTCGGATAAAATCTCGTGTATTAGAAGATGTTTATACAAACAAAATGATAGAGTAAACAGATCGTTGCAATAGTGATGTTATAAGTGAATGCAACTCTCATCAAGCAAATAAAATTTAGTTTCTTTATTTTATAGTGTTTTTAAGGAAATCGCTAAATATTTGAAATTTTGAAATCTATATCATAAAGCAAAAGCATGTCGCCGATAAAAGCTGACATCACATCGACTGTAGCAATTCCCTGCCGAATATATTTCTCAAATATATCAGCTTCTAACTCAGAAATCCAAGGTTGGATATCGTGGTTTTCTTAAAAATGTTTGAGTTATTATACCATGCCTTATACATAAATAAGTATAAAAGTAAACACAGTTTTTTTAAACACTCTTTTATAAAAGCATTTAATGTTCAACTCGAAAATCACTCCTAATTTTTTGACTGTAATTCATATTTTTTCTGAAAATTTCAGTTATCATACATTAAATGAGGGGTTTACAATCATAGTAGACCAAGTCCATTTTGAAACAAGTGGGTAAGTGTGATCACAGATCGCACAGAGGGTTTCGTTTAATATTCTTTTCAAAACACTTTATTCTTTTACAAAATCTGTTAGTTCCACATTTCGCAACCAGAGGGCGCACTCTATTCTAAACAAACTTCTATACGAACGAAACTCCATTTTACAAACTATCCGTAGGTATATTAGTCGAGGAGATCGGACCCATAGCACCCGGGATAGGTATGCGCCGCTGGCGGTAAAAATTGGAACTAAAATATGTATGGCTATGGTGCATAATATGAAATAGTGGTTAAAGGAGTGTCGGCAAAAGTTAGAAAAGTGCACCTCGGGTGAAAAGTGTGGAGGTTAGAAAAATTGCTATAAATACAAATGTTAGAGCCCGAAGTGGTAAATAATATAAGACTTTTTCAAAATTTTATTATATGTCTTTTCATGAGAGATGTTCAGTTATAATTATCCAAAATTTCAAGTCTTCAACTTAATTAGGGGCTCAGTTAGAAACAAAAACTTAAAATACACCAGTTAGAGCCCAGAGGGGGTAAATATAACACTTTTTCAAAATTTTATAATATGTCGTTTGATGTGAGGTGTTCAGCTATAAGAATCCAAAATTTCAAGTCTCCATCATATATAGTTTCAGAGAACGGGTTCTGTGACAGACAGACTGAGGAATGAGGCGAATAGGGTTTCGTCTGATGAACAAAACCCTTAAAAAAAAAAAAAAAAAAAAAAAAAAAAAAAAAAAAAAAAAGAGATAGTCCATTTAAAAGGTGCATAAAATCTGTTTTATCCACTTCCACAGAAAACCACGTCTGTAAACAGATGACATAAATAAGAGAGTACGTGAAAAAAGTCTTGGTTCACTGTGAGTGTGGATGAAACAGATTTTTTGCACCTTGTAAATGGACTATCTCATTTTTTTTTTTTTTTTTCAAAATGGTCTTGGTCTACTATGTTTGTGAACCCCTCAATTTAAGCTGGGGCACCCAACTCGATTATGAAAAATTGACTGCTTTTTTTACGCTTTGTAGAAAGCGCAAGTACTGTAAAAGCACTTATTTTCGCGAGTCATAATTTTCGTAAAAATGAAGATATCGGTGATTTCGCGAGCTGAAAATTTCGCGAATTTTATATGAACAGAACCGAAAGTTGAAAAATCCCGAAACTACCTAATAGAACCCTTTTTGTTTAAATTTCTAGAGTAAAAAGAATCTGTGGACCTGCGACTATCACGACTAAAACCGATTCACGCTTCTTGGCTTGTGCGAACAATTAACGGCAAATATGAGATAATTTTCAATGTCTTCAAAGAAGCTGGTATAAATATTGTAAGTGAATGAGCTGCATTCTGTTAGTTATATTATTGTTTTTATTCAAGAAATAGTTGTAAGTATTCAAGAAATTTTTGTACTTATTTCTTATTTAAGTAACTGTAATCATTAAATTGTGGATAAGTGAAAAATTTCTGATTTTTTATTGTTATTTGAGGCGAAGAAAAATATTTCACGAGGCTTAAATTTTCGCGATTACGATAGTCTCGCGAAAATCGCGAAAATAAGTGCTTTTACAGTAAGTGAATTTATTAAAAAATATATAATTTTTGGCTCAGTTTCTTTTTTAAGATAGGTCAACAGAAAAAAAAAATAAAACATTAACTAAACTACATGTTTAAGATTTCTAAATTGATTTCTCGTTTTAAAGTCGTAAATTAATTAGTATTAAATTATTAGTTGGTAAAAACGTATTTTTTAAAGAAATAAATATTACTCTTCATTTTTCACGTATAATTTATTTTCTACTTTTTAGAATTTAAAATGTTTCATCGTTGCAGTTTGACTGACATTTGGCCTATTTTGGAGCCCATTTATTAGCCCATCATTAAATCCGTTCTTGTTTGAACTCGTGATATGCAATTGTACGAGTTATAGAGAATATTGGGCGATTGATCGACCTCATGGGTTAACGGAAAAATGCTTTAAAATTAATGAAATAACTAAGTTAAAAAAATATTAAAATATTGTATTGTTATCGGAAACACACCTGTTAATGTAATTTTTATACTTATAATATAATTAAGGATCGACCGAAACCGAAACCGAATTTCGGCAATCTTCCGATTTTCGGCCGATAACGAAAATGAAATCGAAAATGTCCAAAAATTGTTTTAAAAGTATTCAATACGTACGTACGTATTATTAACCTGGGAGAACTCGCTAGTGAGAATGCCCAATTGCTTTTCTTTTACTTTACATTCATATAATATCAACTTTTTTTGGTTGGCTTAGTACTTTTATTCACGAAATAGGTAAAATAATTGAAAAACATTTTGAAATTTTAATTAAAATGAAAAATGATTTAAATAAGAGTCTTAAAAAAGTACGACTTTGGGAGAAAATCTCATGCAGCGAGTTCTCCCGGGTTAAGGGTATTCTCAAATCCAAAAGCGCAACTTTCTGTTTTAACTAAGTTTTAATTTATTTTTGTTCGGTAATGCATGAAACTAGCTGGTGTTGTTGTTCAGAAACTATGTCATTGAGCTGTTTTTTCCATTTTTTTGCAAACGCAATAGATCTTTCAGAAAATTGTGTCAAAATGGACGTTTTGAACCGAATTTCCGCGCGAAGGGAGAAAGAGCACTCAAGAGAGGGCGAAAAACGTGTTTATCACGTGATCAAAATGGCTTATAACTCAATAGGTAATTGATTGATCAAAAAATGGAAAAAACAGTTCAATTTCAAATCGCTTCCATGGCCAGGCTTTCCAATTTTATACCTTTCCGTTAAAAAATGAATTTGTAAATGTGTCAAAACGTTTTGCGCTTGTTGAGCAGAGCAGTTAAGAACAGTCTTAATTAATTGTTCTTGTAATTATACGTGTGACCGAAGTTGGTTCTCTGTGCCTCTGACAAAAACTTTTTATTTTCATATAAAGTAAAATTTATAAGAATGTCATCTAATTAAAAAATGTTTTAGGTATATATGTGACCTGTGGCAACAGTCTGTAAGAGACGACGGCAGCGCCACGAGTCGGCGCAGAAGAATACCTTTTTAGAACATTCGACAGACGCGGGAAAAGAAGGTAAAAAGAGGTGGTGGCAAAACACCGAGCTCTCAACGACGTTTCATTAAGACGCATTAAGACGAATGAGTGTTTGATTTCATTAATGTTCTACTTAATTGTAATTGTATATAGTGTAAATACCGGGTGTCCCAAAAAGGACTGACTGATTTTAAAATTCAATAACTTGCAAACGGTGACAGATATTTAAAAAATTCTTGCAGGAGGGTTATGCATAAGGTCAAAAGTTTTTTTACAGTGATTTTCAATTTTAGTTCGAATTACAAACAATAGATGGCGCTGTAAGCAATAGTCGCTAAATACAGGCTCGATTTCTCGTCCTTTCTCTTGTTCCATGCTGAAAAAGGAGATGGAAATGTATTATCCGGGCCACGAAGTACCAAAAATCGAGCCTGAATTCAGCGTCTATTGATCGCAGCGCCATCTATTGTTTGTAATTCGAACTAAAATTGAAAATCACTGTAAAAAAAACTTTTGACCTTATGCATAACCCTCCTGCAAGAATTTTTTAAATATCTGTCACCGTTTGCAAGTTATTGAATTTTAAAATCAGTCATTCCTTTTTGGGACACCCGGTAGTTCATTTAATATATTTAATTCTTAAAGTTAGCAAGTGTTATTATTCGAGTATGAGTCTCCTTTTCCCCGTCACATATATACCTCTATTTATATTTTATAATGAATTTTGTAAATGATTCTCTGTTATACTAGAATTTTCTCAGAGTATTCGAAACACTTCTGCGGTTTCAAACTAAATATTTTTTGTTGCTGTTAAGCCTGCAGCTTTAATAAAAAGCGTCACCTCGTGAAAAGCGAGGCTAACGAAAAAGACAGGCTACCACGGTGGGTCCGAGTCTTCTTTTTTTACAGACCGCTGGAGTCACGTGATGCTCGAATGCACCAATGAAGGTGTGCGAAGGTGCTCGCTTTTCACCGAGGCTAACGAGAAAGACAGGCTACCGCGGTGCATCTTCCCAAGTGTGTTATTTTACAGACCGCTAGAGTGACGTGATGTACGTGATGACGTGAGAATGACGTGTTTCGTACACCTGCATTGGTGCATTCGAGCATCACGTCACTCCAGCGGTCTGTAAAAAAAGATACGTGGAATACATCGCGGTAGCCAGTCTTTTTCGTTAGCCTCGGTGAAAAGCGTCATCAAACTTACACTATGTGCAAAATTACTTAAAAGATGACAAAGTATTTAAAAATGTTGTAACTTTTAAAGATGAATTAAACATTTCTATTTATTTATTTACTGAGCGTCATCAAAGTTTAATCCTATATGCATTCTCACGTCTTGAGCCAGCCATGACTGATCATTATAAGCGGTGAAGTTCATACCAATAAATAAAGAGTGTTTCATTTGAGCCGATACAGCTCAAACCAATGAGTCATGTTGAAAATTTCAGAAGGAAGATACGAGATTTTTGGAGTACGGATAGTTTCGGTTGAGTTTTCTTCCGGCCTAATTTTTGGCAACATTTTCGCAGAAGACGAATTTGAAACCGAATTTTCGGTCGATCTCTACTTATAACCTGTCAGGAAATGGGATAAGAATCGACTACGAAATTTCATCTTTTCATACAAAAACAAGATTGTGTTAAATAAAAAAGCGTAAAAAAAGTAATTTTTGATTAAAAGTGTCGACTTTTTTCGGTATCTCCAAAAATCTGAATAGTGACCTCTACGTAAGTGCGTACTATGTGCCGGTCACTCAGCTTCCGATTTCCCCTCACTAATGTAAAGTATGTGGGCATTTGATGCATTCGTATATTTAAAATATCTCCTCGGGAAATTAATATTTTTAACTTCTATTTTTTGTGCACACTTCCTAAAAGATGTCTCTTTTCAAATGAAAATCAAATTTCAAAGTAATTGCTTAAGGGGCGCAAAGGCCAACATAGTGAAAAAGATTCCATGCCGGGACGGGACTCGAACCCGGGCCATCAGTATAGCGCACTGACGCTCTACCGACTAAACCACATGGAACGATACCCAGCCTGGAAAAGTACTCACTATTATATGTTGGCAAGGTTACAAACGCAGAACAAGATGGAATATTTATCGTGAGCCACCGACCAGGGGCAAACACGAAACTTTAATTAAATCCAGCATCGATAGAAACTATATTAGCACATGGAAATTGTTCCAGAGAGAAACATTCGCCTTGCATACGATATTTCAAATGAAAATCAAATTTCAAACTAATTGCTTAAGGGGCGCAAAGGCCAACATAGTGAAAAAGATTCCATGCCGGGACTCGAATCCATGCCATCAGTATAGCGCACTGACGTTCTACCAACTAAACCACATGGAACGATACCCAGCCTGGAAAATTTCTCACTATTATATGTTGGCAAGGCTACAAACGCAGCACAAGATGGAATCTTTTTCACTATGTTGGCCTTTGCGCCTCTTAAGCAATTACTTTGAAATTTGATTTTCATTTGAAATATTGTATGCAAGGCGAATGTTTCTCTCTGGAATAATTTCAATGTGTTAATATAGATGTCTCTTTTTTTCTTACTTCTCAAAATATTTCTAAGGTACAGGCTTAATTTTATAGGAAGTGTTAAAATCTTACTCACAATTCGCTCGCTTTTAACACATAAATTATTAAATGGAGCACAGGTTTTAGAAGTATTTTAAAAACTAAGAAAAAAAAGAGACATCCTTTAAGAAGAGTACACAGAAAAAAGAGATTAAAAATATGAATTTCCCGAGAAGATATTTTAAATGTACGAATGCATCAAAAATTCCATAGACTTAACATTACGGAGGAGAATTACGAAGCTGAGAGACCAGCTCCACAATCAGGTTCTGGGCACACCTATAAAGACGATACTAGGTATAACTTCTATCCGAACAACATACTACCCTCAGGTATAAAACGCATGTAAATTCACAATTAACAAGAAAAAAAAAAAAAGAAAAAGAAGATGTTGCTGTAAACCCGAGACGTTACATCTCTCTCCAGAAAAACTGCCTATCATCTCAGAATTACATGTTTCAACGCATGATACCATTCTCCGTTTTCATTGTAATCGATTAATTTAAAATGCGACAGCAGAATTCAGAAACTGATACTAACGTAACATGATACATGACCAAAATATGACTGCAATATGAGGTCTTTATGTTTCCAAATGTTATGCATCCATGACACGAAATTAAACAATTCTTTATTTTAATGTTCAGCAGTTATTAATTTCAGGGAACATCAACGATATTTGTCACGAAGTTAATGCGTTCAAAGAAGATAGTGTAGTGATAATACTTATATCACTTTTATAAAGTGAAACTAAAGGTCTCTATACCAGCTTTGCCATGAATTAAACATCGTTTAAATTTGTACTTTTAGTTCAGTATCACATTCTTACGTATTTTGCCAATTCTCTTTTTCTCTGTTTCTCGTCGTTATGATGTTGTACAACAGATTATTATTCTTTCTTCAACTAAGTATCTCTAAGTATTAACTAACTAAGTACTATCTAAGTAACTAGTATACTAAAAAAAAAACTAAGTCTCCTCGTAATGAAACAACTCAGTGGTTTCCAACTTATAGTGGCCCGCGGCGACTTTTTTATCTGAAAACATTGTAGACGTTTTTGGAAAAACGGGTCAACAAGAGCCCGACTTGCAAGATTTAAATTTCAACCCGAACCGAAAACATTTAGAGTCAACCTCACCCGCAACAAGCAAATTAGCCTCATTCCAACATGACCGGAATTGCAGTTTGGGTCTGACTTGAATTAAATCAGGTTACCTGTCACCTGACCGGATGCACGGCTCTAATTAACCCTTACTACAACTAAGTCTCCTCGTAATGAAACAACTCAGTGGTTTCCAACTATAGTGACTCGCGGCGACTTTTTTATCTGAAAATATTGTAGACTTTTTTGGAAAAACAGGTCAACCTGAGACCGACTTGCAAGATTTAAATCTCAACCCTAACCCAAAACATATAGAGTCAACCTGACTCGCAACCAACAAATTAGCCTCATTCCGACATGACCGGAATTGCAGTTTGGGTCTGACTTGAATTAAATCAGGTTACCTGTCACCTGACCAGATGCTCGGCTTTAATTAACCCTTCCTACAACTAAGTCTCCTCGTAATGAAACAACTCAGTGGTTTCCAACTTTTAGTGACCCGCGGCGACTTCTTTTTATCTCAAAATATTGCAGACTTTTTTGGAAAAACGAGTCAACCCGAGCCCGACATGCAAGATTTAAATCACCTGACCGCATGCACGGCTCTACTTAACCCTTCCTACAGTAATAATCCTTCCTGAGACTTGTTGCTCTGCAACAATCGCATGTTTGGGTCAACGGAACCCCCCCCCCCCCCCCACTTAGATGTCATCAATTTGAAAACCATTCAGCGTTTCAGGCATTTTTGGCTATGGCTTGAAAATCTGCCTCCTGCATTCTATGATAATATAATAAAAAATGTTATCTAACTGTTGTGGAAAATGTGTTTTGAAATCAGGGGATTGCATACAAAAAAAGTACTACTCTATCTTATTTCAATTAATTTAAAAAAGAAATTACAGTTTATATTTGATTGACTCTTTACATTCACGTACCAGTCAAAATAATTTAAATGTGTTCTAAAATAGCACAGCTTGTTGATCCATCACTGACACTTTGTGGAAAACATCGCGAAATGGTTCGGAAATGTTAGGTACAGATAGTGCTGCCAGATGTCCCGATTTACGCGGAATATCCTGATTTTCAGAGGCTCCAAGACCTGGCCCGCGTAACCACTGCGCGGGATGCCAATAGTCCTGATTTTTCACGATGCATAAATTCTTTTAAATATCTTTTAGTATCATTCTATTCGTTTAGTCTGCATCAAATGGAACTTAATTACTGTGAAGGCAGAATCTGTCTATAACGAAAAAGTTTTACACTCCCTTCCAAAGGAATGTCTTACAAATCTACCTGCCTGGACGGAAACCTGTATAAAATGGATTTTTTTGCAGTTTCTAGCGATTCTGTTTTACAAGTTTTACTGCACTTTGTTCACTAAACCCTATGTAAATGGAACCTGTTTATAACGGAATTCCGTTTTAAAAGAAAAAAGTTTGCTGTTATTACTATACGAATAACATATACAGTAAAAAAAAAAATCTTTCATATTGACAAAAAAAAAACTCAATTTTGGCGCCAGTGAAAAAACGTTTAATTTAGAGAAAATATCTATAATTTTTCATTAAAGAAGTTTTTTTTCTGTAAAAATTACAAAATCCACATTTGTTTACAGACAAAAACTGTTTTTTTCTGAAAAAAAATACAATTTTTTCTGTAAAAAATACAATTTTTTAATGTAAAAAATACAATATTTTAATGTATAAAATACAATTTTTTTATGTAAAAAATACAGATTTTTTTTACAGTGTACAATTATACCTGCTAAATTTGAATTTTGTTTCATTCCCTACCGATTCTGCTTTTACAAGTATTACTGTATGAAATTGTTGTGCTTATTTAATATACTAAAACCTGCTAATACGGAATCGCAAGCAACAGAGAAAAAATTCTTTTTAAACAGGCTTTTGTTTTAGCAGGTGTAATTGTATGGCATTACTACGTAGAACAATATATTTTTTTTTTATTTAAGACAGGATTTCGTTATATGCAGGTTCCGTTTTAATATGATTTACTGTATTTTTATGCCCCGATTTAGAAACCGCTGTCCAGCTTTTTTTTTTTTTTCCCCTCCCTGTCCACCTTTTTGTGACACTGGACCTGGCTACAGACCCCGCTAATATGAGAGTATCTGAGCAGTATCCTGACATTCTGAGCAACTATAACAGTTGGGGGGGGGGGGGAGGACCACTATCGGGCCTTTTTTGGCAAATGATTCGTTGGCCAGCAATATGGCAAGGCGGGAGCTATCTCACTGTTAGCCAACAACGAGTGTTGCCAGCTATCTCGATTTACGCGGGACGGGATTTCGAGGTCTGTCCCGTGGGACGCAAAAATTCCAGACTTTTTGTAATGCAGAAATTCTTTTTAATTTTTTTTTCGTAATTTTTTTCCTACCCTGTTATTTATTAGTCTGCATAGAGTGGAACTTTAAAACCTGTAATAATTTATAACGGAGAATTTTTATAGTATCTACGAAAGAAATATTTTACAAATCTACTCGCCTAAGTGGAAACTTGTATAAAAGGGAATATTTTCGTGGTTTAAAGCGATTCTGTTTTTACAGGTTTTACTGTACTTCGTTCAATAAAACATATGAAAACGGAACCTGTTTACAACGGAATTCGTGTTTCAAATATGGAAATTCCATCGTCCCCACTATAGGAATAATACACAATTATATCTTCTAAATTGGAATTTTGATTCAGTCCCTCTT
The DNA here is from genome assembly GCA_963932465.1 of Maratus speciosus. Classification (NCBI taxonomy): domain Eukaryota; kingdom Metazoa; phylum Arthropoda; class Arachnida; order Araneae; family Salticidae; genus Maratus; species Maratus speciosus. The sequence goes on along the minus strand of OZ010788.1, from coordinate 577,874,667 downwards.
TCACAGGTTTTATTGTATAAGATGGTTGTGTTTATTTAGTGTTGTAAAGCTTTCTAAGATGGAATCTCAAGGAACAAATTCCGTTTTAAACAGTTTTTCGTATACTAGAATGTATCCAATCCATTGTTCCAATCGTAGGGACAATGAAATTTTTACGTTCAAGACAGGTTTTCGTTATACACAGGTTTCATTTTAGTAAGGTTTACTGTTTTTTTTTTAGGTAGCTTTCTTTACAAAAAGCTACCTATTGCAGCCGTTCGGAGGAAAGCGGTTTCAAAAAAATTTGGTATATTTTCATCGATCATGACCCCCAGACCCCGAAACCACCCTCCGTTCAAAATTGATATATATATATATATATATATATATATATATCAATATATATATATATATATATATCTGACATTTGTCACACTGTAACTCTCGTATTTATGAACCGATTTGGATGTAATTCGGTGTGTACATAGTACATACCAATGTCTCGACCGAGTTCGTTGGACAGCTTCATCCGCCATTTTGTTTCAAAATGGAGGCCATTTAAAATTTTTTTAAAAATTTAAAATTTGAAAGGTGGTACCAAAAAATAGAAAATGGAAAATTATTTTTTTCTTATGTATTTTAACTTTATACAAAGATTCTGGAACAGTTTTTGTTTCGTCTATATCTTAAAAAATGGCTGAGTTATAGCATTTTGAATTTCTAGCGTGGCAGACACTTTGAAACGTCCTGAATTTTGTCACGCGATAAAAGGCGTATTTATAAACCGATTTGGATGTAACTTCGTTTACACATAGTACATACCAATATCTCGACCGAGTTCGTTGGCCAGCGTAATCCGCCATCTTCTTTAAAAATGGCGGCCATGTAAATTTTTAAGAAAAATTTTAATTTGAAATGTGGTACCAAAACTTTGAAAATTGAAAAAATATTTTTTTTTATGCGTTTGACCTTGATAAAAAGATTCGGGAGCAGTTTTTTTTTTTTTCGTCTATATCTTAAAAAGTGGCTGAGTTATAGCATTTTGAATTTCTAGCGTGGCTGACATTTTGAAACGTCCTGATTTTTGTTACGTGATAACAGGCGTATTTATAAATCGATTTGGATGTACCTTGGTGTGTACATAGTACATAGAAATATCTCGACCGAGTTCGTTGGCCAGCTTCATCCGCCATCTTGTTTCAAAATGGTGGACATTTAAATAATTTAAAATTTAAAATGAGATACCAAAAAATTGGAAAATGAAAAAGATTTTTTTTGTATGTGTTTGACCTTAATACAGAGATTCTGGAACAGTTTTTGTTTCGTCTATATCTAAAAAAATGGCTGAGTTATAGCATTTTGAATTTCTATTGTGGCTGATATTTTAAAACGACCTGATATTTGTCACGCGATAACAGGCGTATTTAAGAACCGATTTGGATGTAACTTCTTCTGTACATAGTACATACCAATGTCTCGATCGAGTTTGTTGGCCAGCTTCATTCGCCATCTTGTTTCAAAAGGGTTGCCATTAAAAGAAATTAAATTTAAAATTTAAAATGAGGTATTAAAAAATTGGAAAATGAAAAAGATTTTTTTATGTGTTTGGCCTTGATACAAACATTCCGGAGCAGTTTTTGTTTCTGAAAATTTGTTCTTTTGTTTATATCTTAAAAAATGGTTGAATTATAGCACTTTGAATTTCTAGCATGGATAACATTTTGAAACGATCTTGTATTTGTCACGCGATAACACACGTATTCGCCTATTTCGATGTAAGAAGGCATGTGGATAGTATACATCAATACCTCGACCAAGTTCGCTGTCCAGCTTCATCAGCTATCTTGCTTCAAAATGGCGGCCATTAAATTAAAAAAAAATTATATTTAAAGTGAGGTGCAAAAAAATTAGAAATTGAAAAAGGTTTCTTTCTTAAGTATTTGGACATGATATAAGGATTCAGGAGCATTTTTTGTTTGTCTTTATCTTAAAAAATGGCTCAGATATAGCAGTTTCAATTTCTAATGTGGGTCACATTTTGAAAAATCTGATTTTTTGCCTGCGACAGCACTTGTATATATCAACCGATTCCGATGTGAGTGAGCATGTGCACAGCAATTACTAAGGTCTCGACGAAGTTCGCTGGTTAGCCTCATCCACCATGTTGTCTTAAAATGGCAGGCACTTTAAGAAATCGCCGAATTTGGCAGCCAAGTATAATTTACTTTAAATAAAAGCAGCTTGGATAAAGCTGACTAATTTCGCGAAATTCTCATTCAGAATGATTTAGTATTGATAAAAATTAGTATTGAATCTCCTATATTCGGTTTCCACTAAATTGAGCTTCGTGTGTTTGAATAATATAAGTTGGCTTTTTTAAAATAAGGAATATGAAAGCTACCTCTTCCTCCCGGCACTGGCCGGAAGGACTTTTTTTTTAATGTTCCGATTTAGAAGACGTTGCCCCGCTTTGTTTGTCTCCCCGTCTGCTTTTTGCGGCACTGGGCCTGACAACAGTACCAACAACTACCTGACAATTAGCAAATGTTAGGCCAACCATTTTGTGCTACTTCACTGTAAAAAAACAAAAAAACAACTGTAATTTGTTAGATATAAAAAAATTGTGTTAGTTACAAAAAATAATTGTTTTTAAGAAAAAACAGTTTTTTTCTGTAAAAAAATATAGGTTTTGAAATTTTTACAGAAAAAATTTATATTTTTTACAGAAAAAACTTTTTTGTAAGAAATTACAGATATTTTCTGTAAATTAAACGGTTTTCCAAAGGCGCCAAAATTGACAGTTTTTTTTTCTGTCAATTTTAGAGATTTATTTTTTACAGTGTTGTGTTTGAATACATGTAAGTATATGGCATGTATCTCAGTTATATTCTCATAATATTGCAAAGCATTTGATAATGTATACCTAGCGTTTTTTTTTTTCTTTCTCCCACTAACTTACATTAAATAAATTTCCACAGGCGCGCATTCATTGCTACATCCGTCATATGTTAATAAAAATACAAAAATAAATAAAAGCTAGAAATAATTAATGCATATTGTACTTTTTTTTAACAAGACATTTACATACTTTAAATAATATTTACTCAAATATCCACCGCATATCTTACTTTATTTTCAGTTCTCTAATTATTTCTCTATTTTTTTAATGGTTAATTATATCATAATATACAAAGAATGTTTTTTCTCTGTTATACACTAATTATTTATACATTTAATTAATTGCGAAAAGCATAAAGAATAATTAGTAATGGAGAAAGTAATTGGCTGTCGCTGGTTGGGGGTTCCCTGGAGTAAGTTGATATTTTGCCACATTGAATTTTCTCTGTGTTAATATATCACAATTTTTCGAAGGAAAAATAATTCTTTGTTATTTTAACATTTTAAAAGTTATTATTGTTAATATTCCTCTTTTTTCTTTTGTCTGCTTATTAATTTATGTGAAACTTTTACCCTTAAAATTATTTTAAGGTATAGTTGTTTTCTTTTTAAATTTTCAGAAAATTTGAAGTATAATAGATACCGGAACGAAAAATGGTGGAAATACGTACTTTATTAGGGTGTTCTTAAATCCAAAAAGGCAACTTTCTGACATAAGTTTTAATTTATTTTTGCTCGAAAATGTACGAAACTAGCTAGTGTTGTTGTTCAGAAACTATGTAATTGAACTATTTTTTGCATTTTTTTGCAAACGCAATAGATCTTTCAGAAAATAGAGTCAAAGTGGGTGTTTTGAACCGAATTTCCGCGCGAAGGGAGAAAGAGCACTCAAGAGCTGGCTGAAAACATGTCTGTCACGTGATCGAATTCGCCTATAACTCAATAGGTAATTGATTGATCAAAAAATGGAAAAATCAGTTCAATTCCAAATCGCTTTCATGGCCAGGCTTTCCAATTTTATATCTTTCCGTTAAAAAATGAATTTGTAAATATGTCAAAACGTTTTGCGCTTGTTGAGCAGAGCAGTTAAGAACAGCCTTAAGGGAGCGTCGACAGTTATGAAATCGCAAGTAAAAGCTAGTATTGATGTACCTTTTCTGGAGAAATTACTTAAGAGATTTTAGAATATATATATAAAAAAAAAATGTTTTGTCAGTTGTTAAACTATGAAAGGCTCCTTCGGTAAGGAATAAAATAAAAAAATAAGTAATTAAAAAAAAAAACATAGGTAGAACAGATGACCTTGATGTAACCTTTGTCTCGAGAACTACTCAAACGATTTCAGTATTTTTCTTTAATAGTTTTGGCAGAAGCTAAAATATAAACTAGTTGTTGTGCAAGAAATAAAAACAACAAATGCAGTACTTACGTTAACAGTGCTTTTATATTTTTATTTATTACCGAACGACCAGTTTATAATTTAGCTAGTGAGAAACTATATGTATAACGGAAAAAAAGAAAGAAATCCTATTATAGTAGTTTTCGTGAAAAAGATGCATCAGTGTCGGCTGTTTTACATGTGACTTTTTGTTGTTTACGAAATTACTACTGTAATCTATTAACTACTCTATTTTTTTTTCAATTATTATCATTGCTTGTTGAACCATTAATTTACAGTTGAACTACTGCCAAAACTATTATTTAAAATAGACTTGAAATCGCTTCAGTGGTTCTCGAGATAAAGGTACCACTGTTCTACATGAAACTTCGCAACAAGGGTCGCTAGGGTGTCCGAGGGTCGCTAGTGTCCATAGAGGTTAGTGTCCGGCCATATATTTAGTTTTGTTTTCGCTCTCATCAAATCTCGTTAAAATACAGCTGTAGCCCGATTTAACGATTCTTTCGGGATTATCAACTTTGTTCGTTAAATCGAGATTATTCGTTAAATCGGGATATTCAAAGGATTTTTTTATACAACAGAACAAGTAAAGACAATGGTTATAAATAAAAAAACAATGCTCACTTAACTTAATAATGATGTTAAATATTTGTTGCTTTAAGTGGTCTCAGGACTCTTAAAGCTTCAAAATTTTCGAAATTTAATTTTTTTGATATGTTAAACTCCTATCTTTTTTGAACATTTTGATATAACTGTTTCCTCAAAATTCCCATTAGAACAGAAGTTATGGCTTTTAGAATTATACCTGAAACGGCGTTTCCGAAACTTTGAAGTCATTTTTCTCTAAATGACGTTTTTGCGCATAACGTGCAGGATATCTCAAAAGCTTCCGAATATTTGTTCATGAAATTGTCAAAATGTATGTTTCATATTAGTCTGTATAAACTGAATTTAAAATTTCTTTTTTATTGTTAAAAAAATATTGTTTTTATGATTATACTGTTGAAATTTTCAAAATTTTGTATTAGCTCAATACAACTTTGTATTAAAAATATAAAAATTCCTTAAATACAAATTTATTTAGGTTCAGGGTAAATATTGCAATCTAAAGTATAATTAGGCACAAAAAATTTCATTCTAGTTACAAAATTTACTTTATAATCCTGCGCGTAAGCTGTTATACCAATTTTCTGCTCGACAAATGCCTGACAGTTTGGAACCCCTATAAATACTAATTCTGCATCTTGCAATTTTTTAAATACATGAAATGAAAGATCATACTTATATATTTTATCCCTATAAAAATTGTGTTTCAAATCATCAAGATCTTCAAGATATTAAATGTTGAAAATGGTCTTTTGCATTTTTTCCGATTTTAGGCATTCTGAGACCTCAAGAATTGCACTGTGTAAAAATGGATTATTTTTTTACTATAAATCAAAAGCATTGTAATTGAGAAAAAATCATTATTTATTCATATTTCGTAAATAAATTATAAGGTCTATTTTATAGATGATTGTTTGTTTCAATTTGAATTTTTATTCAAAACTTCTTTCACGATTTTTTCCTGAGGCTGTGAAAACAGTGACATGAACATCGTGGGCCATCAAATACTGTTTCAAAGTATCCAAACTGCTAACTACTTCTTTGAATGTTGCATGCTTCATCGCTATTTCATCTTTTTCATTCGATCCACTACTACCGTTATTAATAACCTCGTTGTGATGTACATTTTTGCATGTATCGTCACAAGATAAATATTCAGAAAATCGACAAATAGACAATGAAAGTTTTTTATATCTAGTTGAAAATTGCTTCAATTTTTCATTTTTTTAAAAAATCGAAAGTTATTCCTTAAATCGAAATATTTTTGTCCCATTCTCGTCGGGACTATTAAAAAAAATCGTTACATCAAGAAATTCGTTAAATCGCGAGTTGCTAAATCGGAGCTCGACCATAGTTGAATTCCGTAGAAGTTATTTTTTTCTTTTAAAACAAATTTTAAACGAAACGAAATTGTGTGATATATATTTGAACAGAATTAATAGTATTAATACAGTAGGAACCGCTTATAAAAGGAGCTGAATGATCCATGGAAGTTATCTTTTCTAACCGATCTTTTTAAAACACTAAAAACTGTTTTGAAAAAAAAAATGATATAGGCACTCTATTTTTAACGAAATTCTAGTCGGGCATTCGTATTTTTGAAATTTCTTATCAGAAAATTAAAAAAATTCTATTTTTTTTTTTCAATATTCTGTTTTTAAAGGATTTACCTTGGTATTTTATTCGATAAAATATTTCTAAAATATATACTTAGTTTTATTTCAAGTGTCAAAATCTTATTCTCAACTCCTCAAACTCACTATGATTTTAAGAATTAATATATAAATTATATAGGGTAAGGTGCCCTATTATATCGTCCCCCAGTCACTTTTAGGACCTTGGAAGTTGTAATTTTCAGTGAAAATCTACCAAATTTGGATTTTAGATAGACTAACTACCCACGTACATAGAAACATAGGCAGATATCGTATAAAAATTGTTTTTTCAAAACTATGTAAAAAATGCAAAGGAAAAACATGGTCCCAATTTCGTCCCCCTAAAAAATCCAATACGCCGAGGTTTAACTTATAACTAAATCAAAATTTATTTCTAAGTGAGTACGTAATTAATTTACATTAAAGTAAGGTACAAAGAAATGTACTAATTATCAGTGGAAGAATAACATAACAAAACATTAGCCATTCAAACATGAGGGAAAAAATTGAAAAAAAAAAAGCCACGAAAAAGCATTCCTAATTTCGTCCCCTGGACGAAAATAAGAACTGCAAGGGGGACGAAATTAGAACCACGCTACTTCATCCAATATGACGGAGCTACAGTTCCCATAAGATGAACTGAGCGTTCTAAAACTCACTGTATGCTACTGTCAGCATCTTGCCAACGTAAAATACATGCAATGAATAAGAAATAAATACTTACAATACAGTAAATAACGTTCTACAAACGACGTAATAAGAACTCAGGTCTCCTATAAATAGGAAATTCGCCTTCTTTAATTTTTGTATGCGTCTTGGCGAACGAAACTTCCAAAACTGACCCCTTTTACCTTCCGTCCCCTGTGCCTTGCGTCATAAGTGGCGCCAATTTCGCAGAAGTGGAGCAGTTAAGGGGGACGAAATTAAGAGAGGAGGACGAAATATGGGCACTTTACCCTATATATTTTATATATATCTTATCAAATAGTATCTTGTTACTATGAAACATCCTTTAAAAAGAGTATTCTCAAAACAAAAAAACTAAAACCTTTAATTTTGAGATGAAAGATTTGAAAAATGGGGATGCATTCCAAGTCTATAAGTTTAACATTGGAAAAGAGAATTTGAGATGAGACTGATACGAAGCCTTAAGAATATTTCGCATAAACTTTGATGTCTTTAAACTTGCACAGTGTTGAAATTTTTTTCTATAAAAACCCTTGAAGTAGCTCGTACTCAATAATAATTAGCAAATATTTGTCGTCGTTAATTAGAAGTAGCGAAATTTTAAAGCGAGAGGAAGGAATAAAGGGACAAGATCAGAAGGGATTACTTATAGTCCAGGCAATAGGGAATTTTACCTAGCAAAATTAATGGTAGTTCTGGAAATCGGCTTACTTTATGTTTTTTGGGTCGCTGAATCCGAATTTGTAACTTCCCACCAAAGTTTCCCCCCCCCCAGCAACTCCCCCAAATTTTGGTAAAAAGCCCCCCAAAAAGGTTTTTATTAAAAAAATCAATTTTTTTATTGTTTTAAGGGAAAAGTATCTAGACATTCAGAAAGTAGACAAAATTTGCAACAAATTAGATATAAGACATTATGACTTAGGATGAAGGGGAAGGGGGGATCTCACTCGGAACAGGCGCGCGGTGCTGCGTGGACTAAGTTGCGCAATTCCACTTAACCACTCACACGTTTACATTCGCCCTCCCATCTCCCCTACGAACTTTCCTTATAAGGTTTACTTTAAGTTTTTTGGGTCGCTGAATCCGAATTTTTAACTTACCCCCAAAATTTTCCCCCCGAAAACCGCCCAAAATAGTTGTTATTAACTTAAATTTCTTATTGTTTTAGGGGAAATGCATTACAAAATTCAGAAACTAGACAAAATTTGCAACAAATAGGATACATGACATTATGACGTAGGATAAACGGGGAGAGGGGGGCTGCCTCGGAACATTCACCGCGCGCTTTTCTCAAAAACCAAATTTTTTCAAAAAATCAATTTTTTGGGGGTTTGCCGGGTGAAATTTTGGTGGGAAGTTACAAATTCGGATTCAGCGACCCAAAAACCATAAAATGAGTCGAAATCCAGAACTAGTATTAATTTTTCTTTGTAAAATCTCCTATTGCCAGGACTTCATAACCTAGTGCACATAGCGCCGCAGTGCATGTTCAGAGGCAGCCCTCCCCCTCTCCGTTCATCCTACGTCATAATGTCATATGTCCTATTTGTTGCAAATTTTGTCTAGTTTCTGAATTTCGTAATGCTTTTACCTTAAAACAGTAAGAAATTTAAGTTAAAAACAACTATTTTTTGGGGGGGGGGAATTTTGGGGAAAAGTTAAAAATTTGGATTCAGCGACCCAAAAAACTTAAAGTAAACCTTACAGAGAAAGTTCGGAGGGGAGATGGGAGGATGAATGTAAACGTGTGAGTGGTTAAGTGGAATTGCGCAACTTAATTCACGCAGCACCGCATGCATGTTCCGAGGCAGACCCCCCTTCCCCTTCATCCTAAGTCATAATGTCATATATCTAATTTGTTGCAAATTTTGTCTACTTTCTGAATTTCTAGAGACTTTTCCCTAAAACAATAAAAAAATGATTTTTTTAATAAAAACCTTTTTTGGGGGGCTTTTTACCAAAATTTGGGGGGGGGGGGGGTTGCCGGGGTAAATTTTGGTGGGAAGTTAAAAATTCGGATTCAGCGACCCAAGAAACATATAGTAAGCCTTTTTCCAGAACTACCATGAATTTTGCTAGGTAGAGCCCCTATACGGTCTCTATTGCCTGGACTATTATTACTTTTTAACAATTCTTTAAAATCTATGCCAAGACGTGTTTGTATTTCTCGAGTTAAGAAAAGTTGGATTAAAAACAGTTTTAAAATAAGGAGATTTTGAGGGAAAATATGAGAAATAGCTTTAAGTGTAAATTTTTTAATGAGAGTATCACTTGCACTGAACTTTGAATAACGCACAATATTCGCCTTAAAAAGAAAGTTCATTGGAGAGACGGAATTAGAAGGAATTACGCTGTTTATCAATTCTTAACCCTTAAATGCATCATGTAGCAAGTCTGCAACATGTAAAAAAAAATGTATTTTAATGAAATCTGGTGTAGTTCCCAACAACTAATCTGTGTTTCATATCTGCTGACATTATGTTTTCAGAAGGATCATTGCACATTTCCTCCAATAGATATACAGGGTGTCCCAGGATTATTGGGACAAACTTTAAGGAGAGATAGGGGACATCAGAAGGATTCAGATTTGCATAGCAACACATAGTCGGAAACAGTTTCCTAGCTTGGTAGTGACGACACAAAATACAAGAAAGACAGGACACGAATAAGATGAGAAAACGTGTTTATTATCCTTAGTACAGCAAAAAACTAAAAAAAAAAAAGAATATTAAAGAGGCAACGATCGTCTTCAAAGTAAGTGTTCGAAATTATGACCCCGGGCCGTGATGCATGGAAGCGCATCTAATTTTTTCAAAACAAAATTTTAAAAAATCATGCACTTAAGGGTTAAAAATCTATACTACGTGTTTGTATTTATCAAATTAAAAATATTGCAATAGAAACTGTCTTTAAAATGAAAAAAAGATTGTGAAAAAGAAGGAGAAATTGCTTGACGTATAAGAGAGAGGTTATTTGTGTGAAACATTGTAGCATGTACTTTACATTAGCGTATGGAAATGCTATAACTGACGTTACGCTGATATTTATAACGTGTTATATCTAAGAAATTATGATAAATTAAGAATATTGTGCATAATCTTTGATTTGTAATAAGTTCTAAAATTTGAGCAGTCATTTCTTTCTTTTAATAATGCTTGAAGATTCAGTCGCTCGTTTTGCTTTAAAAAGAAGCTTTATTGGGGAGACGGAATTAGAAGGAATTACGCACTGGTATTTGCCAATTCTTAAAAATTCATGTCACGTGTTTGCATTTCTCAAGTTAAGAAGATTGCCAATAGAAACTATCTTTAAAAGGGAAAATATCGTGAAAGAAAAAAAAAATGAGAAATTGCTTAACGTGGAAGAGAGAATTTACTTGTGTGAAATATATTGTAGCATGTACTTTACATTAGCCTAGAAAAATGCAATAATTAACATTACGTTGATATTTATAACGTCTTATATCTAAGAAATTTAGATAAATTAAGAATATTATGCATAGTCTTTGATTTGTGATAAGTTCTAAAACTTGAGCAGTCATTTCTTACCTTTAATAATGCTTGAAGTTTCAGTCGCTAGTTTGGCTTTAAAAAGAAGCTTTAAAGGGGAGACGGAATTAGAAGAAATTACGCACTGATATTTGCTAATTCTTAAAAATTCATGTCACGTATTTGCATTTCTCAAGTTAAGAAGATTGCCAGTAGAAACTGTCTTTAAAAGGAAAGAGGTTGTAGAAGAAAACAATAACGTAAAATCATGCGTCAAACATAGATTTTGAAACATTTTCCAACATATTCAGAATGCTATAATAAAACTTCACAGATAATTTAATAAGATGAGTAAAACGTATAACACATTGGAAAACACAATTTCAACGATTCCCACCAAAAGTCATAAACAAATGTAAATTTTTGTGAAGCCCTGTATATGAACTATAGATTTATCATACATAGTACCCGTAAGGCATGGTGACGTTACGGCGACGTCGTTGTGAAGTCACACTGTGACTTTGTGACCGTCAATGTGACGTCACGTGACGTCGATGTGAAGTCACAGTGACTAAAATGTGAGGTCGTTATGGCCGTTTTAGAGCTCATTTGTGACGTCACATTGTGACCAATTTGTGAAGTCACAGTGAGACCAATTTGTGAAATATGTGTCATTTGTGACGAAATTGTCATTAACACTGTGATGATTCTGTGACGACAGTGACAATGTTGTGAAGTCACATTGTGACAATTTTGTGAAAATTGTGTAATTTGTGACGATTTTGTCATTAACTTTGTGACGAATATGTGACTACAATGACAATGCTGTGACAGCGTTAAGATGCAAATGTTAGAATTTAGTTCAGTTAAGAAACGTATAGTACAGTTGAAAATTCCTCTTCAACAATTTTTATCAATAAACGGAAAAATACTTCATATGCTTTTTGCAATCCTGTATACGAGCTATAGCATTTATAAACACCAAGTAATATGCAAATAATAATAATAATAAGAATAATTTTAAAACGCGTACCACAACGGAAAACGCACTTCCATCAATTTATTGTTCATAGAGAGTACTGTAACCGAAATATTTTCTGTGTCCCTGTATATGAACGATGAATGCTATGCGCACTATCTCCTATAGTAAGTATTTTGCAGTGAACCTCAGAGATATACATCAATTTCAAGATGCTTGAAATATTGTAACAAGAATAAATTACACCGCAAACGATTTTACCCTATAGATCGTAATACAACGGAATTATTTTGAGTGTCCCTGTAAATGAACGATGAATGCTATCTGTCATGTTTTAGCTTCAATTTATAAAGTAGAGATGGCAGCATCAAAGTTTTCTTTCCTCCCACAATTCATTTTCAGAAAATTCTGTTCCGTTCACTTTTGTGTCATGTGACTGGCGTTTGTAAGTGTTGTGAAGTGTTTGTGAAATGATTATTAAATGTTTATCTGTCTACGATATGCCTCGTCAATTAAGAGTTATGTTAAATATTATTAATCAATTACTAAATATATAATACTATCCATACCCTATTCTATAGTGAGCATCTAGTAGTGCACTTCAGACATATATATAAATTTCAATGTGTTTGAAATTGTGAAACATCATTAAAAATCACAGCAAACGATTTTTCCCCATAGGCCGTAAGGTAACGGAATTCTTTTGAATGCAACTGTAAAGGAACTATAACTGCTACACGCTTCATTTTCAATACCGAACATGCCATTGTGAATATTAATAACATATAACAATTTCAAGGTGATCCGATTACATTTGCGCGAATTAGAACACGAACAGACAAACCGAATTCATAAACACTTTTCACACTATGGTGGGATGCGTTGAAATAAAAAGAAAAGTGCCCAGTTAAACTGATGGCATTGAGCTCACAGACTATTCACACTAATTGTATATTATGAAAAATAAATTAAGGGGGAGCTAAGCTCCCCCCACTCCTGTTTCAAATCTTTATACTTAACCAAAGAGCCTCCAAATCTCATCATGGAAGCGCCTTATCAGAATAAACTGGTGTATCAAATTTGAAGTAAATCGGATAGAAAACTCCTTTTATTTAAATTAAGGGATGTTAACCCCCCGTACCCCCCTTTATACTTAACCAATGAACCCCCAAAACTAATCAAGGAAGCGCCTTATCGGGATGAACCTAGAAAAAATTTTGAAGCAAATCGAATATTTCTATCAAGAGTCATCGCGTTACGTACGTACATACATATATACTTGCGTACATACATATATACGAACGTACGTACGTACATACGGAACCTGCGGGCACATTAGCTTTCAGGCTTTGATAGCCTGTGAGCTAAAAAATGAGAAATTGCTTGAAGTGTAATGTGAGAGAGCAGAAATATTTGTAGACTATTTTTCAATAATTGTATTAAAATATAGACGAATTTTCTTTCACTTTGGGTTCGGGTTGAACTGTGTCGGTTTCTGGCGGGGTTTCAAGTTGAAGAATTTTTTATGGAGTTTTCGTTTGGATTTCGAGTTGACTGTAAGAAGAAATTTTTTGTGTTCGGGTTCAGCCCGATCAGTGCGGACTCTAATTTGAATATTCATATATTTATAGCTCGGATAATTGGATTTTTACAGTACAAAGTACGATAAAATACGCAAGCTTCTATATTATGCAAGTAAACAATATTTACCAACCATTTTAAAGTTCAACTACATCATTAAATTTCAATAATTATTATATCTTTAATTATTATTTTTGAAATATTTTCTACATTAGAATTTAAAAGCATTGCTATTTATGCACTTCCCTTATCTTCTCTTCGATTGTAGAAAACGGAAATTCATTCCTTTTTCTAGAATGAGTTCCTCACATCACACTACAATTCAATTAGGACTTTGCTGTCTTGCATAGCATCCTATTAATTTAATTATTGCAGTCAGGGTTCTAAAATAAATGTATTTTACTGAAAAAGAAAGACGCTGCAAAATTTTAAAATTCCCTTTCGACACTAATTGAAATATATATATGTAAGTTTATCTCACTAAATATGATTTATTTGAACATTTCTGTAATGAAAAAAAAAAAAAAAACGCATTTATGTTTTACTAGCTTGACATTTTACATCATAGCGCAGAATGTAGCCTTTTAAGGAACAAACATTTTTCTTCTTGTTTACATTTTTAAGAATATTCAAATGATTTTGTAAAGGAAAATGGAGTTCTGTTATTTAACATGATAAAAAAGAAAGGAAAAAATGCAATATAGGCTTCATCATGAGAAACGTTATTTGGGGGCGATTCTCATAATGTAAGCCAAAAAATGTCTTTCTGTCATGAGTCTAGGCCAAGGATGGCAAACCTTTTTCAGTATGCGTGCCAAAAATTTCAAAATTATTATGTACCAACATTCTAACGTGCCAGAAACATTTTAACTTAGATAAAATCCAATAATTATTTTTAATAGAATTTTTGCTAAAATATTTTTACACTTACACTAAATTCGATTCCTAAGTTATTTATTATGCTGTATTTACTAAATAATATAGCCATGTCGCATAGAATTCAGTTTTAATAATCTATAAATGAGTTTTTCTTTTATTGTGTGCTTCCGAATCAGATTATTTTTTGTAGAAACAGGTTCAATAGATACATATTATTTACAATAATAATTAAAATCAATTTTCAAAATTTAAAACCTAAATATAATAAAACCTAAAATTACTTAAAACCCTAGAACTAAATAAAATAAAACCTAATCTGAAATAGAAGCCTGTCAATTAGATATATTACTATGCAAACTATATCCAAAAATTCAATTTTCAAAAACCTTTGAAATTTAATAAAGAAGCAAAATGATTTGGAAAACACTATATGTTGAATGGTTTGGCAACAAAATGACACTACAAGGCGCTTTCATTGAAATTTATAATACATTAATTCATTCAAAATGTACGGATTACTTTAAAGTAAATTATACACCTTTTACACAAAACACACGAAACTTTTTGTTTAAAAAAATGGATTGTTCTCCATAAACTGAATATAATCTATAATTTTTTTCGCGTGCCAGAGATGTTTTCATACGTGCCAAACTCGGCACGCGTGCCATAGGTTCGCCAGCCCTGGTCTAGGCAGATGTTCAGATGTGAGACGGCAGAATTCTCTACAATATTGGATAATGCTTAATAAGCAAGAAATGAATCTTAGCTTCAACGAACCAAAAATCCATGATGTCACGATGTCATGTGTCATAAAACCTAACCAATGACACTGAAAGCCATATAAGGGATACCATTTACATAGGTGTTATTTAACGTATTAGGTTAAAAAAAAAAACTCTGTTACTTTGCCGGAATATTGCATTAATAAGTTACCAAAAAGTCCCTGTTAAATAAATAACATATGGCTTTTAAAAGACAGTATCTTCGCTCACTTGCCTTAGGGAAAACTTCAATCATGTGTCTCTAAAACAGAACAATATTTACTAAAACCGTACTCAATTGTCACTTCTCAGTCTCATTCCTGTCCAATTTAACAGGAAAATATAGCAAGAAAAAATTACAAGAACTGTTCAACAAATGGAATATACAGGGTGCAATATGTTATCTATCGCCGGCCTTTAATTTCTCAACCGTTGATCGTAGTCATATAGTTCCAATTACAAAAACGTTTCAAATGAGGTAAATATTCATATTGTGGCATTATTTAAAGACAAAAATCAATTTAATAAAAATTACGAAAACTAATTTTTTATACGGTCCCCCAGTCCCTATAGTTATATTTAGTAAAATTTTATGCATATCATAAGATATAACACAAAAAGTTTGACATCTGTACTACAAAAATTGACACAGTTATTGAATTTCAAAGTTTGCGATTTTTTCACATGATTTTGTCTTTCATTGAGGGATCAGTTAAAAGATGAATTAAAGTAATTCGAGATCAAACTCAGGGTGCAATGTCCTTTTTACGGCGAAGCCACTTTTAGCCGGTATTGTCGGTACTTTTGAATGTTGTTCGACCCATAAATGTTAGCTCAAATTTTTAGATGAAATAACCCTATTTGCTGATTCTCCGATTTGGTGATACCGGCTAAAGGTGCTTTCGCCGTAAAAAGGACATCGCACTCTGATTTTATCTCGAATTACTTTAATTCATCTTTTAACTGATCCCTCAATGACAGACAAAATCATGTGCAAAAATCTCAAACTTTCAAATTCAATAACTGGGTCAATTTTTGTAGTACAGATGTCAAACTTTTTGTGTTATATCTGTTATGATATGAGTAAACTTTTACTGAATATAACTATAGGGACTGGGGGACCGTATAAAAAGTTAGTTTTCGTAATTTTTATAAAATTGATTTTTTACTTTAAATAATGCCACAACATGAATATTTAGCTCATTTGAAATGTTTTTGTAATTGGAATTATATGTCTACGACCGACGGTTGAGAAATTAAAGGTCGGCGATAGATAACATATTGCACCCTGTATATTACTATACATACGTTATAAAATTCCACAAGGAATTTTACTAAATTCATTCCGAATTGCGTTAAACTTTTTTCTATTTTAAAGCCTTTGGTTCTGACTTTTCTCAAATTATTTAACACTAGAACACTCGGAAATTTTACTCAAGTTTCATAAAAATATTTGACACCAGACTCTTTATTTAAAATTATTTGACTGATTTATTTAACGTAAATCTGCGTGGTTTAAATTTAACTTATTTTATGAAAGAATTTCTGGTTCCAGTTGACATTTAATCATATGGTCTCTAGTGTTAATTAGAACGTTCCCTTTAGCTAAAAAGCAGACAAACCTTCCCATTTTCGATTTTAAATGCAATAAATTCTCTTTTATTTCAAATCCCCAATTAAAACCTCAAGCAGTTTGAATCTCATGACCAAGCGTTCAATATTTAAGACTGTAATGTTATAAACTCAATGTCACTCGCAACATATAAAAGACCGTGAGGGGCTTGCACAGACTATCACCTCATCGAACTGAAGACTGAAATTCCAGGATTAAGCAGAACTCGATTAGCATAATAAAATGAAATTGATCAGCCAAGTCATATCTTGGCGGAAAACACCTGCAGACCCGATTTCGGTAGGGTTTATCACTGTGTTTTCCTGCATCCAGAGATATGAAAACATAAAGGACTGGGAGCAGAAAAACACAATGGTTAACCTACCAGTCAACCGCTAAAATCGGGTTTGCAGGTGTTTTGCACCAAGATATGACTTGGCAGAACAGTTGCATTTTAATATGCGATTTCAGTTTAAAAAAATCCTGGAATTTCCGCCGTCAACTCGATAAGGTGATGGCTTGTGCCGCCACCTCCCGATCTATAAGGAAGTGGAATCCAACTATTCAAGATTTGTTCTCGAAGCATCTGTACGTTATGAAAGCAAAATAATTATGAAAGAAATTTAAATTTTTAATTTTCTGGGAAAAAAATTGAAAAAACGAAAGTATTGCATGATCATAGATTTTTCACTGGAGAAAAGAATTTGAGGTCGACAAGAAACTTTAATATACGTTATGCAAAATAAAATAAAATAAATTATTTAATTAAATTTTAAATAGCTAAAAAGTGGAAGAATGTGAAGTCTAGATGATAAAAAGCCTCAATATATGTTATGCAAAATAAAGAAAAACATTTAATTACATTTAAAACAGCTAAAATATAGAAGAATTTGATGCCTAGATAATAAGATGCCTTAATATATATTATTCAAAATAAATAAATAAATTGAATAATTTAACTAAAAATAACTTAAAAATACCAATAGCTAGACCCGCTTATATTTTATTAATATTTTTATATCATGTCTAGCGTAATGTACGATAGAATGTATATTTAGAATAATTTTTCTGTTGATCTTATAAATCTTAGATTTAGCAAGAACATGGATTCCCCAGCTAATGCCTCAGCATTTTGTAAACCCAGATTTAATATAAACCATTCTGCTCTATTTCTTAAAAAATCTAAAAATTATATTATTTCTTTCGTGGAAAAATTCATCGCTTTATTTGATTTTAAAAGCTATAGCCGTTGAAATATTTGGCAAAGATATTTTATGATGTTAAATACGATACTTTAAAAAGTGGTGCTTTAACGTTTTTTCTCTGTCCTTTTTTTACCTTCGAGCAGTATATCAAGTACTTTTTATTCTAGATAGATCGATGGATACATAAAGCAGTAAGATGTCTTTTAATGGTTTATGTTTTACCTTTAAGGCAGGGTATATATTTTATGTTAACGGTCGAAAAGTTTTTTTTAACCATTTGGAAAAATGGTTATTGTTCTCGTCAGGAAATCAAAAGCATATCTGAAGGTTTTCATTGGTTTAATCTGCAATTTATTCGTTTTCTGATTGGTCTGTACAGTAATCTTTATTTCCCTTTAATTTCAACAACGATGGATACTTTCTGTTGCCACTATGGCAAAAAAGTAATAAAAACTACAAAAAAAAAATTAATAACTCAGAAACAAATTGAGATACAGCTTTCAAACAAATTGCATTTAAAAGTAGATTTTTTTTCTATCCGACGGTGTAAAAAGTAATATTGTCGGATGTTTAGACATTTAAGAATGAAATTTCATTTAAAATTGGCCGTCAGATTTCTTGGAAATCTGACGATGGAAAAGCCTTTTCCCGAAAAGCCAATGAAATGCTTGGATATTTAAGTAAGTTTCAGGTGGATAATACTTAAGTTTCATGAAATCTGACGGGTCGCAGGCGATATTTTTGGCTTGCAATTTTTACGTGTAATAACACTATTAATGTTTAATTCATGGCGTACGTAATGTATGATCAACTCCGTGCGATTTTTTATGTCTTAAATTTTAGCCTTAAAAAAAATCATTTTCCAAATGGTCGTTGTAATTTGATAAATTGCTTTTTTTTTTCCTGTTGGTGAGAAAACTTGCGATTAGAGTCCTGTATCGGGTCCAGTAACTCTATTCTACCCGAACCCGACAAGCTCCGTCGTTCGGCTCGGATCCAGTGGATGCTAATTTTTTTTCGTTGCGTGTCGGGTTGACTTAAAATGTTTCGAGTTCGGGCCGATTTCGGGTTTGCTTTGACCTAATTTTCCAGAGGAATTTTTCTAAATATTATTCAAATAGGGGGGGGGGGGAAACTATATATTTAAATATTAATGAATATATATGTATTCATTTTTATACAAACAAATCAGAAATTGTACGTGAAACGTGGCAAATGAGGTGCATTCGTACTATAAATAGTTTTATAAATATTTGGATATTGGTGCAAAAGCTGTTGCACTCTTTTGAAAAAATGCGTGACTACAAAATTAATTACGATTATATGTATTAAATTCAGTAATACGGAAATAATAAGATTAATCTTAAATAGGACGTCATTGCCATGGCAACCTAGAATCATTAGACCTAACATGGGATATCATTGAATTCATTATGCATGATAGGATTTAATAGAATGAAGAAAACTTTTATTAATATCTTTTTAGCTTTTGATTCGATTTTCATAAAATTTGACATGACTGGGCAAAATTCTGCAACTATTCTATATATAAAATTTCAAACCATTCGATTGGGTAGTTTTTACGCTGTTATATGCGGACAGACGGAACAGATGACGACTATAGGTGCTTGAATTTATATAATTACGAAAGCACCTAAAAAGATAAAATTTATGTTAAAGATATATTTGTAGGCTATGTTTCCATAATTGTATTAAAGTATGGATAACGTTTCTTTAATTTCGACTTCGGGTAGACGAAACTTCTTTGTTGAGTTCAGGCCGGGTTTAGGTTCGATTTTAAACGGATATTTCAATATCCGACCCGTGTAGGACTACACTTGCGATAATATACTTGAAATAATTTCGAGTCCCGCTTGAAGAACGCATCTCATTGGCTGTGATCACCTGAGTGAGAATTTATTCTGCGGTTTCATAAAAATCCATGCTTTTGTTGAATTATGAATACTTTTCCATTCTTTTAATTTGGGGGTTTTAATTAATTTCTCAAGTAATTATTAGAAATTTAAAATTCTGAAGCTCAGGTACATCAGGAGAAGCCTTTGACTTTCCTCACAAAAATTTGAGCCTCGTACGTGCCGTAGATTTTGCTAGTCATCGCAGACAGAGAGACACACACACACACACAGAGAGAGAGAGAGCGATTTATTCTTTTATTATTATAGATTAACGAATATATATGTATTCATTTTTTTACAAAAAGGATAAAATTAGTATTAAAGATCTATTTGCAGTCTATGTTTCCATAATTGTATTAAAACATGGATTAATTTCTCATTGGATCTCATTTCGGGTTCGGGTTCGTGTTAACGTGTACTGGCTTCAGGTCAGGTTTCGGGTTGACTTTACACAAACATTTCGAGCAAGGGATGGATAAAACACCACCCGTGCAGGTATATTCTTGTGATACTATATTTAAAGAGAAATTAAAATTCAGAATATTTAGTAGATATTGATGCTTGAATTTATAACAATGAATATATTTATGGCGGTACAAAGTTTTAATCTATAAAAAAAAGTTTCCTTTTTTTCCTATCTGGATGTTATTTTAACAACTTTAAATAACTTTCAGTTAAAAAATAAATTACTTTGCTATCGGCAATGCTATCAAAATTCTAAAGTATCAATATATTTTGAATTAAATGTACTCTAAATACCTTTCATATGAATTACTTTTCTCTGTAACGACTACTTATAAATTTAGATATTTAAAATAAATTAGATATTTAAAAAACAAACAAACAATATTAAATCTCTCTGAAAAATATATTTAAAATATTTTCCTTATTAAAATTTGAAGGCGAATTTAAAAAATAACGTTTAAAGCTTGCACATTCTTATTTCTTTTTATTGACTGCCAATTTACATAGTTATTATAATGAATACCTAATATTATGTACGGTAGAACCTCTTTTATCCGAAACTCTTTTAACCGAAACTCTCGGTTAACCGAAATCCATTTTTAAAACCTTTTTTACTATCACATTCTTTGTGTGGAAAATCGATTTTAGATTTTTTTTTAGTATCATATTCCTTGTGTGCTAGCAGGCCTTTACGAACTACGAGTACATATAAATACTTTCGATTCCCTTTCTTAGAGTTCCTTTGAATTTAACTTGAGCTCCCGTAAGCTGCGGAGTGGAACAAAGAAGCGAACAAATTAGCAATTCTGAAGCTTTTGAATGTTTGAAAAAGGTTTGGCATGGCTAGAACAGCAAAATGACTGTGATACTGGTGAACTAATAATATTGAGAAACTCCGTGATAGAGCTTCAAAGCAAAAGCAGTCGAAAGTGCGAGAAACAAAACATTTTTTAAAACCCCTGTGATATATGCAAAAGGTACTTAATTTCAAAATTAAAATTCAGATAATTTATTTTTGTTTCTTTTTTGCTATTGCTTTATTTTTATTAAGCACTTGTTACCATAATAAGAAATATTCCACATATTTCTCCTTAATCTTAAAATAGAAGCATTCTCGATTATCCGAAAATTTCGATTTTCCGAAAGAGGGTCGGTCCCAATTACTTCGGATAATCGAGGTTCTACTGCATTAAAATCTAATTTGATGTATGCCTATATTTCACATCTGCACTCCTCCAGTAAGATGCTGAATCGATTATTTTCGCAACATGTTAAACATTCACGTTAACGAAATTTATTAGAAATCACTTTTCATACGCTTTTATGAACATTAAATTTAAAAAGATACTCCGGATAATGCATTTTGTAAGTCCATATTTAATAGGAGTATAACTCGTTTTCTACTACTGTTAAAAAAATTTTAACTATTATATTCTTCTTTCGAGGAAAGAAATTTTTTATTTCATTATTTGATTTTGAAAGTTATAGGTGTTGGACTATTTGGCGAAAATCTTTCTTTTATGACATCAAAAGATTTACAGTCAGACATCGGTATTCTGACATCCGGTTTTCACATCACTCCGCTTATCACGTCAGATTTTCAAAGTTCCGATTTTCTGTATATGATTTTAATGTAAATAAACTCCGGATATTACGTCGTTGAATAATTTTCAAGACACTTTTTTCTGGTCATTAGAGTGTCGGGAGAAAGAGGTTCGACTGTATTTTAATTTTTTTACCTTTAAGCAAGTATATCGCGAACTTTTCCTTCTAAATCGATGTATACTAAAATCGGTGCAATGTCTTTTTAATGGTTTTTGTATCTCTTCAAGCTAGGCTGCGTATATTATCTCAACAATGGTTTATGTCTCTCTTCAAGATAGGCTGCGTATGTTATCTCAACAGTAGAAGTTTTAGTTTGTGTGTGTTCGAAAACTTGTTAGCCTTATTATAAAATTGAGAAACTTAACATTTTTACTATATATTAAGTGGGGGAATTTATAAAAATTGAATTTATAAAAGTATAGACAAATATGATAGGATAAAATTTTAACCTACAAAAATGTTTCCTATTTTTTAGGTAGATTTCGTATGAAATACTACCTATTGGGATCATTCCTATGTTGGAATTTCTGAAAAATTTTTGCAGATCTACACCGATCATGACCCCTAGAACTCAAAACCACCCTCAGCAAAAAACTTTATATATCTATCTATCTATCTATATATATATATATATATATATATATATATATATATCACTTTCTTCTGGACACGATAACTTTCGTAATTCTGCACCAATCTCTTCCAAACTGATACATAAAATCAATGGGCATAAAATCTCGGTCAAGTTCGTTAATGGGCAAAATCGGAACAAGGGGATGGAAATAGGGAGGGGTTTTGTGAAAACAGAAAACCCCCCCATAACTTCTTAATTTTTGCACATATCAAATCAGTTTAAAGTTTTTATTACTTCTAAAAATAGGGCCAAAAATTTATGTATCATAGATTTTTGATAAAGTTAAAAATGGGCTCAAAGGGCGCAAAACATAGGGTTTTTGGGAGAAAAAAAATCACAACTTCGTCAATTCTCAAGATATCAAATCCAATTAATTTCATTATAAATCTCCTTAACATTATCTACAACTTTTATATTCACAAGTTTTTGACAGGATGAATTCTTACCGCAAAAAAAATTTAAAAACGAAAACAAAAAGGGGGTTTGAAGAAGAAAAAAATCCATAACTCCGTCAATTCAAAAGATATAAAATCCCCATGAATTTATCATATATCTTCTTAATATTGTCTACAACATCTATATAGACAAGTTTTGGATAGGACCAATTCTTACAGCAAAAACAAATTAAAAATACATAGCGGTTGAAGAAAAAAATCATCTTAGTAAGGGTGTATTCAAATCCAAACTGCTTATTTTCTGACTCATTTTACAATTCCTTTTTGCTCTCAAAGGCGTCCAATTGGTACGTTTTCTTACTCAGAAACTACATAATGTGCCGTAATGGTCGATTTTTTGATAGAGTCAGAATATTTTTTTAAAAATGCTGTTAAAAAGGGCATTTTGAACCGAATTTACCGAAGCGGATTGTGTTGGAAAAATCATTGTATTAAGGATGCACTCAAATCTAAACTGCTTATTTTCTGACTCATTTTTAAATTCATTTTTGCTCTCAAACGCATTTAATTGTTAGATTCGCTTATTCAGAAACTATATAATGTACCGTAATGATCGATTTTTTGATAGGGGCAGAATATATTTCAAAAAAAGGATGTCAAAGTGGGCATTTTGAACGGAATTTCCCGAAGCGATTGTGTTAGAAACGAAAAATATTGTTCTTCTGAGAAAATAATTCTTTATATATCAAGTTTTAATTAATTGAACAAAAAATAAAAACACAGGTCGCTTATAAATCTCTTCAAAAATCACGTCAGCAAGTTTCCTATTTTTTTTATTATTATTATTAAAAATGAATCAGGATGCCAGAAAATTTCGAGTTGTTGAGCATGGAAAAGTATTTTTTTGAATACCGCCCTAACATGATTCTGATAAAAACAGCTATTATATAAAAATGAAATAAAAACTCGTCAAAAGCGGCCAGATAAAATTGTTAAAGTGGATTTATCTCTAATGATCATCATGATCTATCTCTCATGATCTATATCAAACTATCATGATATAGTTTTTGTTTGTGAAATTAGTGTATTTTACTTCGAAATCTACCTCTGCCTGTAGGCCAGGCCGGCAGGGATTTTTTTTTACTATATATTACGTTATCCATTATAAATAACTCTTAGCTTTGAATAAGTTACTTTGCTATCGGTAATGCTAGCAGAATTTTTAATTGTCAATATATATTTAATTAAATGTACTCTAAATACCTTTCATGTCAATTATTTTCCTCTGTTACTTCTAATTTTTTTAAAAAACTGTCTGTTACACAAAGTACAGTAAATTCTGTCTAAGGCGGACTCTATGTAAGCCGGAAATCTGTCTAACGCGGAAATTTTTCAAAGTCCCGGCGAACCCAAAGCAAATAGCATTAATCCATGCTGTTTAAACCGGAATCTGTCTAACGCGGGCACGGAAAGGTTTTTAAGGTCCCACGGAACCGAAAATTTTGCATAAGGCGGAAGAAATGATATTTTTAAAATGAAATGCATTTGATTCATGAAACTTT
Organism: Maratus speciosus; assembly: GCA_963932465.1. Classification (NCBI taxonomy): domain Eukaryota; kingdom Metazoa; phylum Arthropoda; class Arachnida; order Araneae; family Salticidae; genus Maratus; species Maratus speciosus. Next base: position 577,850,361 of record OZ010788.1, on the reverse strand, counting down.
AAAACTGATATGTATGTACATCAAATAGTCTCGAACCTTTTATTTAAATTTCGTAATAGATCAATAAAGTTAATTCAAAAGTACCATATTTAACTTTATGGTTAAATATGGTAATTTTTAACCATAATAATCAGTAACACAATGTGACAAAATGTGTTACTGAAGAATGCGTGTTAAACCGGAAGTAAAAACAAGCATCGATAAAATATTATTTTCCGTCTCGTCAGAAACTATGTTAAAGATTGGGTATATAATTGTATTTCTTAAAGTAAATATTTTTCATTAATTCCAGAACTGAAGCAATTTCTAATCAATACTATTTAATCCAGTGTCCGAATAATGTTTTTCAATATTATCAAAGATTATAAATTTAATAAAAAGCTTAATTTCCTTAAAAATTTAATTTTAAAGAACGGCACTAAAGGTTGCAAATTCGAAAAATATATACAACTTGAGCATTTAAAAAAAATTTCTTATTTATTTGTTTATTTATTTTTTGGGGTGGGGGCGGTTTTTTGCATAAGGCGGAATATTGTCTACGGCGGAAAATTTCATCGGTCCCGATCGATTCCGCCTTAGACAGAGTTTACTGTATATATCTAATATATAAAAATGAAAATTTGTCTGTCTGTAATTCTATACAAATCCACAATTTGAAAGCCAGAATTGTGAAATATTACGTACATGTGTATTAAAACATGCCGAGGCAACTACAGTAATCCGGAATCGGAATAACTTATAGTTAATTTTTAATTAATAAAAAACCGCAAATTTAACAGCAATTTCCAATCAACTTTAAACATTTTTCTTTATAGCTATTCCCAACAATTAAAAATCCACAATAAAATTCTTACCACAACAATTACTTTTCTATTGCAAGATTTCCACGTGAAAAAATGAAATAAATGGTTTGACGAATTTAAAAAAAGGGAATATTACATCATAACTTTTCTATTGAAAGAATTCCACGTGAAAAATAAAAATAAAATAAATAGTTTGACGAATTGAAAACAAAAATGAATGTTACGTCATAATGTTTCTGTTTTATGATTTCTATGTGAAAAATTATAATTAATTAATTTGACAAAAAAAAATGGAATATTACGTTATATTGGAAATACAAATGACGTAGTGAATATATAACGTCATATAAGTGTGAAAAAATGTATTGAAGCATGATTAAAAACTCGATTATGGAAATATTGGCGTATTTTAACATTATTGCTCCATTAATGAATGGAAATAAGTTCATTTATAGCTATATGTATTCTTTTGTGTCTGTTATGCAAATTTATACATATTTATATTGGGTTTTCATTTGATTCATGTGTACAACACTTCGACTGTTTTTTTCTTTCTTTTATGTTGTAAGTTAAATTTTGAAATTGGTTTTTCAAAACAAACATTCTAAAAATTCCGGGCAAGGCCCGGTTACTTTAGCTAGTACATAAAAAAAATAACTGTTTCTGAAAAATATATTTAAAGCACTTTCCCTATTAAAATTTGAAGTCGCATTTAAAGAATAACGTTAAAAGCTTACACTTTCTTATTTCTTTTTATACACTGTCAATTTGTAATGTTATTATAATAAATACATAATCTTATATATTAAAATCTTATTTAATGTATGCTAGTATTTCAAACCTCCAGGAAGATGCTGCATCGATTATTTATAGGACATGTCGAACATAATACACGTTAACGAAATTTATTTGAAACCACATTTCATATTCTGTTATAGAATATTAGATTTAGCAAAAACATGGATACTCAGGATAATGCCTCTGTATTTTGTGAGTACAGATTTAATATAATCTGTGCTGTTCTATTTCGTAAAACTTTAAAAAATATATGATATTTTTTCGAAGAAAGATTCGGAGCTTTATTTGATTTTGAAAGTTATAGTCGGCGGACTATTTGGCGAAGTCGGTTCTTTTATTACACCAAAAACTGTATTTTAAAAGCCGTCCTTTTAAAATTTTCCTTTTCAAGTTTTTTTCTTTTAACTTTAAACGAGTATATTGAGGTCTTTTTTATTTTAAATCGATAGATACTAAAAAAGCGGGACGATATCTTTTTACTGGTATGAATCTCTGCCTTTAATATTGTTTCTATATATTATATCAACGGTAGAAGTTTTTTATATTAGAAAACTTGTGATCCATATGCAACTGGGAAAATTACAATACTTTTACTCTATATTAAGATGCTTGAATTTAGAGAAATATGATGAGATAAAATTTTAACCTATAAAAAGTTTCTAATATTTTACCTATATATTATTTTAACAATTTTAAATAATTTTCAGCTTTGAATAAATTACTTTGTTGTCAGTAGTCTAATCAAAATTCTTAATTGTCCATATATATTGAATTAAATGTACAATAAACATCTTTCCTGTCAATTAGTTATTTTTGTCTGTAATAATTACATTCAAAATGTATTGTAATAATTACAATTCAAACATAATACATTCTAACGAAATTTATAATGCTATCAGAATTTTAAATTGTCAATATCTTTTGAATCAGATGTACAAGTAATATATTTCATGTCAATTGGTTTTTTTGTGTAAATAATTACTTAGCAAATTTTAGAAGCTGTCTGTTCTAGAAACAAGGTTCGGAACTCCAGAGGAAGGATACCACAGTTTTTGTGTAAAGTTATATTTGCCATATGTATTTAATGAAAACAATCTGTGTTTAGATATGACAACCATTACTATAGGCAAATTCTGCTATTCAAACACCTTAAATCTTCCTGACAAAGTATCATACTGAAAAAAACTTTTTCTGAAAATTACATTTTAAACACTTTCTTTATGAAATATTATTAATAAAGTAAAATAAAGATAATTTTACGCATTATTCTTTCATTTTAGTGATTGTCAATTTATATTGTTATTATGATAAAACCTAATCTAATTTAATCTTATGCGCATGCCTGTGTTTCACATTTACTCTTTTGGGAAGATTATGGATCTATTACATTTACGCAACATTTCAAACGTAATACACGTTAACCAAATATATTTGAAACTACTTTCACATACTTTTACAAATATTAAATTTAGCAAGAACACAGATATTCCCAATAACGCCACTGCATTTTGTAAGTCCAGACGAGATTTAATTTAACTTGTTCTGCTCTCTCTCTCTTTTTTTTTTTTTTTTTTTTTTTAATTCTAAAAATTATATCCTTTCGAAGAAAGATTCGGCGCTTTATTTGATTTTCAAAGTTTAGCCGTTGGACTATTCGGCGAAGACGTTTCTTTTATGACAGCAAAAAACGATATTTTAAAAGCCGTGCTAAAGTTTTCCCGCTTCGCCTTATTTTCTTTTACCTTTAAACGAGGGCTTTTTATTCTAAATCGATGGATACTTAAAGCGGTGCGATATATTTTTACTGGTTTATGTCTCCTTTAAAAAAAGGGTGTATCTTTTATGTCAACGGTTAGGAGTTTATTTTTTTTTCTGTTAGAAAACATGTGATATATATACAATTAAGAAAATTACTATACTTTTACTGTATATTAAGATGCTTGAATTTATTAAAATATGAGGAGATAAAATTTTAACCTATAAAAAGTTTTTAATCTTTTACCTACATATTATATTAACAATTTTAAATAATTTTCAGCTTTGAATAAATTATTTTACCATCTTAATGCTAACAGAATTCTTAATTGTCAGTATATTTCCTTATTTCCAATATATTCTTAATTGTCAATGTTATAATTCTTAATTGTCATTGTATGTCAATCAAATGTACTCTAAATACCTTTCATGTCAATTAATAATCTTCTCTGTAGCGATTACTTATAAAATTTTAAAAAGAAACAAACCTTTTTCTGAATACATCTGTAAATACATCTGTTACACAAAATGTATTTAAAAAAACAAAAAAACAACATTAAACATATATCTGAAAAATATATTTAAAACAATTTACTTATTAAAATTTGAAGACGAATTTAAATAATAACATTAAAAGAGCTACGCATTGTTATTTCTCTTTATTAAGTGCCAATTTATGTTGTTGTTCTAATAAATATCCAACGTTATAATATTAAAATCTAATTTTATGTATGTATGTATTTCACATCTACTCCTCCGGGAAGATTATGAATCTAATACTTTTAAAACATTTCAAACATAATACACGTTAACGAAATTTATTTGAAACCACTTTCATATGCTCTTATTTCAGCAAGAAAATGTACTCTGGATAACACTGCCTCTCAATTTTCTAAGTCCAGATTTAATATAACTTGTTCTGCTCTATTTTTTAAGTTCTAAAAATTATATCCATCTTTCGAAGAAAGATTCGGTGCTTTATTTGATTTTGAAAGTTATAGCCGTTGGACTATTTATCGAAGACGTTTCTTTTATAACACCAAAAACGATATTTTAAAAGCCGTCTTTAAAGTTTTCCCGCTTCGCCTTTTTTTCTTTTACCTTTAAGCGGGTATATCGAGGACTTTTTATTCCAAATCGATGGATACTTAAAGCGGTGAGATGTTTTTTTAATGGCTTATGTCTCCTTTTAATATAAGGTATATGTTGTATGTTAACGGGAGTAATGTTTTTGTGTTAGAAAACTTGCGATGCATATATACAGAGAAAATTAAAATACAAGACATTTATTATATCGTGCTTTAATTTCGTAAGTACCGGCAGATATGATGAGATAAAATTTTAACTTATAAAAAATCCCTTGTTTAAAATCTTTATTAGATTTTAACTTTTTATGTAACTTTTCTTTTTTAGATAAACTACTTTGCTATCAGTATGCAACATTTTTTATTATCCATATGCTAATGAAAAATGGATTTTCACTAAACAATATATTTTATACATTTTCTATATTAACACGTTCACGCCGGCGCGGTGGGTCACACTCGACTGTCTCAGAGTTGTCAAGATTCCGGCTTTTTGCACACCACTGTTAATTTAGAGAAAATGTTGTTCTTTTTAAATCGCCCAATTGTTCTAACTAAATAAAAAAACAATCTCCGTATTAAAATACTGGTATCCAAAAAGCCGGAGACTTGGCAGCTCTGAGACAGTCGACTGTGACCCACCGCGCCGGCGCGGCGTGAACGTGTTAAAATTTAAAGACGAATTTAAAAAAAAGTATTTATCTTTTACGCATCGTTATTGTTCGTTTATATTTTTAAGCTGAGATCCCATGTACTATCTTTTTACAACAACTTAACAAATAGAGTTGAACATAAGAGAACTACTTTATAGATTTGGACTTAACCCTTTATGTCCCAAGTTATGAATGCGTGAAAATTTCATCTTCTAAAGCATTTTTCGTGAATATTTGAAACTACATTAGAAGATTTACACAGTCATTTAATTAATTTTAGAAGAATTTTGCCAATTAAAATTAATTAATTAAATTTGAATTTATAGTCATTTGAGCAATATTTATAACTTCATTCAAATCTCCTTTTTTTTAAATCTTTTTTTTAGTATTTTATAGAATTAGGAAATGTACAAATATAATGTTCTTACAATAGAAATATAGAAATATTTCCAAATTGAAATTTATTCCTCCACAATCTTTCAACGTTAAGAAAGCTGAAATGATGCAAATGAAAAAGAAATCATCCTTTTAAAAGTATTTTTGTTTTGTGCAACCAAAAATGCTTTTGGAACAAGAAAAGGGAAGTATCTATAACTCATTCTAAACTGTATTACTACAAATTGATGTATCAAATGAACTTTATAACAAGTTGTTTTAACCCCTTAATTCTCGCTCCCGTCAATATCACCAGCTGAGGTGTCGTTCGTTATTTCTCGTGCCCGTCTTTTTTCCGGGCTGGAGATTTATTGCTGGAAAAATCTTCTGAAACCTGGAAAAATCTTCTGAAACCAGAAAAAATTAACTGGCATTTCGGTGTGAAGTCTTTGAATATGAGCGTTTGGGTTTGGATTTTGGCGCTGATTGTGATGTTGGACTTTGTATTGCATGTTTCGAAATATATCACAGTAAAACAAAATTATTAATAATCATAATTTAATGTATATTAGAGATGCAACGAATATTCGGCCGAAGCCGAATATTCGGCCCATTCGGCCTGTCTGCCGAATATTCGGCTTCGGCCGAATATCAAGTCCATTATTCGGCCTTGGCCGAATAATACTGCAATAAATGTTTTTATATTTTACACAATATAACTTTTTAATTTGACAATTTTTATTCATCATGTATAATGATAATTTTATTTGAAATTAACTAACACTTTTTTTCCCCATTAACTTTCATACCCTGAATGGGTTTTATCTACCCATTTTTATATAAGAAACTAATTTAGGAATCACGTTAAAAAAAATTTTATGCTGTATCAGTAAGTACAAAAAGTATCGGTATAAGCTAGCATAATCTGTTAAATTTAAAATTAATCTATTCTAAATTGTTTTAATACAGCTGTAAAAGCAAATTCAATTTTTTTTTTTTTTTCATCATAATGGGAAGTTTAACATTTATCCCTTGTTACATAAAAAAAATATTTCTTTCAATAATATTTTGAATTATACCTATAAAGAACATAAATATATGATTGATTAGATATAGATGTATTATATGTATAAGATATTTAAGTCGCATATGTTGCAATACTTATAGTTTTTTTTAGTAAAATACACTTAAAAGTTAAATATAATTTAAGTGATTTTTTTAAGTGTGTTACTATTTCTTATTAAATAATGAAAGAAATGTAAGTACTAAATTCTTTTAATTAGTATGCATTTACGTTTTACATATTTTTTTCAAGAATAGCATTGTACTGTTTACATTTGCCTTAAAAACAGTTAAAATGTTTTCAATAAAATGTTTTCAATAAATGTAGATTGTGATGCAGAAATAATAATTCAGCATTCTCAGGTGTTTTCGTAAATGCTACCTGCTTCTGAAAATAATCTCTCACTATATATGGTACTTCCTGGTGCAGAAAGTTATTTTTTGGCTAATTGCGAAAGGTTTGGAAAGTCTTCTGAATTTTTCGCCTACCACTCCAAATGACACTGTTGTCTTTCTAGTAGTGGCTGGGAAAGAAAATTACTAATTTCTTTTACTTCTTCACATTGAAAGGAAATTTCTATAGAGCTTCACTCTGCGATTGGCTTGCAATTTCATTAAAGCATGCCCACAAAGAATTTGGAACTTGTGAAGTTGGAATGGTTAGGTTATGTTGGAAATATTTTGTTCACATTCTGTTATGGTTTCATACTAGCCTTTCTTAGTCTTACTAAAGCAGTTAATTTGGACTTTACTCCTACATCCTTTGCTTCATCTTTGTTGAAAAAGAACACTTTAAATCTGAGGTCCAAAACCGTTGCAATGGGATAGTGTTTGTTGTCTTGAATCGATGCAAAAAGCTTCTCCAAATTTTGTAGAAGAGTGTCTTTCATGGTGCCTACACCAAAAAAATCTCCAGATTTAAATAAATATGATTTTAATGCTGTAACTATTTGGATGACTTCAGAAATTAATGATCTCGATGAGGCAATTTGTTTTGTTATTTCTTCAAATGGTTGCAATAGATTGAGCAATTTTTCTATAATAGTCCACTGGTTTGCTGTCAGATTATTTATTTCTCCAAATTTAGCTGCATATAGAGAAAGTACATTTTTTTTTGTTCCAGTAACCTCTCCAACATATAATAGGTGCTATTCCAGCATGTTGCCACACTTTGAACTAATTTCTTCCTATGAATTTTTAACTCATTATTTTGTATATCAGTTAATCTTGAACATGCTAATGGCGAATGATTAAAATGTGTACATGATTTTTTTTTACCTACTGCAATTAAATCATTTATTGATCTTTGCTATGTTAGAGCATCAGATACTGTTAAATACAATGAATGTAATTTGCTTTTCCTTACATATATTTCCTTCCTCTGAAGCTGAAAACATTCACTATACACTTCTTAATAGTGCTATCTGCTGACAGCAAAGAAAAGAAAAATAATGATAAAAATGTTTTTATTAATTGTGAGCTTTATAAAGTCTACAATGATCTCGTTCCACCATTTTAGAGGATATTCCTTTCATCTTTTTTATCAGTGGTTTTTCTTACGATTTCTTATTTTTTATTTTATTTCATCTGAAAGCTGAAACTTATGTTTCCTAGTACTTTTAAAATTTTGTCATTATTTTAAAATGTAACAACAACAACACACATAATATCTATTAAAATGTAACTAGACAGTACCTGATGAGGAACTTTTGCTAAGAATTTCTTTTTTTGGTTGAATTATATTATTGAGGCAATTTTTAGGCCGAACATAGCCGAATATTTTTTCAGAGTAAAATAGTGCTTTCAAAAATTAAAAATTTGTATATAAATAATTTTTTAAAAGAAAGCAATACATTTTAATTGTGAAATATGCAAGAATTGTGCATATAGTGCATACTATATTTTGTTTTTAGGCAAAAATAAATTCATTATTCGGCCGCCGAATAGGCCGAATATTCGGTTGTAACTTGGCCGAATATTCGGTATTCGGTTATTCGGCCAAACCACTATTCGTTGCATCACTAATGTATATTATATTATTTCAAATAATATTTGTAAAAAATTGTTTCATAGTGAAAAATAAAAGTCTTATTTGTGTGATATAAAGCAAACATTAAAACACAGAAATCTCGCATGATGGCTTTTCCACAAATGTGAATTTGTTCTATAACATCTTTTTTTTTTCGTCTTAAAAAAAAAAAAAAAAAAAAAAAAAAAAAAAACTAATTGCATATTTTATAGAAACCTTTATAATTATTCAATTTCTGTAAAAAAAAAAAAAAAAAAAAAATAGTTACTGTTTTGATGGTTTTTCCAAATATTAAGCGACCGTTAAGGGGTTAGTTGGACCGTGGACCTTTAATCTGAGAGGAAATCGACCCCAAAATCGAAAATTATTTTTATGCATATAATTATATTCCAGTTTGTCCTGAGCCATTTGCGAAAAACCGCATGCAGATGCGAATATTTTTCGCGAAGTTACAAGCATTTGAATTTTTTACGCAAACAGTTTTTCGGCCCTTAAATATACTTTAAATCAGGGCTTAATTTGCGCCGGAGCCCAACGGAGCCCAGCTCCGGTACTTCTCTGTTTTGAGTAAATATTTAAATATTGGTCGGAATTCACCGGAGCTCATAAATACAGGGCTCCGGAGCCCAGAGCAAAATTGATAGCTATGTATAGCTATGAACTATCCCTTTTTTGTGTTAACACTGTTTCCGAATCATAATCCTTACCGTATTTAATCGCAGAATTCTGCAATTAATTAACACTAAAACTAGATTATATTCGGAAGGAGTGATAACTGAAAAGTGCAATAGTTGACAGCTAAGTATATGCTGATAGTTATTTTTTAAATTTTTATTTTGCTGAAGAAAAAAATGCTTTATTGCAAATAATGTACGAAATATAAATATGCAGATTGGAGTGACAAGGGGGGGGGGGGGGAGGGGGTTAGGGGGAAACGGTACAGTTGTAGTACAGGTACCACATAATATTAGGGCTCCGGTACTTTTTTCCTTAGAAATTAAGCCCTGCTTTAAATCTATTTTTCTGAAAACTGTTTTTTCAATGTTTTAACATATTTAAAATGCTCCATGTGTCATAATATTTGATCAAACTTCATGAAATTAATAAGGACGAATCCTGATATTGCTTATAAAAAAACTGTGCATGCATTTTAAATTCGACTTCATTAAGATAATTCAATTTTATTTTTAGCTTATTAAAAGGCTAAATTTTGATGAAAATCGATATCGAATTCAGAAAAAAATCTCTAAAAAATTAAGTATTCAAGGGATGAAAAAATCGATGCATATATTTTAATAGAGTTTTAAGTGATTAAAATACTAAATCGTGGAAATATCTCAAAAATTATTACGCATACGGAATTTTAAAATTTCTTTTCAAAATTTGAATTAAAAAACAAAACAAACTTAAAATTATAATAAGATTGGAAATTTCTGTAAACCTCTTCGTTCCCAAAGTTAAAATAATACTACAAATACTCATTCATTGGTTTTAAACAAACAAAAGGACATCATAGATGACAGAAAAAGGAACTTTTCGGAAATTGATAGTTTAGGGGACTAGTCTTTTAGGTTTACAAATAGGGATCTAAAATTACAAGTTCTGTTAAAATATCAATTTAATTATCACTAACCAAAATTCACACAATCACAAATGTAAGGCCTTTAATCAAGTGAATGATATACAAATCCTCAAAACATTTTATTGTAAAGGATTTAAGTTAAATAAGTATGAAAATTTCTCAATTTCTTGGCCACACCCTCTTGAAGGCGTTTTGCAAACTCAGATGAAAATAACATCTATTTTATGAGAAAATCAGCATAGATTTTGCCATTTATTGGTTTGCTTTTAAAGCAAAAAACATTCAGCTATTAAGAAATGAAGTCAAAATGTAAACAAGTAAGAAAAATCATGCGTTAAGCAAAGATTATGAAACACTTTCCAACACTTCCTGAATGTTTTAACAAAACTTCGTTATTTAGGGAAATAAAGTATATAAGAGAAGTAACTAAACATTTTAGAAAACGCATAATACATTTAAAAAACTGATTTCAGCAGTTACCTTCCATAGCAAATATGTATTCCAATTCTCTTGAACAGCCCTGTATTTGATCTGTAGGTTGATATAGATGCTATATAATGGAGAAATCTAGTTTAGCAAGAAAACATATAGCAGGTTGAAATTTCTCTTTCAGCAATTTATACTAATAGTTGGAAACATACTTGTATACTTTTATACAACCCTGTAGTTAACCTAGTACCTTTATTGCACGCCAATATTTATCTAAAGTTTAATTCAAAGTAAAACACTCTTAAAACTACTGGAATCACATTTCCAGAAATTATCATTTATAGACGGCCATGTATCCAATTCTTTGCGTGACCCTGTACATTATTTTATGCATATTCTACAAACATTTCTTAGTAAACTAAATTAAGTTCAGCGTAAAAATGCTCATTTAAAAACCACCTTTAAGCAATTTGTAATCATACCCAGTAACAATTATGAATTCTTTTGTGTAGCCCTGTATATCAGTTAGAGCATTTATACACACCATATACAATGCATACATATAGTGAAACATAAAAGCACATACCATAATTAAAAATCCATTTCCAGCAATCATTGCTAATGTACAGTACTTCGGATACAATATAGTATTTGAAATCTTTTGTGAGTCCCTGTAAATAATGCTATGCACTTCGTATTATAGACGGCCATGTATCCAATTCTTTGCGTGACCCTGTATATTATTTTATGCATATTCTACAAACATTTCTTAGTAAACTAAATTAAGTTCAGCGTAAAAATGCTCATTTAAAAACCACCTTTAAGCAATTTGCAATCATACCCAGTAACCATTACGAATTCTTTTGTGTAGCCCTGTATATCAGTTAGAGCATTTATACACACCATATACAATGCATACATATAGTGAAACATAAAAGCACATACCATAATTAAAAATGCATTTCCAGCAATCATTGCTAATGTACAGTACTTCGGATACAATATAGTATTTGAAATCTTTTGTGAGTCCCTGTAAATAATGCTATGCACTTCGTATTATAGATGAAATAGTAAACCTCAGCGACGTATATCAATTTCATTATACATGAAATAATTTAACATAATTGAATTACGTCGGAAAAAATTCCCTCCACCCCTATATCATTATGTAACGGAATCCTTTTGTGTGGTCCTGCAAATGAATAATAACTATTCCTTGCGCCGCATATTCTACAGAATGCATATTTTAGTACACTTGATAAATGCATATCAATTTTATTATGTTTGAAAGCATGTAACATCATTAAAAATCATTTAAAACGATTTTTTCCCCATAGGCCGTAATGTAAGGGAAAACTTTTGACTGTCCCAGTAAATGAACTAAACGTGCTACAAACTTCATTTGAACTAGGGTTCGTGTTATGGTAGAGGTCACTAACATCCAAAAATTTCAGAACGATCCGAGTATATTTACGGGAGTTAGAGCGCGGACAGACGGACAGACGGTCAGACAGACGGACAGACAAACCGAAGTCATAAACACTTTTCAACTTCGTTGGAAAGTGTTAAAAAGTCAAACAGTTTAGTTTTTATGGGGAAAAGAATAGAGGTCGACATAGGGTGGACCCAGGTAGCGAAGAGGTTAAGGTAGTTTATATACTTATGCTGAAATGTATATTTCCAAAAAATTTTATATCTCAATGATGAAAATTAAAAAAAATAATTCTTAACGTCCAGCGTCTCTTAATGGTACTTTAAAGTACTGTCGGGGCATAAAGGGTTAAACTAAAATAGTCATGAGTCTTGAATAGGAATAGTTTTAAATATAAATTTCTTATGCAATATTAAAGAAACCTTTTCTGTCGGAAATAAAAAAAAAAACATTTTTTTAAAATATCAAAACATGTTGTATGTACGTAAAAATACTTGGTTGATGCTTGTCATAATTATAAAGCTTCTAAATGAAAAGAGAAAATTTTAATTTGAAAAAATAAATAAACTATTACAAGCGATATTTTTTTTTTTTTTTTTAAGTAACACGATAGTTTTGCAACCAATTTTTACAGTGAAATGCAGATTAAAACAAATTGGAGACAGGCCTCACTTGTTAATGTTTGCCTTTTTAAAAATGAGTCTAAGCTCAAATGACGATTAATTATTGAAAAAAAAAATACCCTTTGATATATTTTTTAATTTTTCATGATTAGAGCCTTTCTTTCTCCATACATTTGTTTTCCTCCTATAACAATTAAAAAAGAGACAGTAATTAAGAATGAAATCCAAACAAAAAGATAGCGATTTCTCTTTTATATTAATTATTGACTTTGTGGCAAGGATTAATAAATTTTAATTCCGGATTATTTTTTCGCTCACTTATTTAACTTTAGTTGATATTAATGGCTTCTTTGGTAACATTACTTTTAAAATAATCACAATTTTATAATCTGTAACAAAAGAAAAAAAAAGAAGAAGAAAGGGGTTATCGAATTTAAAAATCACTTTTGTTCTTTTTTTCTCACTTCTTGACTTTTTCTTTCCAGGTTTTTTTATTATTATGACAAGATAATGCTTTTCGTTTACATTTTTGAAAACCACTGGAAAGTAAATGAAATTAATTGCTGTTAATTGTTATCTTTAAAACCCTTTTTGTAAAAACAAATTTCTTTCACTTTAGTATAACTTTTAATGACTTTAGTTGTGACTTTTAATCGCTATGTACTTTAGTATGTTCAAATACAAAGAGAGATTATTTTTTTCTTTTTTTTTTTTAATTGAAAATGGCGGAGTTAAATTTATAATTTTCCGCAATGTAATTATTATTTTTTTCATTTATAAAAGCAATAGATAAAAGAAAAAACACAAAAATAATTTCTAAATTTAGAAGATTTTTAGCTTTTACTGTAAAAATAAATAATCAGTTTTAAATTTTAAAACACTAAAAAAATTATTATTAACAAAATTAAATCCTTCCAAAAATTTGTAAGCAGAACATTTTTTGGAAGGATGGACTAAATTAGAGAAATAACCCCTGAATGAGGCTTGTACCGTTCGAGAGGAATATACAGTGTTGCTCCTCGATGTGTAACTTTAATTTAATTCTGAATTATTGATTCTTTTGCTGTTGTTTATGACATCGATGTTTTTACTGATGATGTGCTATGATAGAACATCATAAATACTGAGTTAGTTTTATTTTAAATGTTAAATATGTAAATGTATTTTAAATCTTATTTACAACTTGTCTGCTTCACTTTGATTTTAACGCGTAATTAATTGGGTATTTTAGAAATATTCTATCCAATAAAAAGGAAAGGACCATTTTTCAATAAGATCATACAGAAAAAAGAGGGTAATTTTTTTTTAAGTTCTGCTCAGAATTTTAAAATATGTATGCATTCCTCGTCTGCTTCACTTGGATTTTAACACTTAAAATTGGACATTAAATAGATATTTTATAAATATTTTGCCCAGTAAAAAAGAAACATTTTTCAAGATGAGCTTGCAGAAAAAGGAGGGTAAAATTTTTTAACTTCTTTTTAAATACGTATGCATTCCCTGTCTTCTTCACTTGAATTTTAACGCTTAAAATATGAAATTAAGTAGATATTTTAGAAATATTTTGTCACATAAAAAAGAAGGAAATATTTTTCAAGAAGAGCATACAGAAAAAAGAGGATAATTTTATTTCAATTTTTCCTCGGGAATTTAAAATACCAATCCATTCCTCGTCTGCTTCACTTGAATTTTAACACTTAAAATATAAAATTATGTAGACATTTTTGATATATTCTGCTCAATAAAAAAGAAAGAAATATTTTTCAAGAAGATCATATAGAAAAAAAAGGGTAAAAAATTTTTAAAGTTCTGCTCAGAATTTTAAAATATGGATGCATTCCTCGTCTGCTTCACTTGGACTTTAACACTTAAAATCGGACATTAAGTAGATATTTTATAAATATCTTGACCAGTAAAAAGGAAACATTTTCAAGAAGAGCTTGCAGAAAAAGGACGGTAAAAAAATTTCAACTTCTTTTTAAATACGGATACATTCCTCGTCTGCTTCACTTAGATTTTAACACTTAAAATATGAAAATAAGTAGATATTTTAGAAATATTTTGTCACATAAAAAAGAAAGAAACATTTTTCAAGAAGAGCAGAAAAAAAAAAAAAAAAAAAAAAAAAAAAAAAAAAAAACAGGGAAAGTTTTTCAAGTTCTTCTCGGAAGTTTAAAATACGGATGCATTCCTCGTCTTCTTCATTTGGATTTTAACACTTAAAATACGAAATTAAATAGATATTTTTGAAATATTTTGTCACATAAAAAAGAAAGAAACATTTTTAAGGAAGAGCTTACAGAAAAAAGAGGGTAAAAAATTTTCAACTTCTTTTAAAATATCGATGCATTCCTCGTCCATCACATGGATTTTAACACTTAAAATATGAAATTAAGTAGATATTTTAGAATTGTCACATAAAAAAGAAAGAAGCATTTTTCAAGAAGAGCATACAGAAAAAAAGAGGGAAATTTTAAGTTCTTCTCGGAAATTTAAAATACTGATACATTCCTCGTCTGCTTCACTTGGATTTTAACACTTAAACTGTGAAATTAAGTAGCTATTTTAGAATTATTTTGTCCAGTGAAAAAAAAAAAAGAAACATTTTTCAAGAAGTGAATACAGAAAAAAGAGAGTAAAAAATTTTCAAGTTCTCCTCGGTAATTTAAAATACGAATGCATTCCTCGTCTGCTTCACCTGGATTTTAACACTTAAAATATAAAATTAAGTAGATATTTTAGAAATATTTTGTCACATAAAAAACAAAGAAATTTTCTTGAAGAAGAACATTTAGAAAAAATATAGTAAAAAAGTTTCAAGTTCTCTTCGGAAATTTAAAATACGGATGCATATTCCTCATCTGCTTCACTTGGATTTTAACACTTAAAATATAAAATTAAGTAGATATTTTAGGAATATTTTGTCACGTAAAAAAGAAAGAAACTTTTTGAAGAAGAGCATTTCGAAAAAAGAGGGTAAAAATTTTTCAAGTTCTCGGAGATTTATCCTCTTCAGTTTCTAAGGTAAAATAATAATACAAATGCTTATTCATTGGTTTTTTCCAAACAAAATAACATCGTAAATGACAGAAAAAATATCTTTTCTGAAATTGATCCTTTAGGTGCTTAGTAATTTAGGTTCAAAAATATGGATCTAAAACTACAAACCCCTTAAAAACATCAATTTAATAACCATTAACATAAATTAACGCAATCACAAATTTAAGAGCTTTAAACAAGCAAATAATCTACAAATCCTCAAAACTTTTTATTGAAAAAGATTTTAGTTAAATACTTATGAAAATTTATCACTTTCTTGGTCATACTGTCTTTTGGGCATTTTTAGTCATTTTGCAAATTCAGATGAAAATAACATTTATTTTATGTGGGAATCAGCAGAGATGCTGGCATTTATTCGTTTGCTTTGAACGAAAAAAAAAACATTCAGCTATTAAGAAGTGATGTGAAAATGTAAAAAAATTGGACATTTTAGTTTTTATAAGGAAAAAAACAGAGGTCCCCGTATGGGGACACAGGGACCGAAGAGGTTAAAATATCAATGCATTCCAAGACCCTAGGTCTAACATTTGAGATAGGGATTTGCAGTTTGACTGATGAGAGGAGCCTTAACAGAGCAGAGATGTGTGTTGTTTATAGTGGTATATATCATTCTCTATTTCATATTCATTATCAGCAATATTCTTTTCTGAATAAATATTCGCCACTTTAGTTCTTGGTGGACATATTTTATTAGCCAAATAAATGAAAATTTACAACATTGAATTCCATTAAAAATAATATGACACTTAAGAAGAAAATTTTAAAGCTTAAAAAAAAAAATGTGAAAAATGGTGATTTATGTAAGCTTTATCATTACAAATATATATGACTTTTACAAAATCGAAAGAAAAAGATTTATATAACATAATAATAACATAAATAAGAATTGTAATAATAGGAATAATATCCATAATATTGTTTCATATTAAAAACTATATATTTGAATATGAATGAGTTTATATGTGTTGTGTTCATATTTGTATATGAAAGATAAAATTGGTTTTATAAATGTAATCGTAGACTATTTTTCTATAATTATACATTTTCTTCCGTTTCCGGTTTCATTTCGGGTTGAGAATAAATAGAAATTTTGGGTATAACCCACCTTAGGCATATATTTATTTTATATTATCTTTCAACTTAAAGTTTTATTTTAAATTTTGTTATCGATGTACGGATTTTATAGGAATGGTATATCATTTCTAACTGATTTATTTTCTTTCTCTTAATAAAATAATGTGCATGTAGATACTATTTTTTTCTCTCCGAAATTTATGTTAAACACGTATGAGTGTTCATTTTAATTTAATTCAGAACTCCTTGAAATGTATTTTGCATTGCATAAATTCTGAGTGGTACTGATTTGATAATTTTAGAATTAGGTACTCTGGATTGGAAAAGAGTTGATTATTAGATGCGTGCGTATCTTAAAAAAAAAATAAATAAATAAAATAAAGCAAATACAAATTATAGTTAAATTTAACTTCATTAAATTTAAATCTCTGCCTTTTTATTGTATAGAAATTAACATTTAGTCAATTGCATATTCTTGTTGTATCATTTTATCTGAAAATCGATTTCCAGCTATCGTAAACAGTTATTCCTTTGCACATAACGAAAACTACTTAAATTATTATTTTTAATGAATAACAAAATATTAACGACGCATTTTTATTACATTTGATAATGTCATTGGCATTAAAAGAGCTTATGATTGAAAATTAAAATTAAAAACAAAAAGTAATTCGATAAAAAGATATATAATTCTCAAAAAATCTAATTTTATCAGAATTTGTTGGCAAGTTTGCCGATTTTATCCCTATGATATCCCGTTTGATATGCCTATGATATGCCGTTTTTATATCCCTATGCTTTCTCTCTCTCTTTTAGAGTGTTGCATCGGGTCGGGAAACTCGAATCTGATCCGATCCGCATTTCGGTCGATTTGGAGCTACTTTTTTTGTTTGCGGTTTCAGTTCGAGTCGCGTTGAGTCTAATTGTTTCGGATTCGGTCGGTTTGGAGCTACTTCTTTTGTTTTCGGTTCCAGTTCGGGTTACGTTGACTCTAATTGTTTCGGGTTTGGGTCGGTTACAGGTTGAGTTTTGATTCTTGCGGATCCGAGTCGGGTTAACTCGATTTTTTCAAAAGAAAGTTCGATGCGTATATATTATGTTATTGTACTTTCTCTTCATAAAAGATAAAATTGATATCAGAATGATTGTAGATAATTTTTTAATAATTGTATTAAATTTTGGATCAATTGTCTCTGATTTTGGGTTAAGTTTCGTACAGACGATTTTTTTTTTTCCGAATTTCGGGTTGCTGTTAAGTAGATTTTTTGGCGCAGGACTCTACTCTCTATCTTTCTGTCCTTTTTAAACTTCATTTTTCTTCACTTTTTTTATTAGAATTTGCACGTTGCAAGGTTCGGGTCTTAATTTTTACTCAGTAGTTTAAAGAAAAAAAAAAAAAAAAAGAATCTTCATGACATAATAATTGAGAAATTTTGAGATTCGAATTGATATTGAATAGAATTTTAGAACTGACTAACATTAACTTAAGCCCGATACTAAACCCGAACCGGACAAAAAAAAAAAAAAAAAAAAAAATCTTCTGCCCGAAACCCGAGCCAGACAACTAAATGAAAGAAAAAGAACTAAAAGAATAGTGATTAAGAAAAATCGCAATAAATGAAAAATGAATTCAAAGAATAAGCGAATTCAGTTAACTCTTATTTTTAACTCAGTTAATTTCTATTTTGGCATTGATCAATAAATGCTAAGATTAGTTTTTGATTTTTTTTCTCCCCCTTATTGAATTTTAGTTGATATTAATGGCTTCTTTGGTAACACAATTTTCTAAATATCATAGTTCCTTAGGCAGAAAAAGAATGAAGTGAACAAAATGTTAGCCAATTACTGGAAAACCTCATTTTTCTTTTTCACGTTTTTCTCTTTTTTTTTATTTTTCCCCATTTCAAAAGTTGTTAATTATTATACAATGATTATTTTTTATTCTACTTTTTTTCAATTACTGGGTAGAAAATAAAATACATTGATGTCGCGAGTAGAAGAAGGTTCTATGTAACTAATATTGATACTTTTATGTTAGCTGGGTGCAGGTGATAAATCGCTAAATATTGTTACCTTCACCATTATTCATCTTGCATTTATTTCATTTAAAATATAAACCCTCAACTCTTTCATTTCAAATACATAACTTTCATTTAAAATACATACATTTAAAACACATATGTCGCATATATTTAAAATATATGTTTTTCACTCATTTCGTTTAATATACAAAATAATAATAAAAAATAATTATAATACCATAAACCAAATTATTTTATTTCAATTTCAAAGCATTGTTTCTAATTTATACACGCAAAAGATAAAAACAGAACGAAAGAAAATGTCATTTGCGAGATTTGCGTCGGACAAACATAAAAGTACACAAATGATATATAAGTTATTTTTGTTGTCAACATCCCTGTTTCCCAACTAATATGTAGCGTACAACGATGAATGAGGTATCACTGGATAGGATTTTTTGCCCACGTCTGACATCTATAATGAATAGAACTAATATGTAGCATACAGTGATGAATGAGGTATGATTGAACAGGATTTTTGCCTGTATACTGAATTTTCGTTATAATTTTAGGTTAATTAGGTACAGTAGAATATCGCTACAACGAATTTCACTTTCGCGAATTTATCATTTTAACGAATATTATTTGGATTGTCAAAAAAATTCTATTAGCGTAACTTCATCATAAAAATTTTCGCTATAACAAATTTTTCAGTATAGCGAATGTAATCAGTGCTTCCCAGAGATTCTTTGTAACGAGATTGTTTTGCACATATTACTTTCGATATCAACATCCTTTTTTCTATGCACATACAAAACACAAAACGATGACTGGGGTATTATACGAAAGGTTTTTGAACAGGCGTTTGATATAGCACAATTAAAATCTTGTTACAACGAATCTCTGGCGAGTGCTAATTAAATTCGCTATACTGAAAAATTCGTTATAGTGAATATATTTATAATGAAATAGGTTAATACGATTTTTTTCTAACCATTCAAATAATATTCGTTAAAATGAAAAATTCGCTAAAGTGATATTCGGTGTAACGAGATTCTACTGTACACTCATATTTCGTTAAAACATGCTGTTTGATTTAAAAAGTTGCAGTTTATTATCTATATATATATTACGCTATCGTATGTGGCACAGAAATCGCGATTATTTTTTAATTGTTTAATGGCAACGCCCGAATGAAACGCATCTCATTGGCCATACCTATGAGGCGGTTACCGTATGGTTGACCCTTTCTGTCGCCAAAATCCAATTTTGCCGCCAACTTGCCGATATGTCTAATATTTTGTCAAATTCCCATGGACGTCTATTGTAAACCAATACGGTTTACTTGCTTACAGAAAATCAACAAATTGAGATATTTTAATGCAACAAAAACTAATATTAGCTTAAGGGAATATATATTGATTATATTTAAGGGAGTCCAGTTAAATTAAATTATGAATAAAAGTAACATGATACAATGCTTAGCATGCTTTACCAAACATAAATTTTAAGGGAGACCAAACTGGTCGCCAAAGGCGGCTTAGTAAATTAATGAAAACTGTATATAAGCTCAAAAATTGCAGTGTGAAAGTCTCGTATTAAATTAATATCATAATAGCAAAGGTCGCCGGAGATTCCAAATCTTTTGAAACTCTTCTTAAAAATGCGGCTCTCTCTCCCTCTCTATTCGCAATAAAAAACTAATCAAAGCTTGAATTCTCTCTATGAGGACTTCTCTGATATAGGTTTATACGAAAAATTACTATAGAAAACCTGTCTAAAATTCATAATAAAAATTGAAACCATAAAAAATGGATGCAGTTACCTCTGCAATACAACCATTATACAGTGAAACCTCCTTGTGAGACCACCTCCCAGAGCGATTATTTTTTTCAGAGAAATTTTAACGAAATTTATTACCATAGGCTCAATACTAATTTTACCTCCATTAAGAGACCATCCCAGTAGAACTCCCTCCATGAGCGACCCATTTCTTTGAAGAAAATGAAACAAGTTCCGTTTTTTCCTGGTCGCTTGAAGAAGGTTTTATTAGAAAAATAATTCCAGAGAGCGCATTATTCATCAAACTTCTAAACTAAGATGATCTATTTTTTTTTATTCCAGTAACTTTGTAGTGTTTAAACCCCTTTGTGCGTTTTTAGGCAATGAATTTAAGTCTGATGACAAATTAAGAATGACAGTCCATAAACTCCCTTGCCCTATTCTGTCAGAAAACTCTCAAAGAAATAGATAAATTAATGAAGTCGTCATTATTTGTTTAAGTCCAAAAAAAATGCATTTATTTAGTGAACTTCGAAAGGACTTGGAAGTAAAAGTTGTAAAAGATAAAACCGTAAAATCAAAGCAAACGTCAATGTATTCATTTTAGTAAGGCTGTTCTTAACTGCTCTGCTCAACAAGCGCAAAACGTTTTGACACATTTACAAATTCTTTTTTTAACGGAAAGGTATAAAAGTGGAAAGCCTGGCCATGGAAGCGTTTGGAAATGAACTGTTTTTCCCATTTTTTGATCAATCAATTACCTATTGAGTTATAAGCAATTCTGATCGCGTGACAAACACGTTTTTCGCCCGGTCTTGAGTGCTTTTTCTTCCTCCGCGCGAAAATTCGGTTCAAAATGTCCACGTTGACATTATTTTCTGAAAGATCTATTGCGTTTGCAAAAAAATGGAAAAACAGCTCAATGACATAGTTTCTGAACAACAACACCAGCTAGTTTCATGCATTTTCGAACAAAAATAAATTAAAACTTATGTCAGAAAGTTGCCCTTTTGGATTTGAGAACACCCTTAAATCTATTTCTATTGCGTGCAGACGATTATTAAAGATAAAACCGTTTCCACCTAAGTTATATAGATAACTCAGCATTTGTTTCCAGCTGATATTCCGGAACGAAGTTAAAACTTCATCAATAAACTAAAATAATATAAATAAAACAAAAATTTAACAGACATGTAATTGAAATATATGCTTATATAACTGAAATGATCAGAATTAAAAAGGACTTCTCTATGTAACGAAACTTTTGGCAATTTCTTCAGTTATTAAAACATACGACAGTGTCAATTTTAATAAATTTCAAAACTTCATTTGAATGCAAAATTGATACATTTCAAATAAAAATGAATTTTGGTGTTGTTAGCGGGCAATCTATAAAAATAGATATATATTACTTTAAAAATGTTTTTCCTTATATTCTGTAATCCAGGAGATCCGGGTTGTGTCCCTTAGTATCTATAATATTCCAATGATAATTTTAATAAGTAATAGTTTAATTTAGTTTTAATAAGTTTAATTGTATAAGAATTTGTGATTAATTATAAAAATAGCAAATAAAGCCTTTGTGCAACAATATTAAAAAGCAGAAAAACCAACGTTTAAAATGCACAAATAATATATGAAAAGCAGCAAACAGCTGTTTCGAATCTACTAGCGAGATTCTTCTTCAGTGCAAAAGGAACAGCGTGCTAGAAAAAGCAAGGCTGAGCAAAATCATAGACAGAGACGCGCTGACTTTTATACCCTATGCGGGTGGCGAAGGCGCCGAAACAACCAATGAGAGAGAAGCAGTGGAAACGACTAGGTGGACAAGTAGCGACATCTACCGGAGAAGTAGAGAAAAGAAACCAAAAAAGGGGAATTAAATTAACGCTTTCCAAATACTTGGAAAATCTGATAAGTCATTGACTAAAGAGTGAGAATTTTTAATGATATGGTAAGCTTCCCAAAAATCAAGATCAAGGTTAGAAGAACATTTTTGGATAATGATGGCTGAGGAAAAATCGAACCTATGTTGAGAAGACCAAGAATGTTGAGCAATAGGAGAACGTTTTTTTTTTTGTGATTAATTATTACTAACTGTGATTAATTACTGTGATTAATTAAAACTATTAAAAACATTAAACAATAAATCTATGAAGTCGCATTGATTTTAATAAACAAATATTTAATGAGAGATATTTATAAATAAAACTTTTAAAGAAATAAATGTAAGATCAATCATTGCTGCAGACTAAACTGTATGGAGTTTATGTTTTCTTATTCTTCCGATTCTATCATTTTCATCTGCACCTAATTGCTATCGTTTCACGAAATTGTCTGGTGCAGAAAATTGATGTTTCCAATAAAGACTGTTGATTGTATTTTATTTAGTATCAACCTTATCGGTTTCTTTTACCTTCTTGACTGGACCCTGTATCGATCTTTTGATTAAGCGTACAAAATCGGGAATGAACATGTCTGTTAGATTAATTTCAGGCTTTTCTGGATGAACTTGTAATTAGTGGAGTGAGACTTATTGGTTCAGAAGAAAGAACAACGTGTTTGGTGTAAATGCTAATTTTAATTAAGTAATGGTCTGTCTTTTCGTAAAGGTTAAAGATTAATATAATGTAGGTTAATTAACTTGATATTTAACTGCAAAAAATAGATTGACTTTTCTTTGCGGTTTGCTGTCTGTTCAAAAGGAAAATTTAACATAAAGTATGAAAAAATCTGATATGAATTTAAAAGAAAAATAATTTCAGTACTTATTAAAACATAGTCTAACAAAGTATCATGTATAATTTTATTAATCTGCTTTACATAGACTATACGCTAAGCCAAGAAAACTCTAATTATAACATAGATCTCGCAAAAAAAAAAAAAAATAGCATCCATACCCGAAAAATAATTGAACAAGTATTTTTACTAAAACTTGCGTACTAAATACAACATCTGGGCAAATAATCAAGTTCACGTGGGCACTATCTTTGTTTACCCGAACAAAGTAATTATACAAAATTTCTGAAGTTTTTTCTAATATATATTATTATTATTATTATTATTATTATTAAAAGTTCTATCAATTTTGATGATTGTAATTTGATGTATAAATAAAAAAAATCCTTTATTAGCATGAGAATCAACAAGGAATTAATAGAGATGGTTTAACAAGTCCTAACTCTAATTATAAACAGTTTACATTTTAAGAACTTTTGCCAATCATTAATAATTCTTGAGTATAAGAATTTGTGATTACCCTTAAAAACATTAAATAATAATTCTATGAAATCGCATTGATTTTAACAGTCAAATCTTTGATAAGAGATATTTATAAATAAAACTTTTAAAGAAATAAATGTTAAATCAATCGTTGCTGCAGACTAAACTGTATGGAGTTTATGTTTTCCTATTCTTCCGATTCTATCATTTTTATCTGCGCCTAATTGCTATCGTTTCACGAAATTGTCTGGTGCAGAGAATTGATTGTTTCCAATAAAGACTGTTGATTTTATTTTATTTAGTATCAGCCTTATCGGTTTCTTTTACCTTCTTGACTGGACCCTGTATCGATCTTTTGATTAAGCGTACGAAATCGGGAATGAACATGTCTGTTAGATTAATTTCAGGCTTTTCTGGATGAACTTGTAATTAGTGGAGTGAGTCTTATTGGTTT
Organism: Maratus speciosus; assembly: GCA_963932465.1. NCBI lineage: Eukaryota > Metazoa > Arthropoda > Arachnida > Araneae > Salticidae > Maratus > Maratus speciosus. The sequence goes on along the minus strand of OZ010788.1, from coordinate 577,826,122 downwards.
AGAAGAAAGAACAACGTGTTTGGTGTAAATGCTAATTTTAATTAAGTAATGGTCTGTCTTTTCGTAAAGGTTAAAGATTAATACAATGTAGGTTAATTAACTTGATATTTAACTGCAAAAAATAGATTTACTTTTCTTTGCGGTTTGCTGTCTGTTCAAAAGGAAAATTTAACATAAAGTATGAAAAAATCTGATTTGAATTTAAAAGAAAAATAATTTCAGTACTTATTAAAACATAGTCTAACAAAGTATCATGTATAATTTTATTAATCTGCTTTACATAGACTATACGCTAAGCCACTAATTATAACATAGATCTCGCAAAAAAAAAAAAAAAAAAAAAAAAAAAAAAAAATTAGCATCCATACCCGAAAAATAATTGAACAAGTATTTTTACTAAAACTTGCGTACTAAATACAACATCTGGGCAAATAATCAAGTTCACGTGGGCACTATCTTTGTTTACCCGAACAAAGTAATTATACAAAATTTCTGAAGTTTTTTCTAATATATATTATTATTATTATTAAAAGTTCTATCAATTTTGATGATTGTAATTTGTTGTATAAATAAAAAAAATCCTTTATTAGCATGAGAATCAACAAGGAATTAATAGAGATGGTTTAACAAGTCCTAACTCTAATTATAAACAGTTTACATTTTAAGAACTTTTGCCAATCATTAATAATTCTTGAGTATAAGAATTTGTGATTACCCTTAAAAACATTAAATAATAATTCTATGAAATCGCATTGATTTTAACAGTCAAATCTTTGATAAGAGATATTTATAAATAAAACTTTTAAAGAAATAAATGTTAAATCAATCGTTGCTGCAGACTAAACTGTATGGAGTTTATGTTTTCCTATTCTTCCGATTCTATCATTTTTATCTGCGCCTAATTGCTATCGTTTCACGAAATTGTCTGGTGCAGAGAATTGATTGTTTCCAATAAAGACTGTTGATTTTATTTTATTTAGTATCAGCCTTATCGGTTTCTTTTACTTTCTTGACTGGACCCTGTATCGATCTTTTGATTACGCGTACGAAATCGAGAATAAACATGTCTGTTAGATTAATTTCAGGCTTTACTGGATGAACTAGTAATTAGCGGAGTGAGACTTATTGGTTTAGAAGTAAAAACATGGTGTTTGGTGTAAATGCTAATTCTATTTAAGTAATGGTCTGTCTTTTCGTAAAGGTTAAAGATTAATACAATGTAGGTTAATTAACTGTATATTTAACTGAAGAAAGAAAAATAGAGAATGACCCGACACTTGTGAGTGCCTTTATTATTTGTGAATTAGAATGTTTCAGGGTTGCAAACAAAAGTAGTTTAGCAAACGATAATGTTTGTCGAATGTTTCGTAAGTTGAAAAAATTCAACGTGTTAGAATCTATGTTGTAAAACAAACAAAGAAAGAAACTATGCAAACAAACTGCTTTTTTAATAATAAACACACATACTACAATATATAGTAAAACACACATTCACACATAGATAACGCCTGCATTCAACAGTTAAAGGTATATATAAATATTTTACAGACATACATACAATAATTTTTCACTCCAGTTGGGTTTATTGTATTTATTGTATGTATGTCTGTAAAATATTTATATATACCTTTAACTGTTGAATGCAGGCGTTATCTATGTATGAATGTGTGTTTTAATATATATTGTAGTATGTGTGTTTATTATTATATTTCGTAGATCGATGTAATAGTAAAATCTATTCATCGTTGTCCGGTCATCCAAGGCTGTCGTATAGATGGCTGGTGATTTCCCCAACATGGTTTATTAGTGAGAAATTGCAGACCTAGATATCGGCCTGAGTAGCTCAGTGGTTAGAGCAGCAGTCTTGTATACTGTGGTCCCGGGTTTGATTCCTGGCTCTGGCTAATTTTTCACTCCAGTTGGGTTTATTGTATTTATTGTATGTATGTCTGTAAAATATTTATATATACCTTTAAACTGCTTTTTTGATTTATTTATTTTTTATTTATTTATTTATTTATTTTATTTATTTATTATTTATTTATTTATTTATTTATTTATTTATTTATTTATTTTTTATTTATTTATTTATTTATTTTATTTATTTATTTATTTATTTTTTTGTGGAGGCAGAAGATTTTTTAGAAAATGTTATCAAAGTTTGAGTTTTGAACTTCAGGACATCACAGCGTAGGATAGAAAAAATTCTCGTCCTGAAGCAAAAATCGCTTATAACTCAAGATGTAGTTCATTTAGTGGAAAATTTTAAAAAATTGTAATTTTTCTCTGCGATTTAATTTTTAGCAATTTTTTAAAAAAACTTTGCGTTCCGTGTCCATTTTTCGACATTCGTAAAAGGTATTCTGTCTCAGACATTTATCTTAATACAGAAAATTTTGTTCTCTGCAATTTTTGAATTTTTAGCGGTTTATTATACGATTTTCAGTATTTTTTCATGTTTCACGGCGATTTTTTGAAATTCCTGAAAGGAATTCGATTTCAAACTTTTAGCCTGACATAGTAAATTTTGCCCCCTGCGAGTTTTGAATTTTTAGCGAGTTTTAGCGTTTTCAGCACGATGTTTAGCGTTTTTTCACATTAGGCAGTGAGTTTTTGACATTCGTAAATTGAATTCGGTTTTAAACTTAAAATTGTAAATTTTGTATTTTGTGATTTATGACGTATTTTTTTTTTTTTTTAATTATCATGTTGCACTTAAGCAATATGCAGGGTATCTCAAAATTGTTAGCACAGCCGTTTAGGAATGTTAAAACACGTCAAGACAATCAATTTCTTTATAGGGAAACCAAGCTCGCAATGGACAATATCCGCCTGACGTCACACTTCCCCATCATGTGACTTATAGGAGATAGTAGCAGATGTAACTGTAACAATAACTGTACTTGCGATACATGTTACTTGTTTGTTCACGCTTTCGATTCAATTTTTGTCGCCAAATAATGTGAATTAATGCCAAAATATATAAGCGTGCGATGTTCGCAATAATGTTGTTTCAAGTGTATGAGAGCAGTTATGGAGGCAAATTTTTATCTTCAATTGTAAATTATATAAACATGGTTTATACATTTAATTAAAAAAATTGCGGCTATATAAAAATGGAGCAAAAATTTAAATTGTAAATATGCCAATTGGCTGCAAAACCGTATTATGGAACTTTTGCCTTTGGTATTCGCATAAACGTATGGAAATAAATATTCTTTTGTTTATAAATGAATTAATTGAACTGTTGTAACAGCTATTCTCAGCAAAATACTTTGGCATATTGTGAAATAATTTACTTTCAGACAGTAAAAAGAAATTTCACCGTACTTTACTATGGAAATATGCCGGTTTGTTTTCCCCAATCATGTGACTTTTTTTAGTCTCGAACTCAGGTTAGCGGATAATGTCCATTCAATTATTTTGTTGAAATTGCAAGGTGTTTCACTCCAAACTGAACGCAATGTGTAAAATGTTTGACATGACGGAAAGCACTTGAGTGCACTTTAATTCAGCCCGTAACACAGTATGTTCTATCAGCTACATCTTCTGAATTATGGATTATGGTCTGACTCAGTATTGTTTGGGCATGTACGGTTAGCGGCTTCCAATTTTTACCGCTATTTTATCACATACCAAGCAAAGGAAAATTAAACTGATGAAAATTTCGTTAAAACAAAACACCTCCATTATTGTTAATGTAATTAGAAACTGAGTTTGTGTTGCAATGCTGTACGCCAGTCATACTCAACCTTTTTTTTCTCGCGGGCCGCATACATATGTTTACGATATTAAGCGGGCCGCAACACACTTAAAAAAGGGGGTAGTTAAAATAGTAAGATAAAGAAACTAGTATAAGAAAGTATTATACAAAGCTAATATTATCAGCAGGTTTGAACGTTTGTCGCGGAAGAAACATTACCAAAACCACCACTAATTCAAAACAATAAACTTTCTGGTATATTTCTATTGAAAATGTAGTAGAAATGAAAAAAACTGTTCTTTTTTTTTTCATTGTAGAAATATATAGCCCAAATTTAATTAATTTGGAATAATGTTTGATTTCGTATTGAATATTCAATGTATACAATACTGTAGCACAAATAATAAACTGTCTGGTACAGTTCTATTGAAAATGTAGTAGAAATGTAAATACAGTAGCCTCCCGCTTAACCGGCCAAAACGGGACCAAGGGTTAGCCGGATAAGAAAAAAACCGGTTAAAGCGGAGAACTAAAAAAAAAAAAAAAAAAAAAAATAAGTATCTGCGTAATTTAATTAATTAAACCCGTACGATGCATTTAGGTTTCAATTTGTGTAGTTTTAAAACAGTACATATTTTCAATATTTTGTGAAATGAATACTAGTTCTAATTAACTGAATTGAAAGAAAAATTATCACTGATAACAAATAAAGAAAAATATTTAACACAAATTAAATTGTTTAAAATCGTGTCACACACCTTTTGTAAGAAGTTGAAATTGTTCTACGTTATGTATCTTTAAGTTAATGAACCATAAACAAATCAGTGACCTGCTTCTGTTGAAGTCAAGATGGCGGACATTTTGCAGCATAATCTCCCCATCTCTTTAACATCATAAGTTTAACGGAGGAAACTGTTAACCGCTGCTCAACATAGCGTAGCACCAACTTTAATGCTTTTACCCCTTCCGTATGTGGAATTTTAGCAGTGTCAACTACAACTGGATCATCATCAGGATAGTCTTCGTATTGAACAACATCAGTTACAGTCCTAATTATATCCTCGTCAAATAATGTTCCACACTTGAGATCTTTATCAGACTCAAACAACTCTTATACATCTATGGTGATCTGTTCGCATCCCTCAAACTTTTCAAATGTTTGTACAAAACAGTTTGCAGATAGATCACACATTATAGAGTTCCTGGGAGGGGGATTACACTTTTGACCATTAAAAACACAAAATCTCAAATCTTCCAGGGGGACATCTCATTGTTCCTGGGAGAATGCCCCCCACCCCCCCCCCCCCTCCAGGGCAACACCCTGAATTCAACACTGGTGGAGGTCAACGCATATCCATTTAGAACCGGCGTTCTCCTCTCTGAATTTTGCCTTCTTCCCCTCAAGATCGCACTTCAACTCGAAAGCGTAAGCTGAGTTCCCGAGGCCGTCATCACTCGATTTTGCCTCATGTTGGTGAAAAAAATTTTGGCCGGTTAAAGCGGAATTCCGGTTAAGACTGTATAATACATCGAAATTTGTTGTTAGGAAGTAGTAGTGTAAAAATTTTTGTTACCAATTTTTTCCGCAACAAGTTCAACCCTTAAGAGGAGTAATTAGTATAAAATTTATAATAAAAAAATGCAGAATTTCCAACTTAAACAAAATCTTAAGATTATCTCTAATAAATCAGTTTTTTTTGCTCAATGAAAAAAACTTTTCTCTATTTTTTTTTTTCATTGCAGAAATATATTGCCCAAATTTAATTAATTTGGAATAATGTTTAATTTCGTGTTGAATATTAAATGTATACAATATTGTAGCACAAATAAGACTATATGTAAAACATAACTTTTGACTAAAGTATAGACATTTAAGATGTTTTAACATAATTTTAAATTAATTATAAATAACAGGGCAAATTTTGTCTTCCCACGAAAATATATAAACCAACAGTAAAGGTCTGAAATACTTTTATGTGCACCTCAATTAGATACATAAACATGTATTAATGATTATATTCTCGGGCCCCACATAAAAGGTCGCTGCGCCACATGCGGGCCGAGGGCCGCAAGTTGAGTATGGCTGATGTACGCTGCATTTATGATTGAATAAGTGGGTTTCGACTTGAGTCTTGCGCGGTTCGTGTTATACGCGGTCCGAAAATTCTATTTCATGTCAACCCGAAACCTGAATTGAACCCGACAAAAAACATTCATCAACCCGATCCCGAAATGGAAGAAAAATAATCCCTATTTTACTATAATTATGAGAAAATAGTATATACAGTTATGTCGCTGATATTAATTTTATTGTTTTTGCTGGAAAATGAACATATTTACATTCATTGATATTCAAATACAGTAGAACCTCTTTTATCCGAAACTCTTTTAACCGAAACTCTCGGTTAACCGAAATCCACTTTTCAAGCTTTTTTTTTTTTTTTTTTTTTTTTTTTTTTTTTTTTTACTGCAGCATTCCTCGTGTACAAGCGGTCCTTTCCAAACCACGAGTATTGATAAATATTTTGGATTCCTTTTCTTAGAATTTCTTTGAATTTAACTTGAGCTCCCGTACGAGATTTTTACTAGAGTAAAAATTATCAATTTTATCATGCGTAAAAAACAAAAACAAAAACGCATTACTTTAAGTATAGAAGAAAAAATTCAAATCATAAAGCATGTAGAATCGTGTGATAGTATGACAAAATAAGCTCAAGAATACGGCATTGATATTGCAGCGGTTTGTGTTATGAAGAGAAATGCTGCAAAACTCAAAAAGTTATATGCAGAAAACAGCAGAATGACTCTGATACTGGTGAACCAATAATATTTTTAAAAAAACTTCATGATAGAGCTGCAACGCAAAGGCAATCGAAACTTCAACAAAATAAACTTTGTTTCAGACCCTTGTGAAATATGTAAAAGGTACTTAATTTCAAAATTAAAATTCAGGTAGTTTATTTTTATTTCTATTTTGCTATTGATTTATTTTTATTAAGTACTTGTTACGAATAAAACGAGTAAAAAATAGCGCAGATATTTGCCCTTAATCTTAAAATTGAAGCAGTCTCGATTATACGAGAATTTCGATTTTCCGAAAGGTGGTCCGTCCCAATTACTTCGGATAATGGAGGTTATACTGTATATAGTTTTTTTAATGTAAAAGAATATTCTTTTTTTGGGAAAATCGTTACCGACCCGCACGAAAAAAATTACTGTGACTCGACCGCGGGTCGGGTAACGCCCCACGCCTCCTCCTGGAACTATCTAAGATTAAATTTTGTAAAGTACACCTTTATTTATTTTTTTACTAGCTACCGGCGTTGTCTTGAATTTGAAGAATGTTTGTTTTGAAAATTTAATTTCATATAGTAAAAAAAAAAAAAAAAAAAAAAAAAAAACAATAAAAGAAAGCAATAAAGCCATCTTTATTTCAGTTCTTCACTAAGAATGAGCTCTAGGGACCTAAAACTTTGTGTAAATCCTAATATACATGCGTACACACACGTATATATATGGAATAGATTTAAAAAGGGCGAAAAGAAATTCAGAGAACCTGAGTTTTTATCATGTGTCAATACGTTTTTTCAAACTCATATGACATTATATATTTACCTGCTAACGTCCATTATATTTCCAACATGACGTAATATTCACTTTCTAAAAATTTGCCAAACTATTTATTTCATTTTCATTTTTCACGTGGAAATCTTGCAATAAAAAAGTTATGACGTAATATTAACTTTTTTTTTTTTTTTTTTTTTTTTTTTTTTTTTTTTTAATTCTTCAAACTATTTTATTTCAGTTTCATTTTTCACGTGGAAATCTTGTAATAAAAATGTCATGACGTAATATTAACTTTTTTTTAAAAATTCGTCAAGCTATTTATTTTATTTTTATTTTTTGGAAATCTTGCAATAGAAAAGTATTTGTTGTGGTAAGAATTTTATTGTGAATTTTTAATTCTTGGCAACTACTATAACGAAAAATGTTTAAATTTGATAGGAAATTGTGCTAAATGGGTGGTTTTTTATTAATTAAAAATTAACTATAAATTATTTCGATTCCGGATTACTTTAGTTGCCTCGGCCGTGTTTTAATACACATGTACGTAACATTTCATATTTCTGGCTTCCAAACTGTGGATTTGTATAGAATTGCAGACAGACAGACAGACAATTTTTCATTTTTATATATTAGATTTTTTTTTATTTAATCTTTTAATTTACTTTTTATATGTCTAAAGACAAAAAAGGACATTTCTGATATTTAAGTTAGTAAATTATTTCTCAAACTGATTTTTTTCCCTTTGTTTAAATAGTTATCTGATAAATGAATCTTTCTTTCTAGAATAATTACTGAAGTACAAAAGACACCAAGAAACTGTGGCGTCACTAATTATAAGTAAGTACCTTTTTGTAAATTATTTGTATATTAGGTTCTAATTATCCCTGTATTTCGCGAAAGCCGCACTACAAAGGAAAAAGCGCAGTTTAATCATATCATATTGGGATGCACTCATACTAACTGAATTTTTTTAATTGAAAACATACAGGAACGTAATTTGTAATGATTTTTACGTCCTATTCTACAAATAGAAATTGTACTACATTTTTAGGTGCGTTCGTAATTACATAAATGCGTAGCACCTATAGTCATCGGCTGGTCCGTCCGTATGTTCGCATATAACAGCGCAAAAACTACCTAACCGATTGGTTTGAAATTTAATATATATAATCGTAGCAGAATTGTGTCGCGTCATTTCAAATTTTATGAAAATCGAACGAAAATTTAAAAATATATTAATAAGAATTTTCTTCATTCTATTAAATCCTATTATACGTAATGAATTCAATGCTATCCCATGATATGTAATGGTTGCCATGGTGATGACGTCCTATTATCTCCGTATTAGTCAATTTAATATATAGAATCGTAATAAATTTTGCATTCATGCATTTTTGCGTAAGAGTGCAGACTTGCCAACTGCTACGAAAAAATCGTAGTTGCTACGATTTGGACCTATAAACTACGATGCTACGAAAATCGTTCTTAAACTACGATTTTTTTTGAAAAAAAGAACAACAACAAAAAAAACACAAGCTCATTTTTTGTTTCTAGTTGCGATTTCTATCTCGCTCAACATATTTTTCAGGGGTGATTCTGTTCCGAAATTTCCAAAATTTCAAAGTATTCATTTCCGAAAGTTTTAAAAAATTGGTCCTTAGTCCGAAAATTTGGACATTAGAAAAGGCTCATGGGAAAAAAAAAAAAAAAATCTGGGCTGCAAAACAAACTTCTTAACATAAAATCCTGTTTATGTATATGAACCATGAGTGAATTGTGTTTATGTAAATATTTATACAAGAATTCCCTTCCTTAGAAACAAGGGTGCCATTTTACGAATTTCTGGAGGGGGGGGGGGGGGAGGTGGTTCTTTGAGGGGAAAGGTTTGAAATAGTGTACAAAATCGCACGATTTGCATACGGAAAAGAAAGGCTTGCATAATGAAAAATGCTGTGCAGTATTTCCCTCTCCAAATTCTTCCGCAAGCCTATGATTCTTTTGCAGGTATATTTTCAAACTTCTTGGAAGTCTACCAATTTTTTTTCTTTTATGCAATTTTCCCAAATTAATTCGTGAATCGATCGCGGAAAAAATTGCGAATTTCTTTAAATGATCGTGTAAAAATATCTTGTATTTCGTGAAAAGATCTCATAAACAAATAGTGGTTGCTGAATAAAATCGCTAATTTCATTAAGAGTTCAGAAAGAAATTGCAAATTTCGTCAAAAGATTTCACAAAAAAATCACGAATTTCGATAAACTATCGACGGAAAAATATTGCAAATTTCGTCCAAAGGTCGCAGAAACGTGTAGAGAATTTTGTTAATTGGTCGCGAAAAGATATCGAAAATTTTTCTGATCTGTTGCGATAAACTATCGCGAATTTCGACAAATGACCGCTTAAAAAAAAAAAAATCAATTTTGTTAATTAGACGCAGAAGAAAATAACTTTCGTCAAATGATCATGGTAAAAACGTGAATTTTGTTAAAATATCGCAGAAATAAAACGCTAATTTCATCAAAAAATCAATAAGAAAATGCTGCTTTCATCGAAAGATCAGTAAGAAAACACAAATTTCGCCGAAAGATTGCATAAAGAAAACACTAATTTCGTCAAAGAATCGTGGTAAAAAATGCAAAATTCGTCAAAGGATCGCGGTAAAACATGCGAATTTCGTCAAAAGGTCATGGTAAAAAGTGCGGATTTCAACAAAGAATCGTGATAGAAAAACGTGAATAATGATTGTGAGAAAAAAAAACTGAATATCCTGAAATGATCATGGGAAAAAAAATCGCTACTTTTGTCAAAATTTACTGCATGCACTGTGCTGAAAAATTGGAATTAGGCCCCTTTTACAAATGCAAAAAAAAAAAAAAAAAAAAAAAAAAAAAAGTTTCAAAACGAGATTGAACTAAAAATCGCACGACCTTTACGAACTAAAAATCGTAAAAAAAATTTCAGAGGAAAACATTTACTAGTATATTGAGTTAAAAGACTGAAACCTTATTCCTTTTACAAATGTAAAAAGATGGCTGCAAAACGCAGAAAACCAACCAACCAACCTCCAGATTAATTTTAATTTTGTGTGTTACGATTTCTCATTTTCAAAGGTTGGCAGGTCTGAAGAGTGTAACAGCTATTACCAGTAGCGCCAACTTTTGAAAAATATTGGGTGGGGCTAAAAAAATTTCAGTACATACAATACCTCACCTTCACGCAAGAAATCCAAACACCAAAGCTCCAATCCTGCATAGATCACCTGGAAAAAAAAAAAAAAAAACCTTTCATATTAAGCCTGGCATTGAAGATCAGAGTCAATAAAACACATCACTTCAGCAGCACATACAGGTGTTTATTGTATTGTTCCATACATGTTGCCAGCAATTTGAAAGCAGGGAAGTGTCTCTGTTACATAATTGAATTTTTGTAGTATTTTCTGCCCCGAACAGTCGTGTATGCGAGTTTTGTTATCTTGGCATACATTAGCTAAAAAAACACGCCAATATTTCTGCAACAATATAAAAATAAGACACAATTTGGCGAAAACTCAACCAACCCCAATAAAGTAAATTGATGACATTTCTATTATTATTTCATCAAATAATCTAACAAACATTTCAATAAATCATTAAATGATTTAGACTAAGGATATTAAAAAACAGCTTCTGTAACCAACTGACACCTTAAATTATTTCTTTTGATTTATGAAATAGCTTTCTTAAAAGGAAATTACTAGTTATCTATGACTACTGCATAACGGATTCATTAAATAAGTTTATATCTGAGCAACAAAATTAATATTATCACGCAAAGTAATCTAAAGAATAATATATCACGGGGAAATCAAATGCATTTATTTATAACATCTGTAACGACTGCTAAATATTTTACAATAATTTCTCTGCCTTCTATAAAGATTTAAAAAAAAAAAAAAAAAAAAAAGAATGTTTAATGATAGAAAATGGATTCTTTTATTTTAGACGAAAGGGACGGTAAGGGGGAAAAAAAGATGGTAAGGATGGGGACGGTAAGGAAAATTACCACCTATTTTTAGGCAAATCATGTTAAGACTAAGTGATAGCCACAATGTTCATTGATTTTTAGAAACAGTTATTTACATTGGATTAAATAATAATAAAAAATTAATTTACCTTGAAAAGTGCAGGAATAAACCTCGGGGACGGTAAGACTACCAATAAAGCCACGATGGTTGAAATTGATATTTAAAAGCTGATTTAAATTTTGCAGTAAATTTCCTGTCAAAAAGTTTTAGCCATTTTTTCTCTAGCATACTTCTACACGAGAAAAAAGTTGAAAAAAATTCTATGGCTGCATCTGAAGTGATTTTCTGTATAAGTTTAGCAAGAGGAACGGTAAGGAATCTAAAACCCAGGGACAGAGTTCAAAAAATAATAACAACCCTAAAAATGTGTGCAGGTTAATTTTTTGCTACATATTTATATAAAACAATAGCCCCAGTTTCGGAAAAAAAATACATCTAATTACTTTTATTGAAACAATTTTATACAGACAGCCCTAAACTTAAAAATCTGCATCAGCGACAGGGGACGGTATGGGAATTTCGTGGTATATTTGGACCCCCAACATCATCAAAAACTTATTTATTTCGTTAATATTGTTATGCAGTGATGCAATGGGATGTTCCCCAGTATAAGAAATAAAAAATCCCAAGAATCTGTACTAAAACAAAAATTATTATTCAGGAGCAGAAAAATATATAGAAAAGTCAAAAGATTGTGAGAATGCCTGATATATTATATTTATTTTCCGAATTAAGTAATCGTTCCTATACTTATTCAGACATAAAGAAATTTTTTTCACATATACGTCATCTAAACGGTCAAAAGAACTTAGAAATTGGTGTTTTTCTGAAAATTCCCCGATTGACACAGCAATTGTATATATTTGTATAGATGATATTTATTTTCAGAATTATGTAACCGTTTCTAAAGCTATTCGGACAAAAAAAAAAAAAAATCTTTCAACTATAAGCCATCCAAATAGTGGAATTAACTTAGAAATAGGTGTTTTTCTGAAAATTCCCAGATAGACACTCCAATTTTATATATTTGTATACAGGGTTCTCGCTGCCACTCGCTATTGCGTCAAATCGCGACAAAATTCTTCATTTGGCGAGTAAACCAACTGTCAAATTCGCCAAATTGCGAGTACTCAGTTTGTGTGCATGGTGTGCCAATACAATCGAGATTCTTAGGCGCGTTACTGAACGATTGATGTTGCTTTACATGTTCAATCGCACCGTGACATTTACATTGCTCTATTTTATAGAGACACTGACTCAACACTAGTTTAGTTTAACAACAGGCAAACACACAGAAAGGATTATGCGATAGGTATTTCTCTATTGTCAGTTAATCACTATCTATGCTCCAGCGTCGCGGCAGTAAAAACGCAAACAAAATTACTCGCATTAAGCGCGAAATAGAGAAAATTTTTGCTGGAATGCGGTATTGAAATTAGCCATTTTCCATACTATTTATTAACTGTCTGCAAAGTATCATTGGCCGGTCAAATTTTTTTCAATCGGTTAAGAGTCGAAATCTCATAAATTATTGTATATTTTCAGAACGGTAAATCAAAGATTGCTGTATTTAATTTTTATTTAGACAGATAAAAGAATGTCTGAAACATTTACGCATTTAGGAGGCGTTTAGAATATACTTATATTTAATATTTTCTGTAGCGGATACGCGAATTTCTATTGTATAAGCAATTACAAAAACTTAGGTTATTTTAGAACATATTGAAAAAAAGAGATACAATACAATAAAGGGTTAAACATAGATTTTGCAGTGTTTCAAGCCGAATCTAACATTTCTGATAATTTGGCTACTGTATTTTATTTCTTATTCGCCAAATCGCTAATGTTGGTCAAAACCCAGCGAGAACACTGTTTGTATAGGTCATATTTATTTTCAGAAATATGTAACCGTTTCTAAACCCATTCAGACAAAAAAAAAAAAAAAAAAAAAAAAAAAAAAATCAACTATACGTCATCTAAATAGTCGAATGAATTACGTGTTTTTCTGAAAATCACAGATAAACACTTCAATTTTACACATTCTCAAAAAAAAAAAATGTTTTGAAAACGATAAAGTGCAGTAATACTTTTAAAAATTATTTTTCGATTTTTGAATTTTTGATATAATGTTCGTCGCTTCTACGTGGTATTAAACAACGATTTGAAGGAACATATTTACATTCATTAATTCATTTTTAGAATATTTCATTGACTTAACTGAAACTTGAGCAAATAAATTAATAAAACAGCTCAATATGTATGGTAATAGCGAAATGTATAATCAAATAAAAAAGAAATGTGTTGCATTTCAAATTTGCATATCAAAAGCAATCCCTTTTTGATATGCAAATAAAGTTTCGAGAATTAACAAAAGATAGTAAAGATCCAGAATTATTTTTTTAAAGGTTACAAATTCCATTAATGGTAAAGAAAAGGTTTAGATGTAAATTATCCCTTTGCTTGAAGAAACAAAATTACTAATGTTTGTAAAGTACGTTTGTATAATGAAATTAAAAAATAATTGAAATATGTAATGACTAGGGCCGTACCGAGTACTCTGTATTTACTCGGTACTCGGCCAATTTGCCGAGTACTCGGTATTCGGCTAAATTTGGAGCCAAGTACCGAGTGCAATACCGAGTAGTTATAAAAATTTCATTTTTTAAGCGTTATTATCATTATTGAAGACAAAGGAATTTATAACTAATCTGTAAAAGTTATTTGAATATAAAGGTATAATATATGCAATTATTCATAAAAACTATTTAATTAGTATATAAAAATATGTCTGAAAAACATAGAAAAGTTAAGAAAAGCCAATGCAATTAAAAATTTAGTTTTAATATAAAAATAAAAATTCTCACTTGCCTTGTGTCACTTGCCTTGTGTCACTTGCCTTGTGTCACTTGCCTTGTCTTACTAATTCTCACTTGCCTTGTTTTCATTTTTCACAAATGTGAATCCTTTTTCCAGTTTATTTTTTAATGCCTCTTTTATTATACCACAACCAAAATGAATGAAATTTCCTTTTTCCAAAAAATGTAGCAATGTTTTAATTGGTGGTATTATTTCTTGGCTAATAAACTTTATCATTGAATCCACTTCTCCTACATAATATTTCAACACTTCTCTTTTCTTTAAACATTGTTTTTATTTATATAATATATTTTATTTCGTTTGATTCAGCACTCTTCAGTAATGCCTTACATCAATAGTTTCATCTTTTTTATTTACTAATATTGATCAAAGTTTGAATTTTATTTCAATTTTTAGCACATTGAGGACAATATCATATTTATATCTCATCATTAGTAAATTCTATTTCTATCGTACAAATAAAAAATGTATGTATAAATTAAATGTCAAACATATTTCCTTACTCTTTCCCCTCCCCCAAAATTAAATTACGTATTTTATCATTATGCAAGTTTGCAGACATTTTAACTGTCATTTATTTATATTCATTATTTTAAAGTGTTAATTTAGTTTTATACACTAACTAAATTTATTATAATAATGGCTTTGTTCTTTAAAACTTTAAAAGCAATGTGACAACTCTTTCCTGAAGATGGTCATAGATGATGATCGAAACGTCGATTGTTCTAATTTTATTTTAATGTTTGTTATAATTTTTGACTTAACAACATTTTGTATACACCATTTAGTAAATTTGTCATTTTTTATTTTCACGTTATTAAATTTATTATTTTTATGATTCTGCACTGTTGTTGAAATTATAATTAAATATTACTTTATTTAAATTTATTAATATACTACAATACAATGCATTAATTTATACGCCTATTTAAAATTGAATCATAATCAAGTAACATTTCCATATCAAATATTTATTTATTTTTTCTTTAAATCCATCATTCTTGTTAAAATAATAAATTTACTGTTTTAAAGGTTAATCCACATGAAATGAAAATTATCTATCTATATATATTGGGATATTCTCTCCGAAATAAAAATGTAGGCTATTGTATTGCTAGGTAAGCATTCAAATGATTTTCCGTGATTTATTTATTTTATGTAACGGCTGCAACATGATAAACTCGTAGCTCAATAAAAATGTCTCTATTACCCCCTTGTGTTCTCATAACTCTGTAATAATGATGGCCTCGGGAGGAGAAAAAATATAATAATAACCACGATGAACCACAAAGTACACATGAAACATGGCCTGAAGCTAGAAGTACTTTTCCTGCTTTTTCTCATATTTCCTGTTCCGGAAATCAATGCCTTAATCAATAACGGAGTCCGGAGACAATAAGTTGAATGAGGAAGAATAAAAAAAATTCTCCTGTTTATAAAAGAAGGGAGAGAAAGAGAAAACTTTGCAATGAAAAATATAAATTAGAATCCCCCAGTTGAATCAACTATGAATAGAATATCCCATTGTTCAACAAAGAAAAATGAATGTTGTGCTTATAAAAAAGAAATTTTTTTTCATCTTTGATGTCTTCCTTTCTTATAAAAATATGTGTCTTTCACTTGCTTACAAACTTCAGTATAGCTGTAATAAAGAAACAGAGACAATTATGGTTCAGAAATTATACATTTTTAAGGGGACAGAAAAGTTCGAAATGACGGAAATAATTTAATTATTAAATATTGTAGGATTTAGTATTTTACTCACTTAAATATTCACTTAGCTACAAATGAATTCACCTGATCAGCTTTTCAATTGTATGCAACGTTTATTACTCACGCAAACAAATATTGATCTTAGCACAATTTGCACACTCGTAAATATAAATACAAGAAATCACCTAGACTTCTTACTAGGCCTTTTATTCGGCCGTTGGACAGATTTTCAACCTTCATGTTGATATAGAAACTATGGAACCATCTCACTTGGTATTTTTATTTTTCAATCTTTTCCACACGCAGTGTTGATTTCAGGGGGTGGCCCAGGGGGGGACATCCCCCCGGAGCAGTGAGATGTCCCCCCCGGAAGATTTAAGATTTTGTGTTTTCAATGATTAAAAAAATGCAACCTCCCCCCCCCCCCCGGAACTCTACAATGGTCCCCCGGAGAAAAGTGTCTGAATTCAACACTGGCAAACGAACAGTTGCCTCATATTTTGCGCTTTCTTCACGCTCCTCGTGCTATGCTTTTTATTTCATATAATATCAGGCATTTCATATATGCTAAAAACGAGCGTAATAATTATTTTGTTCAGGACAACCTGTTATATCATCGTGACAAGATATTAGGAGAAACGGTATATCAATTGCTCGTATTCGAGCCGCGTAGAAAGCAGTTGCTAGAGCTCGCTCATTCAAGCCCCTGGGGTGGACATTTAAGAAAACGAAAGACCACTGAAAGATTAAAATATTTTTTTTTTTGCCTGGGATTAAGACAGATGTGAGCGAGTTTTGCGACAAATGTTTATCCTGTCAGCTTCGAGCGAAAGCAAATAAGTTTGATAATGTACCGATAACCCCAGTTACTCGTCCTGACGAGTTAATGCAGATTGTAAATATAGACATTATAGGCCCAATGTAACCGGCTGGGGGAGGATACAAGTACGTACGGACCGCGGTAGACCAGTGCACGCGTTGGCCGGAAGCGGTCTGTTTACGAAATCTTTTTGCTAAATCTACATGCGATGCCCTTTTACAGATATTTTCACGGACCGGAATTCCCAAATTAATAGCTAGCGATCAGGGTAGGAACTTCACTTCGGCCCTAACGAAGGAATTTATGAAACGTTTAGGGACGTCCCCGCGGTTTTCCGTGCCGGTGTACGCACAGTCAAACGGATTAGCTGAAAGATGGAATGGCGTACTTAAAGGAATGATACACCATGTTATAAGAGAAAATGCCGGAAGTTGGCATAAACACATACCCTTTTTGTTGTGGGCATACAGGGAGGTACCAAATGCTACAACGAACGTTAGTCCATTCCAAATGTTATATGGTAGGCGTCCAACTGGTCCTCTTTCCATATTAAAGTCATCATGGACCAACGAAACACCTCTACCAATTGGCCAGTTAGGAACAGTTACCAATTACTTAAATGATCTGAAAATGAAGCTGGAAAAAACAGCCGAGCATGCCGGAATTTCTTGCAAGGATCAGCAGCAGGCTTACGCTTATTATCACAATAGGAAAGCTAGACATAAAGAATTTAAACCGAATGATCAAGTTATTGTATTAATTCCGGACAGTAATCACAAAATATACGCTAGGTGGACAGCACCAGCTACGATACTCGAAAAGAAATCTCCCTATAGTTATTTAGTACAATTGACAGATAATAGTATAAAACATTTACACGCGAGTAAAATAGAGAATTAAAAGCTCAGACAACACACATAGGCGTAATCTATGATGATGATGATATCGATTTTGGTGAGATCGAAAATATCCCGCAGATTACTAAAGACGATCCGAATAACCTCCACCAAAAATTACACTTGGACCATTTAACAGAAGATGAGAAAGAGAAACTTATCAACATATTACGTAGATACTCCAACCTTCAGTCGGGAATCCCTAAAATTGCAAATGTAGGAGAACATAAAATTAAATTAAAACCTTATAACCAACCAAAACGTCAGAAGCCCTACAAAGTCCCAGAGGCACTCAAAAGTGAAGTCGACAGACAATTCGAAGACTTATTAAGTTTAGGACTGATCGAGCACTCGGAGAGTGAATATGCTCACCCGATCGTATGTGTAGCCAAAAAAGACTCCTCAGTCAGATTATGCGTGGATTATCGCTACTTAAACTCCCAGACAGAAGCCGACTCATTCCCTATGCCTAACGCTACGGACTTGCTCTACAAGGTCGCTCCAGCGAAATTCATCAGCCTGTTGGACTTACTGAAAGGGTACTGGCAGATAAGATTAAGTGAAGACTCCAAACATTTAACGTCTTTCGTCACACACCGAGGACAGTATTCCTTCGTAGTCATTCCGTTCGGGCTACGTAACGCGGCAGCCACGTTTCAAAGGTCCATGAATCGCACTTTAGTCCAACATAAAGAATACGCCGAAACGTACATAGATGACGTGGTAGTTTTTTCCGATAACTGGACTGATCACCTTAAGCATCTGGACGCTGTTCTGACAACCCTCGAAGAAGCAAACCTGGCAGTAAATTTTCAGAAATGTGTGTTCAGACATGCTCCTGATCCAGAGAAAGTAGCAGCTATCTAAAGTTTAGAAGTGCAAAAATCCAAGAAAGGTGTCAGAAGCTTGTTAGGACTTCTGCTTATTATAGGTCCTATATCCCGACATTCTCTGAAATAGCCCGCCCATTGACTGAACTTTCAAAAAAACGTGTTCCTAATGAAGTTACCTTGACCGAGCAGTGTGAAACAGCTTTCCGTGATCTGAAGCAGGCAATCAGCCAAACGCCAATTTGTTATTCACCAAACTTTACAAAACCCTTCATCATACATGCAGATGCTTCATCGTACGCGATAGGTGCTTGCCTATCTTAAAAAGATGAAAATGACCAAGAACATCCCATTGCTTTCATTAGCAAAAAAACTATCGAAATGCCAAGAACGTTATGCCACTATAGAGAAGGAAGCCTACGCGGTTATTTTCGCTCTAAAAAAATTTGAACATTATATATACGGGTCGCAAGTGACTGTTGTGAGTGATCACAACCCTTTGAAATTCTTGACAGACTGTGCATCCCAAAGTGCGCGCCTTCAAAGGTGGTCTCTGGCATTGCAGCGATTTCAAGCCAACATAGCCTATCGAAAACTCCACACTAATGCTGACTCTTTAAGTCGACTTTATGCCTCACACTAAACTTAAATGAATGAAACTTTGCCTTTCAAAAAACTTACCATAAAATTTTGGACTTTTTTTGTTTATGATCATATGTACCTTCAAGACTTTTCTGAATATGACTTTTGTAGACATTAATTGATTGAACATTATTACTTGAACTTTAAAATATTTATTCTAGAACTTTAACATATTAATACTAGTATCATAATCTCATATTGCATAGTATCTTTTTAGTTATCTTTATGTTAAGTAGCTTTTTTTTAGTTATCTTTATGTTAAGTAAGTATTGTAATTTTGATTTTTATTAATAGTGTGTTTACTAAAATGTTTATAGAGATTCCATTAGATTTTGATTAGTCTTTAAAGACTAAATCAAAACTGTGTGATGCTTGTACACGCCCTCTCGCCTATAGAAGCGCCCTCTGTGGCCGAAAGAGGAGAAACAGAGCAGAACCTGGAATGGCTTCGCCTAAGAAGGTGATCCATAAGTGCTGAGAACGGTTTTGGCTACTGCCAGCCGTAAAGAGTCAAGATGCGACTTTAAGATTTGCTCGATATGATTTAATGACATGTGCTAATTTGTTTGTGCCAGCCTGTGTTCACCGTGCCGTCCTATGTGTATAATAAACGTTTGTGTTGTTTTGATAATTGGCCAATCTTTATAGAAAAGCCCACACACGACCATTCTGGTCGTCATTACAACGGATAATGAATTCAAAGGCATTTAATCATCTGTTTTATTGTTGACTTCAGCCTTACCTTTTCACACTTTCACATCTATAATATTATTAGAATTAGAATACTATAATTACTAAATGGAGATAATAACAAAACTAATGGTTAAAGCAAAATAATACTGAATGAAAAGACGTGTTCTCTTAACCCTTTGAGCTCTGGGGATGAATTTCTATAAAATGGCCAAATGTCACATTGGCACCAGTATTTTATAAACAAAAGATACGGCTTGTCAGATACACGATAAAACGCACTTATCAAATTTCAAATAAATTTGGTTGAATATTCCGGTGCCAATGTGACATTTTGAGATTAAAATTAAGTGGGTGAAAATTCACTCATCAGAGCACAAAGGGTTAACCGTTTGAGGGGCGGTGGAATATATTATATCCCACCTAATTTTAATCAAGATTTACACCAGAAACATGTAATTACACATTTATTTTATAACTTTGGTGGAAAGAAGTTGTAAAATAGCTTTTCCTTATCTTGATTTTTTTTTTTTTTTTGTATATTTTGGTGTGTAATCAACATTACGGAGACGCAATTATTTGCCCTTGAAAGGGTTAATGGGACACTTCACCCCGAACGAGTCAAATAACAATTTCATGATTTCATGAATAGCGATCGGCTTCATATCGTAAAGAGTTCAGAATATTCAATATTTAATACCAGAAAAATGAACTGAGGAGTACATGTGTCCAATCCAAACCGAGTAAGTATTGTGAAAATGCGTACTGTACTTAGTTTTAGCAGAAAACACTTCAGAAAGTATTTTAGAGTACCGTTCTTGAAAAAAAAAATTCTCGTTTACTCTCTATGTATTTAATTTTTCAATAAAAAAAAAATAAAAAAAAGCAATTTAACAAATTACAACGATCATTTGGAAAATGATTTTTTCAAAGACTAAAATTTAAGACATAAAAAATCGCACGGAGTTGATCCTACATTACGTACGCCATGAATTAAACATTAATAGTGTTATTACACGCAAAAATTGCAAGATTTCCTGAAACTTACATATTATCCAAATCCAAGCATTTCATTGGCTGTTCGGGAAAAGGCTTTTCCATCGTCAGATTTCTTGGAAATCTGACGACCAATTTTAAATGAAATTTCATTCTTAAACTTCTAAACATCCCACAATATTACTGTTTACACCGTCGTATAGAGAAAAAATTGTACTTTTAAATGCAATTTGTTTGAAAGCTGTATCTCAATTTGTTTCTGAGTTATTAATTTTTTTTTTGTAGTTTTTATTACTTTTTTGTCATAGTGGCAACCGAAGATCCATCTCTGTTGAAAATAAAGGAAAATACAGATTACTGTACAGACCAATAAGAAAACGAATAAAATGCGGATTTAACCAATAAAAAGCTTCAGATATGCTTTTGATTTCCTACCCTGACTAGGACAATAACCATCTTTCCAAATGGTTAAAAAAAAAAAAAAAAAAAAAAAAGATCACGACTCATTGCAGTATCCAATCAATATAAATTAGGATATTGAATAAAAAAAAATAAAATTTAAGAAAACGTTGCGCGCACCATCAAACCTCGCATAAAACTGACATAGCTGACTGACTCGCAGTAGAACAAAGAATTTGACGACAGACTGTAGCCTCGCCTGTTAAACACCACTTCTCTTTTCGACCTCCACCAGAGCATATCTGCGTTTGTCGACATTCACCGATAATGGTCCGAATACACAAGAATATAATCAAATATTCGGTCTTTCACCGACATTTTTGGCATGTGTTGACATTCACCGGTGAAAGTTGACATTCTCCAATTTCGGTCTTTCACAGTAACATGTATACTCATTTCTGAAAACATGGACATACTCAAATATGATCACATAACGCTTTATTCATGATGTTTATTCACGATTATACGTAATGTTTGTATTTATTTATTGTTGGTGGCTGTCAAATTCCACCTGCGAAGTCTTTCCTTTACGAATTCATCCATTCTTCGATTTCGAAGGTTGAAGGATAAAATTTACGTTTTCGCGATTATATTACGACGGCTTTTAAGTGTTCTTCCGAGAACACGATAAAAATGTAGTTCGCCACATTTCATGTTATAAATCATTACTGAAAGGAGCGTTTCGTTCGAAATCATAACAAATGATATAATATGAATAAATTCAACTACCCTGGTAAAATTTACTACGTTTAACGAATGAAAAGTAATTTTGTTTGAAACTGAGTATTTCTGGTGTTTCAGAATTGAAAGCATTGGGTCATCATATTTGAAACAAAAAGTTTCATTACAAAAGGAAAACATAGATTTACTCAGATTTTTGACAGTGTCATTTTTCTCAGTGATATTATAATTATTATGCGTGAAGCTTTAAGGGTACCGTACAGTTGGTCCAATAGGAAAATGCCTAAAGCTGAGGTCGTATGAGCTGTAAACGTTGAGCAGCGCAGAACAGCGAGAGTTGCTAAGGCGAAACTTAAAACTGAATTGTCGCGAAACACTATTTATCAGCGGTTTTGACTCGATAACTAGAGATCGACCAAAATTCGATTTCGTTTTCGGCACAGAATCTGAGTTTCACGAAAATCCATTTTCGGCGAAAGTGGTGCCGAAAATTCGGCCGGACCAAAACTATCTATATTCCAAGAATCTCGTTTCTTCCATCGGAAATTTTCAAAATTACTCAGTGATTTGATCTGTAGAGATACTCTTTATTGCTATAAAACTTCACTGTTTATAATTATCAGTCGTGACTAACTCAAGACGCGAGAGCAAATTATAAAGTAAGAAATACCTATATAACTAAACTTTGAAGACGTGCTCATTAAAAACTGCAGGCTTAAAAACAATTATAGAATTTTCTTAGTTTGAAACCGCAGAAGTGTTTCGAATACTCTTTGAAAAAGTTCTCGTAGAACAGATGATCATTTACAAAAATCATTACAAAAGCTAAATCGATGTATGTATACCTAAACCATTTTTTATTCGATGAAATTCGTATAATTAGAAAATCATTTTGGGTCATTAATGAATTAATAGCGTTTTATTTTATATGAAAAAATAAAGTTTCTGCTATTCGAGAATGCTCATTATGGAGATTTTATATTATAATATAAAGTGCAACAAAAATTCATGAAATTATAAATAAATAAATAAATAAAATGCAAACGGAAGTTTATTTTATTTTTCTGCATTACTGACCAAAAATATATTCTTTCAAATTTCATACCATCCATAGAAAACACCGAAAATGTTTTTGCATTTTACCTTCTGTTTTCTTTTTTCTCTGAGGGCAGCTATCATCGAAAGTGCATAAGATCCTTAACTCAGAAACAGTTTTTAGTTTAAAAATTTTCGGCAGTATATATTTTTCCTTTTCTAGCATTTTGAGTTTCCCCTGAAAACATCTGGAAAATAAAATTTTAAACGATGCTCATAAATCAAAATTCCTTCCTCCATGCCTATGTTTTTTAAATTTCCCCCTGTTTGGAAGAAAAGATAATGTCCTGAGGTATTATTATCTTTTTAAAAACAAATCAGCAGTGTATGTAAACCATTCTTGAAATATGCGTCTTTTATGAAATGAGTTTTGGTACATTTATATACAGGGTGGTGCCGATTCGACCGACAAATTCAGAGGGGTGATAGTATGCATTAAGAGGGTGAAAAATTGCCATATAACATGATGTCGTAAACCACTGAGTCAGTCACAAATACAGCGTGTTTCATTCTAACTGAACTCGGGTTGACGGTAATAAATTTACGAAAAATAAAAACATAGCAATGAAAATGTAACGTTAGGGGCTGTGCATATATAACGTTATCAATTTGGGGGGAGAAGGTCTGGCAAATAATATTGTTAGATATCTCCAGGGGGAGGGGAGCGGTGTTGTCTTTTGATATCGTTATCATTTTTTATCCAACCAAAATTTTCTCTTTTTATTTGTAACTTCATCTTTACATCAAAATAGTATGTTATCACTAAAAGGACTTATTACACTGTGTTACAATAAATAAAAATAAGAACGACTAATCAGTGTATAACAATATATTAAAAAATCTTCAATTAAAATAACATACTACTCTCAGTAATAAAATACAAATATATTCCAACAGTTTCGAAAAATAAAAAAACTTGTTCATCATCAGGGAAATATCCAGGAGGAACCAACACGTTATAATATCTACATTACACAATTTTCAAAAACGAATACGTGTAATGTAGATATTATAACGTGTTGGTTCCTCCTGGATATTTCCCTGAGGATGAACAAGTTTTTATTGTTCGAAACTGTTGGAATGTATTTGTATTTTATTACTGTGAGTAGTATGTTATTTTAATTGAAGTTTTTTTTTTATTATATTGTATACACTGATTAGCCGTTCTTATTTTTATTTTTATTTAGTATGTTATCTTTTTTTAGTCTGTTATCTATTTTTATGAAAATACAAAGTTATTATTGAAGTCATTAAAATATCATAAAATCATTTAATTCCAAAATGTGGATTGCCCGCAACGTTTGGCATTCCATATGTGTATGCCAGACTTGCCAACTGCAACGAAAAAATCGTAATTGCTACGATTTGGATCTATAAACTACGATGCTACGAAAATCGGTCTTAAACTACGATTTTTTGCAAAAAACACAAAAGCATTTTTTGTTTCTAGTTGCGATTTTTATCCCGTATTTTATTATTCCCGTATTATATTACAGCATATTTTTCAGGAGTGATTCTGTTCCGAAATTTCCAACTATTCATTTCCGGATGTTTTAAAAAATTGGCCATTAGTCCGAAAATTCGGACATTAAAAAATGCTCATGAGAAAAAAAAAATTCTGGGCTGAAAAAAAAAAAAAACTTAACATAAAACACTCTAATCATGTTTTTGTAAATATTTATACAGGAATTTCCTTCCTTAAAAACAAGGGTGCCATTTTAAGAATTCTGGAGGGGGTTCCTTGAGGGACAGGGTTTGAAATAGTGTGCAAAATCGCACGATTTGCGATAAACTATCGCGAATTTCGACAAATGACCGTGTAAAAAAATCAATTTCGTCAATTGTTCGCAGAAGAAAATAAATTTCGTAGTAAGGTCGTAGTAAAAACGTGAATTTTGTCAAAATATCCCAGAAAGAAAACGCGAATTTCGTCAAAAGATCAGTACGATAATGCAAATTTCATCGGAAGATTAGTAAGAAAACGCAAAATTCACCGAAAGATCGCAAAAAGATAACACTAATTTAGTCAAAGAATCGTGGTAAAAAAATGCACAATTCGTCAAAGGATCGCGTAAAAAATGCGAATTTCGTCAAAATTTCATGGTAAAAAGTGCGGATTTCAACAAAGAATCGTGATAGGAAATGTGAATTGCGAGTGTGGAAAACAAATTGTGAATATTCTGAAATGATGGTGGGAACAAAATCGCGAATTCCGTCAAAATTTACTACACTGGGCTAAAAAATTGAAACCAGGCTCCTTTTACAAATGTAAAAAAAAAAAAAAAAAAAAAAAACGCTGCGAAACGAAAATAAACTCTAAAAAGCGTATAAAAATTTTCAGAGAAAAAAATTTACTATATTGAGTTGAAAGACTGAAACCTTATTCCTTTTACGAATGTCAAAAGATGGCTGTGAAACACGAAAAACCAACCAACCAACCTCCAGATTAATTTAAATTCTGTGTGCTGCGATTTCTCATTTTCAAAGGTTGGCACGTCTGGTGTATGCATATAAAGTCCACTGTTCCAGAAACATATGCGAAGTATGTTTCAAATGATACTTGTGTTTACCAGTAAAGAAAAGATAAAAAATGTTGTGCACCTGTTTTGCTGATAAGAAGTTCTGTCTGCCCCACCACCCGTGCGGGGAAAAGTGCAAGAGGACATTATTACTGTTGAATGCATTATGTAACAAAACGCTATTATTAAATACTTTTAAATAGTAACCATTTCTTTTAAGTGTTGTTTGATATAAAGTTATTTCACATACAAAGCGATATTTTATTGATTTCTTTTCATTTGAATTAGTGAAGTATGCGCAAAAATAAATGTAACCATACTTGTATAACTCTCTCCAAGCAAAAGAAAACAAAATCTGTAAATGAAAAGAACTTTTAGAGATCGATAGCGATATCATTACGGGGGGGGGGGGGGGGGGAGGGAATTTAGGAAATTGAATCTAATTTCGCGCTTAAGCTACTGAAATGGGCAGAATCAAAAAGGCTCATTTTAAATAGAGATCTTTGGCTATTTCTTCGACTGCCAATTCTTGACGCCAGGCCAATATGAAAATATCGCGTTTAATACGTTTTAAAGCTTTATTTGAACGCATTATTGCTATTTTTCATATGTGTCCTTTGTGGTATTGTTGGTGGGCATTCTACGTTTTTTCATTAATTTTTGAATAATTGCAATTTTGTTTTATCAAACAACGTGTTTTATGGATATATAACTATACTAAGTCAACAGCCGCTTGCGGATCCTTTCGAAAAATACCTCATTCATTGCTGTGCCTTTTAAATTGTGCAGAGAAAAAAGGGTGTAAACATCACAAATAATATACAGGCATCCCTCGACTTACGTATTATGCGACTTACGTAAATTCGCAGTTACGTAATAAATCTCAAAAATTACATTTATTAACACACTAGTGCGTTTTATATGCATTTGCATACTTTTTATAATAATGTAACTTTTAATAATGTACTTTTTATAATATAAGAATAATGTGTATATAATATATGTATATATTATATTCATAAATAACATACTGTACTAAATTCTAAGTTGTTAAAAATTATCGTAAAAAATTAGCGTCGTTCTTATCGTTTATATATATATATATATCTAATAAATATTGCAGTTTCTTAAGAAATTTTACCTAATTAGTTTACAAATTCGACCTACGTAAAATTCAAGTTACGTAAAAGTTTGTGGAATGCATTACTTACGTAAGTCAGGGGATACCTGTATATGTTGTTTTTCGCCTGCGGTATCCCGGGAAGCGCTGGTATATCCCCTTGTTTATATAGAATCTGTAATTTAACTATCTCCTAATAAAATACAAATATGAGATAATAAATAAATATGTCTCAATTTTCTTATTTTTTTCCTTTCGCATCAAGAAAATAACATTGACTTAACTATGCATTATATATTTATTTTCTTGTTTGATAAATGTTCTTCCTTTTTTCTGTCTTTTGCATAAATATCTTTCATTATAAGTCCGATTCATGTCATTCGGATGTAACTAACTCTCTTTTTTTAGGTAATCAGAAAGTTTCTGCTACCGGAAAATATTTCCCATGCTACAATAATTTTACTGTTGATTCAAAATTTGATGCGACACGTTATTTTCTATTGTGTTTCGTATCTTTAAAAAATGTGAATTTGTTTATTAGAAAGTAGAAACTTTCTGGAATTCCAGGCATTATCCATTTATTCCATTTATGATAAAAAAAAAAAAAGTAAATAGAAATATTTTATTAATGTGCTATGTTTTTTGTTATAGTTTCGCCCGATTTTTTAATATTTTTTATGCTTGAATAATTTTTTCATCATCCAAAAGTTGTTGTGATACTAGTTCATTTTTATTCCTATTCTTTTTTTATAAATTTCAAATAAACATTGTTTTGCTCATAAGAAAGAAAAAAACTTTCTGCTATTATTACAAAGACTATATATTTAGCCTATTTATAATCGAAGCAAAGTAAATAGAAATATTTTATTAATTTGCCATTATGTTTTTTGTCACACTTTCTCAAGAGTTTTGGGTATTTTTTACATTTGAATAATTCTTTGATCCTCCAAAAACTGTTGTGACATTTCCTTTCTATTCTTTTTTTTTTTAAAAAAAATAAACGCTGTTTTGCTTATTAAAAGAAAGCAAATATTTTATGTTATTATTACGAAAAACTATTCATTTATCCCAATTATAATTGAAGCAAAGTAAATAGAAATACTTTAATTATATGCCATTATGTTTTTTGTCATAGTTTCTGAAAATTTTTGGATATTTTTGACGTTTGTATAATTCTTTGATCATAAAAAATTTAAGTGACATTTCATTCCTATTCTTCTTTTTCTCTCCAAATAAATGTTAGTTTTCTTATTAAAAGAAAGCAAATATTTTAAGTTATTATTACGAAAAACTATTCATTATTCCAATTGTAATTGAAGCAAAGTAAATAGAAATACTTTAATTATATGCCATTATGTTTTTTGTCACAGTCTCTAAAAATTTTTGGATATTTTTGACGTTTGAATAATTTTTTGATCATCCAAAAATTGATGTGACATTTCATTCCTATTCTTCCCCCCCCCCCCAAATAAATGTTGTTTTGCTCATTAAAAGAAAGCAAATATTTTATGTTATTATTACAAAAATGTTTTCACTTATTCCATTTATAATCGTAGCAAAATGAATGAAATATTTTATTAATACGCCACCAACCGAATCCAAAATTACAGCTCATGCCACCAAGTAGGTTTTAAGTTGTGCTTAAAAAAGATAATAATAATAAAATCTGATTATAGTAGTTCTAAATTTTACATCTAAATTACGTCCCCGAATGACTACTCGTTTAGTAAAAGAGGGAAGAATCCAAATATGATGTCAAAATAGGGTGTTCATATTGAAATTTTTTACTATTTCAATCTGTAGGCGGCCTCTCGAGCTCTTTTTTTTTTATTATTTAATAAATTGAAAGATAATAATCAAATAAGTGAAGTACAAAGAAAAAGCTCCATCGCGGACACTACTATTTAGCGAATACTTTTCAATCCTTAACACAAATATTACTTTCACATTTTTACCTCTGAATAGCGGACACCTCGGACAAATTTGGCAGTCCCGATGTGTAAATTATTAATAGGCTTTACTGCATTTGTTCTATCATATTTTGTGTTTCATTTGAAATGTATTAAGGGGACCCGGTACCCTTTGAAGGATTGCTTTTACTGATGTACATTTACTTATTATCTACACATATTATTATAGGTAATACTTGGAAAAACTGTTTTTGGCAAGGGAAAAAAAATCATTTTTCGGATAGAAATTGAGTATTAATTTTTTTTTCTATTTAAAGAATATTAAAGTTTGCTGTTTTTTTTTTAATACATTACTGTGTTTAAAACACTGAAACTTCTACAAATAGTTGTCAAATCACTCCATTATTTTTTGTATCCTCAATATAGGATAATTAATAAAACTAGGGGGCTCAGCCCCCTGCTAGCTAATGCTCACCAACCCCCACGAATTGCTACGCAATTGATATTGGGATCGCTACGCGATCCCAGCTCGCTTCGCTCGCTCGGCACTATTTATGTCAACTCTAGCCAGAATGAGTGCTATCATAAATCATTACAACGTATTAAATTTACAAATATTTTTAATGTATAAAAAAGTAATGGAAAACTGTTGAAAATATAAATAAAAACATACTTTGAAAACAGAATTAATTAAAAAACTTAGTGAAAACAAAATTAAAAATATTTTTAGTTGGTCCGCTATGAGATCCGAGCAAGCAACATATGAAATTTAAAAATATTTTAATTCATAAAAATTTTGTTGAAAATATAAATAAAAATGCATTTATCAAAAGTTTGGCGCTATGACTTGTTGATCATCATGGAGAAAGCTAAGCGAACAGGAAATTGACGGCGTTTAAATTTAAATGGCATGTTAGTGTCAGATGGGGTCCTTCTCCTTTCATTTTGCCTATAGTATTGAAAACCACGGCTTAAATTAATTTAAAACTATAATAAGACGCTATAAAACATGCTACGTATCACGCTATCGAAATGTAAACAAAACGTTTTCGCCTGTGTCTAAATATAACCTTGGATGAAAAATCTACGTCACCGTAAAACGGACCAATAGCAATTGTCATTCATGTATTGCACAAACGGTTTGCATTAAAAGAGAGATCCTGTCTAGATTTTGATTTGATGAGTGTTTTGGGACATGTGACCGTAACTACCACTGAGAAACGTCGCTTTGGCTGTTGCCAAATAGCAAGCTACAAATACAGCCCTTTTTTAGCGCTACGTAAGAGAAATATATAGATAGATTAGGAATGGATTTTACAATATAATGGAGAAAAATCGAAACGTTGAAGAAATCTTGTTTCTTGCTGCGTTTTTTCCTATGTTTGTCATTTTTGCCTGTCTTTCTATTTGGGCCGCGAAATAAAATTCCCGTTACACAATCTAAAAAAAAAAAAAAAAAACACCTGTAAAATTCTCTAAAAGGCGACGATATTGTAACCTATGCTACGTAGAAAATGCGGCACAATTTGGTACAGGAATGTCCAGAAAATTAACTAAGCAAGTAAGCAAGTTGCCACATTTTGTGATATCTTCGCAAGACAACCGTTTTTATGTTTACTGCCTTTTAATAAAACCCATTAAATTTTTTTCGTAAGAAATACTTTGTACATTCATGATACAACCCTGAAATTACTTAAAATTTATTTAGAATGTAACTTTTTAAATTTCATATAATATTTTACACTGTTAGTCACCGATGACTGACGCGGCCTAAACGGAAAGTTCAGTTTCAGTCACCGGTGACTGACGTGGCACTCAACGTGTTAATTGTAAAATCGATCCCTAATTTTTTTTACCTACACTATATTGAGGATACAAAAAAAAAAAAAAAATAATGGAGTCAGTTGATATCTATTTGTAGAAGTTTTGGTGTTTTAACTTAGTAATGTATCAAAAAAAAAAAAAACAACTTTAAAATTCTTTAATTTTTTTTCAAAAGTTATAATTCTCAATTTTTAACCACAAAATGATTTTTTTTCTAGTCAAAATCAGTTTTTCTAAGTATTACCTATACCTAAACTATTTGTATATAATAAATAAATATGCATCTGCAAAAAAAAATCTTCAAAATTCTTCATAAGGTACAGAGTCTCCTTAATTTTAAAATAGCCTGTTCGGTTTTAATATTCATGATAATTTTTTATTGAATATTTCTATTTAATTATATAGATTCTGTATAATTTAAAAATGCAAAAATTCGTATTTCATAGCATATAAAACGTTTTCATCATATTCTATTTTGACCCTCTTAAGCTTTTCACATCTTTCAGTCGCTAATTATTTCGGTAAAATCATACTGTTAAAATGCAAATTGAATGTTCAGAAATGTTCCCGAACTCGTTCAATGAAGGCTCAATCTATTTTCTTTCTAAAGAAAGAAAAAAAAAGGTCAATGACTTGACTTCTTTCGGCTCTCTGCGACAATTTCGAAGAATAACGACTTATTTTGAAAAAGATTTCGTAATTGCTAATTACGAGTTGAAATCTTTAAAGAAGTAAGGAGGAGCTAGAAGTATAAACTGGAGTGCCTTTTTATTATTTCAGGATTATTTTCGTTATAGAAAATTTTATTTTCTTAATGCGCTTAAGTATCGAAATGCATTTGTGCATTTTTGTTGTCAATGCAGTGATTTTTCGTTCTACTCTCTGAATGCCATCCCCCCCCCCCTCTCTTATATTTCTCTTTTTGTGTTGACGAATAGGTTTAGTGTTGCCATTTTACTAAATTTAATTCTTTCTTTCGATGAATTTCAAAAAATTTTCGTTTTCGTCGGATGTCATTTTAGGAATTGTTTTTATGTTTTAAATATTTGCTCCGCATTATATTTTCGTATCTCTACCCCCCACCCCCCTTTCACACACTTATTTTTTTTATTAACTATATTTATTTGCATATTTTACATAAATTTTTGATCAGATTAATTTTCATACTGCCGCTATCTTAATTATAATTCCTTAGTATTCATTATTCTTTTCTTTCAAGTTATTTGCACTTTTTAAGTTATTTTCCAAATACCATAAGTGAATGCCTATATTTATCTTTTTTAAAACAGTGTTCCAATACTACAATTTGTTGTTGAATTTTTCATGATTTTTAAAAATGCGTCCAGATTTATTGGTCTTTACCTGGGACTAAGTAGGAATATAAGTAGGAATATGTATCTGCCCTCACTGACAAGCCCCTGTTAATAAGTTCACTGAGCTGCAGGTTTCACAGCAATGCAAGCAATATTTAAAGTAATATAATTCTATTGATTTAATGTATTTTTAATACATTGAACAATGATTAATACTGCCAAGGATTGCTTTCGTATTCGTTATTAAGTTTTTTTTATAAAATGTTGAAAGAATCATCTTTTTTTAGCATTTAAAACA
The DNA here is from genome assembly GCA_963932465.1 of Maratus speciosus. NCBI lineage: Eukaryota > Metazoa > Arthropoda > Arachnida > Araneae > Salticidae > Maratus > Maratus speciosus. The sequence continues at coordinate 577,794,106 of OZ010788.1, read as the reverse complement.
AAATGCAGGAGAAAACAACCTTAGAATTTTGCCCTTTTCCAAAACTGTCAGAGGGTTAATTACTTAGTGTCCCTTCTTTCTTTGAACACTTGAAATTCCGTCATAGTAGATTTTACTGTTCTGCACAATAATTAATCTTATAGAGTGAAGTCTGAAAATGGAATAGCGGAAAACCAAAACAAATTCCATTTTGGAGTTTAATCGGAGATTCGATTTTTTTTTCTCTTGTAGAAACAAATTCCTTTTTAATAATTCTAAAATAATCAAAGTAGGAATATATTTCCGGTTCCTACTTATTTTATTTTTACAGGTTTTATTGTACTCTGTTTAGTAAAACTGACGAAAAAGGAGCTTGTTTATAACGAAATCCTGTCTTAAACGCGTAAACATTTCATGGTTCCTACGAAAGAAATACCGCACAACTGTAACTGTACAGTCAGAAACCTCTCTAAAATGGAATTTGTTTTGGTTTTCAGTGGTTCCGTTTTCAGATTTCACTCTATAAGATTAATTATTGTGTTTATTTAGTTACTAGACGGAATTTCAAGTGATCAGAGAAATGTTCCGTATCAGGCAGGTTTCCATCTTAGGTAAAATACACCAGGACACCAGGTAAAGAAAGGACACCTGGTAAAGAAGGAATACTTGTTAAAAGAAACAAGAATATGAAATTAAAATGAACCAAAGGAAAAGCTAGTCGCATTTCCAATCCCAAAACTTTCTTCTATCTCAATACATGTTAATACTTCAAAATTCGCTATCACAATGTCAAAAATAAAGGCAATCTATGCCCCTCCTGAGGATTCTAAAGATATGAAATTTCGTGCATTAGTTCTTGAGATAGGACTACATCGCTAAAAGACTATAAATCCTGCAAAATGCAACTTAGGAGCGCCACCTGTCGGGTGATTTACACTAAACCCTAATCAGCAATAATTTATGTCAACGTCTAACTGAATGTGAAGTTTGATAAAAATCCTTGCATTAGTTTATGAGACAGAGCTATTGCGGAAATCGTAAAAAATGCAGTGCCACCAGTTCGACGATTTACATCAGCACCACCAATATTTATCAAGGTATACCTCAATGTGAAGTTTGATAAAAATTCGTGTATTAGTTCTTGCGATAGAGCTATTGCGGAAATCGTGAAAAATGCAGCATGGCAGTTGTTGGGCGATTTACACCAAAAACTAATCAGCACCAGTTTATACCAGGAACTAACTGAATATAATTTTTTGTTAAATTCCGTGATTAGTTCTTGAGATAGAGCGCTCACAAAATTTGTGTCACATACAGACAGAAAGGCATACGGGTCAATATCTGAAAACCGGACAATTTCATTCCAAAATTTTTATTTTTTTAAATTAGTGTACCAACTACCACATACAATTATACATTTTATGCGTAGAATAAACGTTTATGGAAGAAAATGTCTGTTAACATCATAATCATTGTCTAATAATTGGGACTGAGGTGATGTTTTTGTCTTAACAGCTGCACAGCCATTTTGTTGAATCATTTTGCACACATGTAAATTATTAAATATGCCATGTGACATTTGTATGTTACATAAATAAAGTTGCAGTAAGTTTTTTTATGAATAAAAAGTTAAATATGGGGACATGAATGATGCTATAAAAAATACTCATCCCTATTCAGAACAAAAACTAATTATTTCTAAATATGAAACAAAGAAAAGAACAACTTGTCTTCATCCATGGTGGTTAGTTGAACTTTAGTTGCTGTTACAATGGAAATGATTCTGCCAGCGCCACCTAGTATCTATTAACCTAAATGTGTGTTTAGAGGGACTGTTATGATGGTCAACCTCAGGGACAAGTATATTTACTACAATATTTTACTATATAATCTTTACTAATAAAGGATAATTCTATTTTCCCATACTGTATATATATAGGTATATAATAGCAAAAGTTAACAGCATTTATAGAGATGTTTACGGCATACATTTAATATTGGATGTTTGTACCTGGGGACAGGGAATGAAATGATAATTTCGTTTGTTTAAAACTTAAAATTAATTATTTATACATCATTATATGTCCATTTATCATTGGTAATTGTTATAGCAAATGTTACAATATATTTTTACAATACAATTAATACAATAATTTTCAGTTTTTGGTTTTAGTATAATTAATGAAATATTATTGGCAGTGGACGCAAATTGTCCAATTTTCAGATATTGACCAATACAGAGTCGCAGACTCACTGGCAGACATTTTGTAAAAACATGCTTTTCGGTATCTCTGACCCCTAAAACACGTAAATCCGTCGAAAATGGAAGTCAAAAATTTTCAGGAATCCAGCCTTTTCTTATTGTAAAGATAAAAGAAAGTAAAACAAAATGCAAGACATAGAAGAAAGTAAAACAAAATGTAAGACTAAATGTAAGACCTGTACGAACGGAATTGACAACCATTAATAATTTCTTCTCAGATCAAAGATATGGCGAAATAAATAAAAGACTAAGCATACTTTCCTATTTGATATAGAAAAAAACTTTTTTTTTTCGCAGCTGGACACACATATTACAAATCCCTGTAGGATTTTCTTTAAGGCAAAAATCAATGTCCGTATATGATAGCACTGCATTAAGGTGATGTGGTGATAGGCTGTTGGTTAGTTCCGTATTCCATATAGATGTGAACTTGATTTATTCTGATCAATTTATATTACGATCAAGTACACGGTGACACTTCAGAATAGTCCAGTGTCAAAATAAGTGGGACAGGAAGGTAAAAAAAGCGGGACTATGGTTATCAAATCGGGACACAAAAATACAGTAAACCGTCATAAAACAGAACCGGTCTGTAACGGAATCCTGTTTTAAACGTAAAAATTTCGTTTTCCTTAAGAATACTATACAATCACGCCTGATAAGATGGTAACCTGTTTAACCCTTTGTTTACTGACGGTACTTATAAGTACAATTAAATAACTTCTTATAAAATTCATTTAATACATCGACTAGTTGTACAGTTTAGAACGAGTTATAGATGCATTACTTTATCTTGTTCCAAAAGCATTATTGGTTGCACAAAACAAAACTATTTTTAAAAGGATGATTTCTTTTGCATTTGCATCTTCTCAGCTTTCTTGGCGTTGGGACGGGTGGGGTGGGGGGATTTTTCAATTCGGAAATATTTCTATATCTCTATTGTAAGAACATTATATTTGTACATTTCCTAATTCTACAAAATACTAAGAAAAATGTTTAAAATAAAAGATTTGAGTGGGGTAGTGAGTGAATAGTGCACAAAATCGCAATAAATTTAAATTTAATGACTCCTTCTAAATCCTTCAATTCTTCTAAAATCCTTCTAAAATTTATTAAATGATTATGTAAATCTTCTAATGTAGTTTAAGCAATTCACAAAAAATGCTTTAGAAGATAAAATTTTCATGAATTCATAATTCGATGCATTAAATGGTTAAGTGGTCAGGTAGCTTTGAAGCTGAGAAATTGAAGAAAAAGGAGACCTTTATATGGATTGCTATAACTTCGCATCTGATTAGCTTTTGGATGTGAAATTTGAAACACACATTAAAAGAATTATATGCTAATAGTTAATGTTCTAAAAAAAAAAAGTCGAGATGCATATAAAGTTTTTAAAATTTCATTTGAAATTTAATATATATATATATATATATTAATAAACGAATTCCGTTGTATGTCTTGCGCGCATAATTTCTCATAATTGAATTGTCACAGTGAGCCCAAATTTTTTTTTTATTGAGAAGAGATATAATATGTTTTTAAAATGACCTGCATTTTTAAAAATATAATGATTAGTTTTTTAGAAAAAAAAGTGTAAAATCAAATATCTCAAAACTTTAAAATTATTTTTGCCCCACCAGTGTCTGAAAGGTTTTGCTCTCGAAGCTGGTAGACGGGAGGTGCTGGGTTCGCAGCCAATCGCGCCCATCGGCCTAACCGTTCGGAATTTTCGTGGTTTTCTTCGAACCTTGGGAAACCTTCCGTAAATATGGGTTAGGTTCCCTTAGGAAGACCCTCGCGGAGGGCACATCACCTAAGACACATATCCCTCGAGTAGATAATCGGCTGTAAAAATCAACCCAACACTTAAAATTATTTTTGTATAAAAATAATCATAATTTCTAAATTTCTTTCTTGATGAACATAATTATAGGTCATTTTGTGCATTTATAAGGTTTATACCTTCAGTTAAAATTTCATGAAATTCTATCCAGCCATTTCTTAGAAATCATACGCGCTGTGACCGAAATCAACGTTTTGAGAAAATTTACTTGAAAGATCGAATTACCCCTTGATAATATAAAGGGAGCTCAAACTATTTTAGACATAACTTCCCTTCTAAAGCGATTTTTTTGCATGGTGTTTCCTTTAAAATATTAAGAATAAAATTTTAATATATGCTGTTAAACAAAAAAGTTTTTGGACATTTTCAAAGGTACCTGACCCCTTAACCCCTTGAGGGGCGGTGGAATATACGAGGGTGTATCAATAATTTTTTGCCCTCACATAGAAATAATTGAGTGAAATTTATGAAATTGCTACATTTCCTGAGTCCTTTTCTGTACAGTCAGTGTGAACAGTAACACATTTGTGCAACCGGTATTTCAAAGAGAGGGGGAAGGATGTATTCCAGGCGCGATAGTAGACCCAAAGGGGGTCATTTTTCTAACTTTTGCCGACCCCCACATGTGACATATTGTTGGAAAGGCCTGTGACCACTTATTCATGCTATGCACTTCCCGAGCCCCTCCCCCCAAATTTGCCCTCCGGGGGTCACTTTTCTAAATTTTGCGGGCATCATTCATGCCCCCCGGAGGACAAATTTTGCGGGAGGGGCTCAAGAGGTGCGTAGCATGAATAAGTGGTCACAGGCTTTTCCAACACTATGTCGCATGTGGGATTGGCAAAAGTTAGAAAAATGATCCCCTTTGGGCCTACTAATTCGCCACCTGCAGTACATCCCCCCCCCCCTCTCTTTGAAATACCATTTGTAGAAATGTGTTACTGTGCACGATGACCATACAGAAAAGGACTAATACAATGTAGCAATTTCATAGATTTCACTCAATTATTTCTATGTGGGGGGCAAAAATTTATTGATACACTCTCGTATTTTAGTAGAGGTCTGCACGGGCCGGAATTTCCAGGCCCGGGCCCGGCCCGGCCCGAAGGAAAGCTATTTTGGCCCGGCCCGGCCCGGTGTAAAAATTGAAAGTTCGGCCCGAGCCCGGCCCGGCCCGTTTACATTTTTACCGTTCTCGGCCCGGCCCGGCCCGTACAAAAATCAGTGAAAACAGGCCCGACCCGGCCCGACTAAATGTCTACAAAAAATTCCGTTTTTTCTCGACATACAATTAAGATTCTTTTAATGAATACTACATGCATATTTATGGGAACATTTTACAGTATATTTTAAATTACTATGTGTTCGCAAAATAGAAAACACACAATAGTAAACGTTAACGATTACTTACAGTGTTTTAGTCAACGTCTCTACAGACGTTTCAAAATTTAAATAAGGGTTCATTAAAAGATTATTGTAGTTTAGAATAAAGGGTTAAAAAACATGATAACTTTTGAAGCTTATGATAAAAGGTAGATTTGTGAAAATATTTCTGTCATTTTTAAGACTTTTCTCAAATCCAAAGGAGCTACATTCTGATACATTTATGAATTCATTTCTTTTCGGAAACGCATGAGATTGGCAGGTATTCTTATTCAGAAACCATGTAAATGCCGTTTTTTTTTTAAGATAAAAGTAATATATCTTTCAGAAAATACTGCCAAAGTTAGCGTTTTGAATCGAATTTCCGGAAGCGATAGCACAGGAAAGGAGAAAACGTACAGTCACGTGACAAGAGTCTCTGTTATCTCTGTACGTAATTTAGGAAAAATGGAAACGCTATTTGATCCCAATTGCCTTCAATACTCAGTCTGTCAATTTTATGCCTTTATAGTTAAAAATGAGTCAGAAAATGTGTCTGGGAGTTTCGCATTGTTGAGCAGTAAATATGAGAACCACCTTCAGGTACATTTCCAAAGATACTGTTAACAGAAGTTCATTATCGCTATTAATACTTTTACAAAACATAATGCCTGTCCTACACATCCTGAGAACGATTAAAACCAGTTCCGTCCCGGCACAAGTCTGCCGAAAAAAATTAAACCCGGGATCAGGCATCATGTAACTGTAGGATGCCGATCTCTACGATGGACATGTTACATTTCTGTATTGATGTTGTTAAACTCGCATCGGCTCGTAACGCACATTTATACTTCTCGAAAAAGTCATATTCATTGGAAATGACCTCTTATTTTATCTGCTCCTCTCAAATTCTTATATCGGGCCGATAGGCCCGATTAATTTTTTTTATCGGCCGGGCCCGGCCCTTCAGGCCCGTTCAATTTTTTTGCCGGCCCGGCCCGTTTATTTTGTCTGTCGGCCCGGCCCGGCCCGTTTGAAAATTCTCCTCCATTCCGCCTGCCCGGGCCGGGTACGGGCCTCGGGCCAAGCCCGGGCCCGTGCAGACCTCTATCCCACCTACGAATAATGAAGATTTGCACCAGAAATTTTTTATTAAATTTTCCAATTGCTTTTCCTTATTTTGCAATAAAATTTTTGGGAGATTCCGGTGCGAATTCGACATTACACCAACACAATTAATTGACCCTGAAAGGGTTAACCCGTCAGCACACGCGCCCATTTCTATTACGTTACTACGCGCGTGGGATAAATCTCACCCCGTTGTGTCTCCCATTATATTTTTGGCTAAATGCGTTTTAAAAACAAATGTACGGTTCTATATTGTAAAATACACGAGTACTACTACGTTTAGGGAAAAGAATCATGCTTTTCAAATTTATTTTCAGATTTTGTAGCTCTGTAACAATCACATATTTCTTTTTTAGAAAATATGCACGCGATTTATTTTACACTTTAAAAGATGAATTATTTCTCAAAATTTATTTTAATTACATTTAACCCCTTGAGGAGCGGTGGTATGTTTATGAAACCACTTAATTTTAATTCCCCAATGCCACACTGGCACCAGAATTTTGGTAAAAAAAATTTCGGTTTACTGTGCGTGTGAAATATAGCTTTTTCTTATTTACAAATAAATTTGTTTTCAGATTCCGGTGTCATTCATTAATTTCAACACTTTAGCAATGGAATTGCTTTGCCCCTGAAAGGGTTAATTAAGCATCAAAACAAAAGTTAATTACATACGTTAATTACCGCAGAGTTTAAAAAATGAATACATTAACATTTGCTTTGATTTTACAGTTTTATCTTCTATAATTTTTATTTCGAAGTTCAGTAAATAAATGTATTTTTTTTTGACGGGAACAAATAATGACGATTTCATTAATTTATCTATTTCTTTGAGAGTTTCCTGGCAGAATAGGGCATGGGAGTTTATTGACCGTCATCCTTAATTTGTCATTAGAGTTAAATTCTTTGCCTAAAAAGGACACAAAGATGTTTAAACATTTAAAAGTTACCGGAATAAATAAAAATTCAAAACTTAGCTCAGAAGTTTGATGAATAATGCGCTCTCCGGAATTATTATTCTAATAAAACCTTCTTCAAGCGCCCCGGAAGAAACGGAATTTGTTTCATTTCCTTCAAAGAAATGGGTCGCTCATGGAGGGAATTGAACTGGGATGGTCTCCGAATGGAGGTAAAATTAGTATTGAGCCTACGGGAATAAATTTTGTTCCATGAAAAAATGGTCGTTCAGGGAGGGGGTCGATTAATGGTGAGGGTCGTACAAGGAGGTTTCACTGTATTAGTTGTATGTAAAGTATCATTGCCCTGTCAATTTTTTCTATCGGTTAGAGTCTTAATCTCATAGCAATTTTTAGTGTATATTTTCACAACGCGAATCAAAGATAGCTGTTTCGAATTTTTATTTAGAGTGCTGTCTGAAACATTTGCACATTTAGGAGACATTTAGAATGTATACTTATTTTTAATAGATTTTGTAGCGGATAGCCGAATTTCTATTTTATAAGTAATTACAAAAAATTAGGTTGTTTTAAAACATATTAAAAAAAAAACGGATATAATAAGGGGTTAAAGATAGATTTTTCAGTGTTTCACGCCGAATCCATTTTGCTAACATTTGTTTTCATTTGGCTATACAGTGTTTTATTTCTTATTCGCCAAATCGCTAATGTTGGTCAAAAGCCAGAGAGAACCCTACGTACACTGGATGAAAGTAAATTCTGTGATCAAAATAGTTAAATACTAAATCATCTGGTATTTAACTATTATCGGGAATCAATCATAAATGAGACAATTTAAGAAATTACTTTTAAAATGTTTGTTTACCAAAATTATACCAATTTATTTTTCTAGATAGCTTTCTTTAACAGCTGCACATTTGATCAAACATAATGAGAGTTTTCTTTTTTTTTTAATTCTTGTATAATAAGAAGAATTATGGTGTGTTTCAAGCTAATTGAAAAAAAAAAATCTTTCTCCTCCTAATACTTATCAAAACAAATGCTATTTTCTGACGTCAGTGTTGGCAAAATGATTTCTGGCTAACTCACCATCGTTTTGACACCTACTATACAGAAGAATTTAGGCGATCTCATTGGTCTACGAATAATTCATCCATGATATGATTGGTCTATTAATAATCGTTTGCAATACGATTTGTCTAGTTGACGGAGGTGTTAGTTTCTAAACATGCTCTTTCATATACGGGGATATTAGAGTGTTGTGCAAAGAAATTTTTGTTTTGTTATGTTGCGTTTTTCATGATTTGCGATAGCTATATATCTCAAGAACTAATGCACGGAATTTCACCAAACTTTATATTCTGTTAGACCTCTTGACACAAATAGACGCTGATTAGGTTTAGGTGTAAGTCGTCCAAAAAATGGCGCTGCCGTGTTGCATTTTTCACGATATCCATTGTAGCTATATCTGAAAAACTAATGCACAGAATTTCACCAAACTTTATATTCTGATAGACTTTGACATACGTAGATCCTTATTAGGTTTGGGTGTATACCGACCAGCAGGTGTCGTTGACATTCCCTGTTTTTCCCGATTTTTGCGATAGCTGTATCTCATGAACGAGTAGAATGTCATTTAAATTTTGTTGCAGGCGATTTGGTTTATATAAAATTTTGTGCTAGCCACAACGTACAAGTTTTACATTGTAATTTAGAAACATGCCATTTAAAATATTACACGAATAAGTTCACCGCAGAGAAATCTATTAAATTATTTATCAACCGACGACGATTTTATTACTTCCTGTGCGCGAAAAATCCATACCTAATCTAAAGAAGTCTTTATACATCTCACGAACAATATGTCATTCCCTGCTGATTTCTTAAAGCTCCTTAACTCAGCGTCCCGCCTTCAAAACCTTCCATTTTACAATTACAAGAACTCAATTTGCATCAGACGATAATATTCTATTTAATTGAATAACGCAAGATCGGCTATCTCATCAAAAATTAATAGGGCCCATCGATCGAGCCGTATTTTTGGAAAGCAACATGTGTCTGCGGCGGAAATTACGAAATAAAGCGTGGGAGACTTTATGCTTTAAAAAGAAAATGAGATTATATTTAGGAATTTCCTCGTGTTTAATTTAGTAAGGAAATACTGTAGTTTCGGAGTGTTAATATTAAAACGGGTTAGGAAATTCTCGTTTATGACTTTTGCATATTTTGCAGGCACTAATGTTCTTTTTTATGTATTCTATAAAGTAAAAAATTTTAAAAAAATAGTGAGCTGTGCGAAATTTCATAAATATGCGTTGTAAAATCTTGCATTGATAGGGTAATAAGATTTTATTCAACCCGACCCAACCAGCATATCGGGATGGGTCTAACTTTTTTGCTGCAAGTCGTGTTCGAGCCAGTTTAACTGTAAATTATTCGTATTTTGATTTTTGCGGTCAGTTAACCTGCATATAACGAAAAAACAGGGATTTATCTTTTATGTCAACAGATTAGCGACTAAGTTTACTGCAAGAATATTGATGGTTCGATGCGCAAGTTTGATGTTAAAACCCAGGAATGGAGATTTTTCATCGATTATACTAAAAGAAGTATTAAAGCTGTTCTTTTACATAATAATAATGATGGGAACAAACATGAATATGTACTTATTGTGGGTCAGTGGAATATATTATTGCCAATTATTGCTGAATATCTAAAACCCTGGAATAGAGACTTTTTATTGACTATGCTAAAAGAAATCTTAAAAGTAAAACTGTTCTTTTACATAATAATAAACGATGGGAACAAACATATCTCTGTACTTATTGTCCATGGCTCAATAGAATATATGATTGTCGATTATTGCTGGATATTTAAAACCCTGGTATAGAGCCTTTTTAGTGACTTTACTAAAAGAAATCTTAAAACTGCTCTTTTGCATAATAATAACGATAGAATCAAACACGTCTCTGCACTTATTGTACATGAGCCAATAGAATATATGATTTCCGATTATTGCTGGGTATTTAAAACTTTGGTATAGAGACTTTTTATTCACTATACTAAAAGAAATCTTAAAAGTAAAACTGTTTTTTTACATAATCGTAACGATGGGAACAAACATATATCTGTACTTATTGTACATGAGACAATGGAATATATGATTATAGATTATTGCTCTATATTTAAAACTATGGAATAGAGACTTTTTAGTGACTATACTAAAAGAAATCTTAAAAGTAAAACTGTTCTTTTACATAATAATAACGATGGGAACAAACATATATCTGTACTTATTGTGCATGAGTCAATGGAATATATGATTACCGATTATTGCTGGATATTTAAAACCCTGGTATAGAGACTTTTTAGTGACTATACTAAAAGAAATCTTAAAACTGTTCTTATGCATAGTAATAATGATAGGAATATACATGTCTCTCTACTTATTGTACATGGGCCAATAGAATATATGATTGCTCACTATTACGTGAATAAAAATCATTACGTGCTGCGCGCATAATAAAACTGGAAATTATGATTATATAGAAAACTGTTTTTGTCCAAAATAGAATCATAACACACTTGCCTTTAACTTAAAACCAAAATATACACAAAAAGTATGGTTTAAAATTTATTTTTAACACAAAATTTAAAAAAAAATCTAAATTTAAAAAAAAAATCTTATTTTTTAAGTGAAAAAAAAAAGTATGTCAATTATTTTGGATTTAGCATATAAACTATGAAGAAACGCATATGTAATTAAATTTTAAAAACTGTATCTTGTATAGTTTGAAAATAACACTGCGCGCAAACTCAAAATTTGCTAATTTGAGAAAAAGCATCTTAAAGTTTCAATATCGAAATATCTCCCATTATACCAGCTGCCTATAAATGATTACAATTGCAATAAATAATGCAGATTTTTGTATACCGATTGTTGAGAATTTTCCCTGGATCGAAATCAGAGTTCGTTGATATATATCAATGGATATCATGATATATACCCGATATTTATTTTCAAAATATCAAGGTTTTTGATATTTTCATTTTCATACACTTGATATTTATTTTTTAAATGTCGTATCTCTTGATATTTTCATATACAGTAAATTCTGCCTAAGGCGGACTCTGTGTAAGCCGGAAATCTGTCTACCACGGAAAACTGTTCAAGTCCCGGCGAACCCATAGAAAATCACATTAACTCATGATGCATAAGGCGGAATCTGTCTAACGCGGAAACGGAAAGGATTTTAAGGTCCCACCGAAACCAAAATTTTGCATAAGGCGGAAAAAAGAATATTTTAAAAATTAAAGGCATTTCGTTTATCAAACTTTAAAACTGTTAAGTCAAATATTCAATGTCGAGGATGTCAGTTAAATTCAGCAACACTTTGAAAAAATTAATTCAAAAGAGCAGAAACTGTTTAAATTTTAAGGAATTCTTGCTTATGACATTTTTTCCTATACAAAATTGCATTTAACAGTTATTATTTCCAGTAAGATTTCATATTTATGAAAATACATATTTTCTAAAGTAGTGCAGTATATTATATTTTAAGGTTGTACTCAAATTCAAAATTATAGCGTTTTTTGAATTTGTCAGATTTATAATTATAGCGTTATTATATAAAATTATAGCATCATTCTCGAAGTTTATTACTTTTTGTGTGTGTAAACCTCCAATTCGCATGTATTACAGCAGTACTAAGAAATTGAATAGCGTTTCTCATTTACCTATAAAGACAAAGGATCTTTCAGAACTTCAGTTTTCAATCGATTTTCGAGTCAGGAAAATCAATGAAAAATAATCAAAAATCGAGATTTTTTTTTTTTCCTTGAGGGGGAGGTGGGAACTTTTTTGCATAAGCCGGAATATTGTCTACCACGGAAAATTTTCTCAGTCCCAGCCGATTCCGCCTTAGACAGAGTTCACTGTATCTGATATTTATTTTCAAAATATTTTCAGTTAAAAGAAGTGCAAATGAATTCTTCAACTGTTATTAATAATTAGTCCATTTGTAAATTAACTCAAAAGATTAGCTCACAAAATATTTCCTACACTCCAAAAACCAGTTTTAGACTGTACCTGCAGCTTTCCCATTACCATCATAAGAAATCGGTCTTTGAACAATACCTCCCTACCCCGTCTCAATTCTTTTTGTAGATTGCACCTGCTAGAATGGGATAAAAGGGTTAATTTGTGATTGGATTTTAGCAAAATAATCTCAATTTTATAAGCTTTATGTTTGAAACTGAATATTTAAATGTTGAACCAAAAATTTGGTGGAATAATATTAAATTAGAACAGCCCATGAAAGATAATTTAACTTATCAATTGTTTACAGCTTCTCCTTCAATAGACGCATTAGAATCTTTTCTAGTTTTGATTTACTTCAGTCTAAATTGTGCAGTAGGTTAGGGAATGAAAAAGCAGACAAACTTACATTCATGTTCAAAATCTTCAATAGAAAAAATAAACTTTATTTTGTATTTCAGAATTTGTTGGGTATTTTTATTTATTTTTTAAACTGAATCCTGCATTCTGTGTTTTGATGAGTGAAAGAGCAACTTTTACAGAAGATTGTGTGTGTTTTCAATTATTTGATCATAAATTTTGTAAGAAGAAAATGAAAGGCATTTAGAATATTGTTTTAGTATGTTTTCATGCTAAATGTAATATGTTTTAGATTCTAGTTTATATTAAGTCTAAAAATCTTTATATTCAGCAGTAGGCTGACAGTTTTGAAAATATCGGATATTTTTGATATTTTCGAAAATATCGGATATTTTTGATATTTTCGAAAATATCACGATATTTACGAACCCTGATCGAAATAGAAGAATTATTGTTATTATTAATTTAATTTCTTGTTAAAGCACTCCTACTCATGGGCGGTAAAGCCGCGTTCGGTTAAAGCTGATCTAAGATATCGAATCTAGGTGTTATATAACGAAACATTCAGACGCTCTTTATCAGCTCATCTTCCTCTCACAAACTGTAAAAAATCTTTTGTTCATTTTTCGATATCCCCCCGTGAAAGTTTGTGTGACTTCCGCAGCTAATTACGTAAAAATGTTCTATCGATTTTGCATTATCTGTTCACAGAACGGTTTTTGTTTTTGAACCGGAATCTGCTTTTAGTATCTCGCCATTTACTTTAGCCGTTGTTACCGACGTACCTTATGGATAATGGTGATTATTCGTTGATATTTATTAGTGTTTTTGGCAGAAAATCATTTATCATTCACGGAAAACTGTAATGCTGTCATAGTGCAAAACTTTGATTCTTTGTCGTTTGTGTACCTTTAGCTACACAGCTTCAGGTTTTAGAAGCGTGACAATTGTTTTACATTAAATGTTTGGAGAATTTGACTAAATAAAGGAAGGATACAATTTCAAAACAAGGTTAAGACTTAACTTCCCCTGAATTGATATGTATATTGCGATCCACATTAACTGGTTGTCACCGTCTTACCTTACAGATAATAGCGATTATCCGTTCATATTTATTAGTGTTTTTGGCGGAACATAATTTATCATTTAGGAAAACTGTGTTGCTGTCATAATGCGAAACTTTGATTCTTTATGTTTTGTGTTCTTTTAGCTGTATAGTTTCATGTTTTAGAAGCGTGCTAATATTTTTACATTAATTGTTTCTAGAATTTGTTTAAATAAAGGAAGGATACAGTTTCAAAACAAGGTTAAGGCCTAACTTCCTCTGAATTGATATGAACGTCGCTATTCACTTTAGCTGTTGTTACGATTTACCTTACAGATAATAGTGATTATTCGTTCACATTTATTAGTGTTTTTGGCAGAACATGATTTATCATTCACGTAAAACTGTGTTGCTCTGGTAATTCTTTATGTTTTGTGTTATTTTAGCTATATAGTTTCATGTTTTAAAATCGTGACAATTGTTTTACATTAATTGTTTCTAAAATTTGACTAAATAAAGGAAGAAAATAGTTTCAAAAAAGGGTAAGGCCTAGCTTCCATTGAATTGATATGTATATCGCGATTCACGTTAGCTGGTTGTCACCGACTTACCTTATAGATAATAGGGATTATTCTTTCATATTTGTTTGTGTTTTTGACAGAACATGATTTGTCATTCACGGAAAACTGTAATGCTGTCGTATTGGGAACGTTTGATTATTTTTGAAGAAGTTTTACACAATAAAGTAAGAAAATAGTTTAAAAGCAAAGTAAGGCCTGAGTTCTCCTGAATTGATATGTATCTCGCCATTCACTTTAGCTGTTGTTACCGACTTACTTTATGGATAATGGCGATTATTCTTTCATGTTAGTGTTTTTGGCAGAACATGATTTATCATTCACGGAAAACTGTAATGCTGTCATAATACCAAACTTTGATACTTTGTCGTTTATGTACATTTAGCTATATAGCTTCAAGTTTTAGAAGCGTGACAATTATTTTACATTAAATGTTTCGAGAATTTGACTAAATAAAGGAAGGATACAGTTTCAAAACAAGGTTAAGGCTTAACTCCCCCTGAATTGATATGTGTATCGCGATTCACGTTACCTGGTTGTCATCGACTTGCCTTATAGATAATAGTGATTATTCTTTCATATTTGTTAGTGTTTGTGGCAGAACATGATTTATCATTCACGGAAAACAGTAATGCTGCCATAGTGCGATGCGAATCTTTGATTATTTTTTGTTTCTGTACCTTTAACTATATCGCTTTATGTTTTAGAAGCGTGACAATTGTTTTAGATTTACGTTTTTTTTTAAAGTTTTACGCAATAAAGTAAGAAAATAGTTAAAAAACAAAGTAAGGCCTAACTTCTCCTGAATTGATGTGTATCTCGCCATCGACTTTAAATGTTGTTACCGACTTACTTTATGGATAACGACGATTATTCGTTGGTATTTATTAGTGTTTTTGGCGGAACATCATTTATCAGTTATGAAAAACTGCAATGTTGTCATAATACAAAACTTTGATTCTTTGTAGTTTGTCGTTTGTGTACCTTTAGCTATATAGATTCATGTTTTAAGAGCGTGAGAATTATTTTACCATTAATTATTTCTAGAATTTTACTAAAAAAAAAAAAAAAAAAAAAAAACTTTGATGAGTATTCGTCGGTATTTATTAGTGTCTTTGGCAGAACATGATTTACGGAAAACTGTAATGCTGTCGTAATACGAAACTTTGATTCTTTGTCGTTTGTGTACTTTTAGATATATAGATTAAGAGCGGGACAATTGTTTTATAATTAATTGTTTTTAGAATTTTACTCAATAAAAGAAACTTTGGTGATTATTCGTTGGTATTTATTGGCGTCTTTGGCAGAATATGATTTATGGAAAACTGTAATGCTGTCGTAATACGAAACTTTGATATTTTGTCGTTTGTGCATCTTTAGATATATAGATTAAGAGCGGGATAATTGTTTTATAATTAATTGTTTCTAAAATTTTACTCAATAAAAGAAACTTTGGTGATTATTCGTTGGTATTTATTAATGTCTTTGGCAGAACATGATTTATGGAAAACTGTAATGCTGTCGTAATACGAAAATTGATACTTTGTCGTTTGTGTACCTTTAGCTATATAGATTAAGAGCGGGACAATTGTTTTATAATTAATTGTTTCTAGAATTTTACTCAATAAAAGAAACTTTGGTAATTATTCTTTGGTATTTATTAGCGTCTTTGGCAGAACAGGATTTATTGAAAACTGTAATGCTGTCGTAATACGAAACTTTGATAATTTGTCGTTTATGTACTTTTAGATATATAGATTAAGAGCAGGGCAATTGTTTTATAATTAATTGTTTCTAGAATTTTACTCAATAAAAGAAACTTTGGTGATTGTTTGTTGGTATTTATTAATGTCTTTGGCAGAACATGATTTATGGAAAACTGTAATGCTGTCGTAATACGAAACTTTGATAATTTGTCGTTTATGTATTTTTAGATATATAGATTAAGAGCGGGACAATTGTTTTATAATTAATTGTTTCTAGAATTTTACTCAATAAAAGAAACTTTGGTGATTATTCGTTGGTATTTATTAATGTCTTTGGCAGAACAGGATTTATGGAAAACTGTAATGCTGTCGTAATACGAAACTTTAATACTTTGTCGTTTGTGTACCTTTAGCTATATAGATTAAGAGCGGGACAATTGTTTTATAATTAATTGTTTCTAGAATTTTACTCAATAAAAGAAACTTTGGTGATTATTCGTTGGTATTTATTAGTGTCTTTGGCAGAACATGATTCATGGAAAACTGTAATGCTGTCGTAATACCAAACTTTGATACTTTGTCGTTTGTGTACCTTTAGATATACATTATATTGCCATTAATGACCGGCAACTTTCAGTTTTAGACATTTTTACGAATATTTAGAAATATACTTGACAGATTCTTCTGGAATTTCAGGATTGAAAAGAACAGGTATGACCTCATATTTAGCAATGTCGATTTGATTAGGGGGGGGGGGGGCAATTAGGGGGCCAGCAAAAAATCAAAGAAAAAAAACAATACTTGGGATCACCCTGTAAATAAAATGCATGAAATGATCTATCGCTACCGAATATAAATAAACAGACATTGTCAAATATGTGTACTCTTTTGTGTAAGAATAGCACGTATATTAATAGAGATATAGCGATTTATTTAAAAAATTAAAAAAATTCTTGCATGTGTTTTGCTTATAACATGCAGGGTTTTCAACCAAATTTAACGCGGTTTCAGAAAAATTGACAAAGTATAGTAGAAACGATATAGTGCAATTGGAATATAAATATATTAAATATTTTAGGAAATATGAGCAGTTGTATGAAATAATTTTTATCTGCGCATGCGCGAACGATAACAAGGATCATTTTACATAATTTAATAGTCAACTCTATGGAGCAACTTATTAAAAAAAACTAGTCAAATATCGTAAAAATTCAGAAAGATATCGGCGTTAGAGTGAGCAAATTTTTAGTTGTTCTCTAAAAGCAGCTGAATGATAAGGGATTTTCCACAAATTGTCATTTTTAATTTTTAATTTTTTTTAAATTTTCATTTCTTATTGATGTTTTAGTTCTTCTTGGATAACCACCAGAACGAGCCTATACCATGATCAAAAGAAGTATCAAAATCGAAGCATTTTTTCCAAATCTACTCGTTGATACTCACTAAATACGAACTTTTTTCTGAAAGTCAGTTAATAAAAAATGACAATTTGTGTAAAATCCCTTATCATTCAGCTGCTTTTAGAGAACAACTAAAAATTTGCTCACTTTAACGCCGATATCTTTCTGAATTTTTACGATATTTGACTAAATTTTCTTTAATAGGTTACTCCATAGAGTTGATTATTAAATTATGTAAAACGATCCTTGTTATCGTCGCGCATGCGCAGATAAAAATTATTTCATACAACTGTTCATATTTCCTAAAATATTTAATATATTTATATTCCAATTACACTATATTGTTTCTATTATATTTTTTCAATTTTTCTGAAACCGGCGTTAACTTTGGTTGTAAACCCTGCATGTTATAAGCAAAAAACATGCAAGAATTTTTTAATTTTTTTAAATAAATCGCTGTATCTCTATTAATATACGTGCTATTCTTACACAAAAGAGTACACATATTGCACAATGTCTGTTTAGTTATATTCGGTAGCGGTAGATCATTTCGTGTATTTTATTTTACAGGGTGATCCCAAGTATTATATTTTTTCTTTGATTTTTTGTTGGCCCCCTAATCGCCCCCTTAACAAATCAACATTGCTAAATGTGAGATCATACCTGTTCTTTTTAATCCTGAAATTCCAGAAAAATCTGTCAAGTATATTTCTAAATATTCGACAAAATGTCTAAAATTGAAAGTTGCCGGTCATTAGTGGCAATATAGTGTATAGATTAAGAGCGGGCCAATTGTTTTATAATTAATTGTTTCTAAAATTTTACTCAATAAAAGAAACTATTGTGATTATTCGTTGGTATTTATTAGTTTCTTTGGCAGAACATGATTTATGGAAAACGGTAATGCTGCTGTAATACGAAACTTTGATACTTTGTCCTTTTTGCACCTTTAGCTATATAGATTCATGTTTTAAGAGCGTGAGAATTATTTTACTATTAATTATTTCTAGAATTTTACTCAATAAAAGAAACTTTGGTGAGTATTCGTGGGTATTTATTAGTGTCTTTGGCAGAATAGGATTTACGGAAAACTGTAATGCTGTCGTAATATGAAACTTTGATACTTTGTCGTTTGTATGTATCTTTAGCTATATTAGATTAAGAGCGGGACAGTTGTTTTATAATCATTTGTTTCTAGAATTTTACTCAATAAAAGAAGAAGGAAATAGTTTCAAAACAAGGTAAGGCCTTATTTCCCCTGAATTGATATGTTTGAGTAAATAAATAAAAAATATTATTAGCTAGTTTTATTTACGCGCTAGAGTGATTAAGATCAATAAATATTTTTACGATTCTAAATTCCGTTGGAACTGAATACTCGATACTATACAATATCTCTATAATTACATACGTATTATGTACATGCTTACATGCATGTAAGCGTAATCGAGCCAACTTGACCGTACGTATAATTACACATATAATTAATTAATAATCATGTATAATTAATTAATAATAATGATGTATGTATTAATTACCTTTAAAAAGTTTTTTTGACATTTTCATTTCCTTTTTCGGCCGAAAATAGGAAGACTACCGAAATTCGGTTTCGGCCTTAAAAATCTATTTCGGTCGATCCTTAATTACAATTATTTTAACAAAAGTAAAAAAAAAAAAAAACCTTTTAAAAATTTAATGTGGTGCTACATTTTACAACTAGATCCATATAAATTTATTCAATTTAGAATGATGTTCAATCACACGATAATTATTACAGGGCTTAATTTGCTCCGGAACCCACCGGAGCTAGGCTCCGATACTTCTCTGTTTTTCGTAAATATTTTAATATTGGTCGGAATTCACCGAAGCTCATAACTACAGCGCCCGGAGCCCAGTGCTATAGCGCTTCCGAAAAACCTAAGCCTAAATTACCCTTTCCTTTCCCTCCCATCACTAAGATTTTGCATTATTTCTATCAAAACACTTATGTGTGACATAATGTGTCACACACGTAGGTGATGGTGATGAAACGGGCTGAATTTTTATATCAATCTTTGAGCTTGGACGGGCTCAAGCTCAATCTGTCTTCCATTCAAATTTTTATTTATTCATGTATAGAACAGAAATCGTGTTTTCTGTTGTAGCGATTTTTCCAGATTTATGTCTGGTATTGATGGCGGCGGCGTGTTGATATGGCGCCACTCAAGAGAGCGAGCAATGGAGTTGCTTTTAGTTCGATTTTCTTTTTTAACAGTAGCATATTTTTTAATCGGATAATTTATTTCTTTTAGTTAGATACCTAACCTGAAAAGAATATTTTATTCTGCATTTAGTCAACGAGCATCAGCTTGAGATTTTGTTTGTTTGAAGTATTAGTCTTCTATTGTGTACGAGAATGAAAGTAACATTCGTGATTTTTCTATTTTTCATCATGAACGCTGCCCATGCCAAGGCTTTCTTCTGTGCATTTGCGAAGTTACTTTCATTTTAAGTAGATATAATTGCCATGTATTGTTATTCTGATAGAAAGCAATCGAGCAGTTTTTTCTCTTTTTCTATAAAAGCATCGAATCTTTCTGATAACGGTATCAATTTTTTATTTCAATCTGATTTTCAGGGACTCATCACGAAAGATTTTTATGCGGAAGGAATCGATTATAGTTTAAGATATGCAACTTTTATAGGAATTTCGAAAACGTTGTTCGATTCTTCAGCATATGAATATTAATTTCTGTAAATTTCATTCATTTTTTCATAAAACGCAGCTCGTTAATAAATCCACCTGATTTGCTTGCTGAGGGAAAAAAAAAATATAAGAATCAAATACCCTACAGTGGTAGCCCAGAGATGTGAAACGACCAAGAAGACGACCTCAAGTAAGATGGAGTAACGAAATCAGAAAAGTGGCCGGTGTTAATTGGATGACTGAAGCATTCGACAGGACACATTGGATAAATCTGGGGGAGACCTACATCCAATGGACTGAACTGGATTTCATGAAGTGTATTTCAGTGGATTGAAAACGGTTGTTGTTGATGACGATATATATGCATACCTGCGAATTATTCCTTTTTTGAGTTAACACTATTTCCGAATCACAATCCTTTCCTTATTTAATCTCAGTATTCTGCGATTAATTAACATTAAACTGAGGCAAAGATTTCTATTTGGAAAGTGTGATAACTAAATGTGCAAGAGTTGACAGCTAAGCATATGCAGATAGATTTTAAAAATAAAAATGTTAAAGGAAAAAATTCTTTAAAATTTTGCAAATAATGTATGAAATATAAATATAGGATTGGAATGACAACGGCGGAAGGAGGGGGGAAGGAGGAGCACGCTAGAGTTGAGTTCGGGCTTACTTTTCGGAGCACGGGCCCGCCCGAGCCTAACGATTTTAAATCCGAGCCCAAAACATTTTGTGTCATCCGAGCCCTAGGCCGATAACGAAAGTATGCAATACAAAAAAGAAAAAAAAAATGAAAAATATTCAAAAGGGATTTTAAATGCAACATCTCATTTTTTAACTTCTTACTTGGAAATAACTGTTAATTCCCAGCACATAATTAATTTTATGAAATTTACATTCAAACTTACCAAAAGAGAAGTTTGTTATCAGATAAAAATATACTTCTTTAAAAAGATTCGCATATTTCCCCCCCCCCGCCCCCCAACAAGCAAATACCATGGATACATCAACGAAGGGCTTTTTATGAATAAATGAATGAAATCTGCAGAAATTTCTATTTAGTGTAATGTGTCCATATTTCGTCCCCCCAGTCACTTTTAGGCCCTAAATGTTGTAATTTTCAGTGAAAACCTACCAAATTTGGATTTTACATAGACTAACAACCCACGCACATAGAAACATAGGTAAATATCGTACAAAAAAAATTTAACAATGCGAAAAATTGCTTTTTTCAAAAGTATCTAAAAAATGCAAAAGAAAAAAAATGGTCCCAATTTCGTCCCCCCCCCCAAAAAAAAAAAATCCAATACGCTGACGCGAGTTTGATTTATTATAAGTATAACTAAATCAAAATTTATTTCTAAATGAATAAGTAATTTAATTTACATTATAGTAAGGCACAAATAAATGTACTAATTATCAATGGAAGAATAACATAACAAAACAGTCGCCATCCAAACATAAGCAAAAAAATTGAAAAAATTGTCATGGAAAAGCATTCCTAATTTCGTCCCCGGGACGAAAATAACAACGGCAAGGGGGACGAAATTGAGACCACGCTACTTCCCAATATGACGGAGCTTCAGTTCCTGTAAGATGAACTGAGCGTCCTAAAACTCACTGTATGCTACTGCCAGCCTCTTACCTACGTAAAATACATGCAATGAATAAGAAATAAATACTTAAAATACAGTAAATAACGTTCTACAAACGATGTAATAAAAACTCAGGTCTTCTAAAAATAGGAAATTCGGCGTCTTTAATTAATGTATGCGTTTTGGCGAACGAAACTTTCATTACTGACCCCTTTTAACTACCGGCCCCTGTGCCTTGCGCCATAAGTTGCGCCACTTTCGCAGAAGCGGAGAAGTTAAGGTGGACGAAATTTGGAAAGGGGGCGAAATATGGACACTTGACGAAGTGTCTATGGCGAAGAATCTAATAACGTTTTTCTATTTCCTATAAAACGTGTACATCTTAAATTATAATCGATTCCTTCCTCAAAGCAATGACTCGCACACAATAGAAGGCTAAAAATTTGCAAACCTTAAGTTAATGCTGGTTGACTAAAAAACAAAAGAAAATACTCATTTCTCATTAGGTCAATAAAAAAAAAAATAGTAAATAAACATTCCAATTAAAAAATATTCTAATGGCGCCGTATTCCGATCCTCATATTCCATATCAACAAGTTTTCGCCGTCAATGACAAAAATAAATATGTCACAAACTATCTTTTAAAATATCATTCTAATACTGCAAGAAGAAAAAATATTTCTCTTTCCCGTTTATTCTTATCAAAATAACATTAAAAGGAATTGAAATGGAATAAGTATAATTTTTAAGGGGGGGGGGGGAGTTATTTTTATTTTCTCTATAAGAGAAAAAAATGTCAAATTCAGAAAGAATGAATCTGCCCGGGCCCTAAGACTGATATAAAAATCGAGCCCGAGCCCGTGTCGGACCCGGGCTTCGGCTGAGCCCGTCTCATCTCTAGAGCACGCTGCAGTTGTTATTACTGCAGTATATTAAGCATTAGGGCTCCGGTACCTTTTTTGTTTGATATTAAGCCCTGATTAATAATTTATAATTATCGTATAATAATTAATTCATAATTTCTGAAAACTCTAACACAAACATAATCTAATTTCATGAACTAAATCTAACAGCTGATCATGAGAGTTATATCCTCAACATTTCTCAAGTAGTGAAAAAGGATCGTTTTCAGCGATGTTCCAAGAAGATATTTAGAAAGTATAATCAGAGGATCGTCTCTATGGTAACGAATCTGGTAAAGTAAATCGATTGTGACACATAACTTTTAGATCACTATTAAGGTTTACGATAATAAATTTAGACACGCACGCTATCTCTTTAATCCCATCTTTAAAAACATTTTTCAAGATATCCTAGAGCAGAGAAGGCGTACCTTTTCTCATCCACGTGCCAAAATTTCCCAAAAATATATTTTACTTAACCATGACGTGCCAATAATAAAAAATTTTAATGGATCCAATAATAATGAATCAAAATTACTTAAAATTTTGTTTTTAGCATTAAAAAATATCGGTAATCTTCGATGTTATACTTTAAAAATTTATTTTAAAAATATTATTTCTGTGCTGTCCCATCTTAGATGCCAAATAATTTATATCTGCTTCTTACTAGTTATTTTTAAGAGAATGCAAGTAGAATTGGACTCATTTGACAAGATGTTTTTGCTTGAATTTTTCATATATTTCCGAAAGAAAAACTTTTCAAAATAGCAAGCGCCCGAATCTACAGCTTTTAGTGTCTGGAATTGAATCCAAAGTTGTTATAATTTTACCATCGGCATTTTTGATTATAATGAATTTTAATCTTTCTTTTGCGATAATCTTTTAATTTTCTCATATTTATAAAATTTCGTGAGCCAATATTGAGCCAATATTCAGGTACATTAAGTAATATTTCAATTTTTTCAATCTGTATCACAATGACAACGAAATGAAATAATCAAATTCAAATAAGCAAAGACACCATCTTGATTAATTAATACATTTCGTGAAATTCTATATTATATTTTGATGCACAACCTGAATCTATGTCGTGCCAGAAATAATCTGCAGCGTGTCACTAATGGCACACGTGCCATAGGTTCGCCGTCCTGTCCTAGAACTTTCTGAAAAAGATAAAAATATAAAACAATGATGATAAATACTTCAAGAAATTTATTATGTAAGAAATATATCACATCAAAATTTTATCATCTAATTATTAGTAATACAGTGAAAGTAACCATAACGGATATTACATGAATAGAGATGTGTCATTTGTTGAGGAACGACTCCAAAGGAACGATTCCGGCAGTGAAACTGAAGGAACGATTCCATTCTGTAAAAAGGAATCGGTCCTTTTCGGAACGAGTCCGAAAAGGAACGACCCCTCGGATTCGGTCCTTTTTGGAACGGTTCCTCGGATTCGGTCCTTTTTGGAACGGTTCCTCGGATTCGGTCCTTTTCGGAACGGTTCCTCGGATTCGGTCCTTTTTGGAACGGTTCCTCGGATTCGGTCCTTTTTGGAACGGTTCCTCGGAATCGGTCCTTTTTGGAACGATTTCGAAAAGGAACGACTCCTCGGAATCGGTCCAAAATGTACCGACTCCGAAAAGGACCGATTCCTCGCAGTCGGTCCATTTCGGAATCGTTCCAAAATGGACCGAATCCGAGGAATCGTTCCAAAAAGGACCGAATCCGAGGAACCGTTCCGAAAAGGACCGATTCCTCGGGAATCGGTTCTTTTCTTGTAGGCTGGCCAGTTTTAATAAATTAAAATACGCTATTTTATTTCAAAATAACAGATTCTATTAAAGCTGACTTTATTGCCAAAATATCCTTCTAATGTGTGTGCCCCTCCTCCCCCCCTCCTCAAAAAAAAAAGAAAAAAAAGAAAAGTAAAGAAAGAAAGAAAAAAGAAATTGAAGTGCGGGGCGGAGTAGGGCGTTTAATAAACATTACTATTTCATCTTCTTGTGCTAAATTAATCTGAAAGAAATAATTAAAAAAAATATTTTATACGAATTGGATTTTTTACACCTGAGAGAAAAAGTGCCCGAGATGGATTCGAACCCAGAAACTTTGCGTGCTTTACCGATTGAGTACCTGGACCCCGAGGGTAATGGAACACCATGTGTACTTTAATACACTAATGCATTTTCTAATTGGTAAATGTATCATACGAAATGTATTTTTTCTAAATGAATTCTTAAGGCTGTTCTCAAATCCAAAAGGATAAATTTGTGACAAAAGTTTTAATTTATTTTTATTCGGAAATGCATGAAACGAACAGGTGTCGTTGTTCAGAAACTATGTAATCGAGCTGTTTTTTCCGTTTTTTTGCAAACGCAATAGGCTTTTCAGAAAATAGTGTCAAAGTGGGCGTTTTGAACCGAATTTCCGCGCGAAAGAGGCATAATTTCTCAAAAATGGGTGAAAAACATGTTTGTCACGTGATCAAAATCGATTATAACTCAATAGGTAATTTACTGATCAAAAGATGGAAAACACAGTTCGATTCCAAATCGCTTCCATGGTCAAACATTCCAATTTTATATCTTTCCGTTAAAAAATGAATTTGTAAATGTGTCAAAACGTTTTACGCTTGTTGAGCAGATCACTTAAGAACAGCCTTAAGAAAAACAAAGAAAATGCTTGTTTAATTACTAGTGAAAAATATTTTTTTAAATCTGACTAGAAACAGTTTTGAATAATGTAAGAAATATATCACTAGGCCATAAAAATTGCATTTTAATAGGATAATAATAACTGATTTTCAATTATTTTAATAATTGTAGAGTTACGCACTTTCATGCATATTTCACTATTTCATGTTTTTTCCTCAAACATAATTTCAATTTGAGAATCCTCTTTGTCAAAATAAATATATGACCAGCTACGAGCGCTCGAGTACCACTTTATTTCCACAGTTTGGCGTCTTGTTTTTCTCTCCTGAAGAAGATGATTAAAAAAATCTCGAAACTCCCTAAGATTGTTGTTTTAATCAACTTACATTGAGGTTTATTACATAGAGTAAAATCTGTTAGAACAAGGAATTTTTGTAAAACGTTTCTTTCTTTCTTAAGATAATGAATATTTCAAAAAGCATAATGCCTAATAATAATAATAAGATAACAGTAACAGTGGTGGGTGGGATTGAAATAATTTAACCGCGGTTCGCTCTCTTAATGGCCGTTTTGAGTATAAAAACGGGAAAGAAAAATCACGTGCTACATATAGATTATCGGACTTTCTCCAACACTGCGACATATATAAAGCTGCATATTTTATGCTTGTTTCGGTTTAATAGATTTATGTTAACCCTCCGCCTACCAGAGGGGTTCAATGGCCCCGACAGGTACATTTATAATGATATTTCTAATTTATTTTAAAAACTGAAATTTCTGTAAATATGGGTTTTTTCTGGGATGTTCTATTCTTTTGAGTAGAACATTCCAGAAAAAGTCACATATTTACAAAATTTTCATTTTTTAAAATGTGAAAAATCAATTTGAATGTATCTATCGGGTCTGTTGCACCGGTCTGGTATACGGAAGGTTAATATTGCAATTAAAAAGTTTTACAATATACGAATTTAATTATTGGTTTCCAAAGAATGCACGTTGTGATTTTGTACAGTTTTTTCAATTGTTATTTTACTTCTATTTCTTGCTAAATAATTAGAATTTAAATAACTGTGACTTTGTTTTAATTCAACGTAAAATAAAAGCAAAAAAAAAAAAAATCGTTTATCGTAATAATTTCTTATAATAATTCAGATTTCTTGATCGTTATTGATACTCGTAAATCCCGAAATCAATGCCACGATTAATGCTTGTTACTGTGGTGATGGATAATACATATCTGAGTTTAATTTCGATCAAATCGAGGCTCCCTTCATGCTAAACTAAATTTAATGTTTCAAGCCTAATACCAAATTTCCGTTTTTATTGAGGTAAAACTTACTGCAAATACGATACTAAATTTTATGTATTTTCCTTTCTTATTGTCATTCTTTTCACTTAGAAGATTTATTTATTTATTTTCTTTTTTTTTTCTTAAATTACATAAAGTTTTCTGAAAAGTTCGAATTTAACAAAATGTTTTATCTATTTTAAATAGTTTTGACAATAAAAAGTTTAACTCCGAATAAAAAAAAGTCAAATTCTCAAAAAATTAAGGTTGGTATTATCTATAACACGTTTGCAACAGATATCTTTCATTCAACGGCCGAAACATCGTCAAAAGGACAGTTCTTTATATAGTACTACACTCTGTAATAATAATGGACATACTTTTAATTTGTTTAATTTAATTAAACCAATAAACCGTTTTTCAGTTAAAATGTTAGCAAATTTCAAATTTAAAGATATAGAACTTTGAAGTTTAGTGAATCACTATATCTTTTGGCGGAGATAATATGTACTATATATGAATAAAATCATATATATTACTATATATATATATATATATATTATAATATTAATGCATATAATATTATCTTTTAAATATCACTAGCCATAGCCCTGCTAATGAATCTGTTTACAAATCATCTGAAGGAACTTCTACCCTTTCGTGTAACACAAGTGTTCCATGACTTCATGAGTTATGAAGCTCCAAAGATCCCAATCCAAACAAACATATTAGCATTGCAATTCACTCACACCGAACTGAGGTTCTGTATGATATAAGTGGAGAGAGGGTGACGGCGGATGAGGGTGTGAAATTAGAAAAATTCCTGTAGGTTCTCGTGAAATTGGAGATTCAAAAAGAGTTGTAAGTTTATTGAAATTCTACGTAGTTAACAGCAGTTCACAAATAGCGATGTTAGGGTAAAAGACAAGACATACATCAGTCACTCAGGAAAGACAGTGTGCAAAAACGTGCCTTACTTTTTAACTCTTTCCAATAAAGTTAGTGTTTATGAATGCGGTTTGTCTGTCCGTCAGACCGTCTGTTCACGCTCTAAGACAAGTCACATACTAAGGCGACACATAAGACATGTCGCTTGAATTCGCTAGAAAAACTGGTTTAAAACAAGTTTGCAACAACTTCGTTCTTTGTTTCGACCGGTTTTTGCACTTCATGTTGCGCTTTGTGTCGTTCTGTGGTCTCAGTGTGTAATATACCTAACTACCGTAAATATACTCGGATTCACATGCAATTGATATATGTTAATGATGTTTACCATGGGATGTTTGGTATTCAATATGAAGAGTGTAGCATTAATAGTTTATTTACAGGGGCACTCAAAAGTATTTCGTTACATTATGGTCAACGGGAAAAAATCGTTTGCAGCGCATTTTAATGACATTAAGCTATTTCAAATGCATTAAAATTGATATATATCACTGAATTGCACTACAAGATGATTGCTATAGAATATGGTGTTTCACTTCTGAACCAGATCCTGAAGGCGGTGATAATAATGTTGATGAATTATGCGAAATATCCTGTGTGCGTAAAGTTAGGGAGCTGAGGAGAAAGACGATAAAGGGCATAAAGTTATTGAAAATACGGACACTGGAACAAAAATGTAATCTACTTTAACTAGTTACATATCCAAACCAGTAGGGCCATCCAAATGAAAAATGAGATTCAGAATGAAAAATGAAATTAAGATTACCTAGAGGTAGATTTTGAAGAGAAATCTATGAGACTAAAAATTCCTAGACCCTGGTGACAAATATCAGAGCAATAATAAAATTTCCTATACAGGATGTCCACTCTCAACGATGTCCAATAGCTAATTCCTAAACCGTTAGTCATAGCCATATATTTCCGATTACAAAAATGTTTTAAATGGGGGTAAAGAAGTATTTAAAAAGTGATTTGGGTCAATAGAATCATTTCTTGAAAAATTATGAAATTTAATTTTTTATACGATCCCCCGGTCCTTCAAGTTATAGTTAGTAAAACTTTCCTATTACACTTACAAGTAAGACAAATAAAAGTCCTATTATTCTACGACTAAAACTGACCGAAGTAATGGCTGTTTCAACTTGGAGTATATCTTTTGCTGCGA
Organism: Maratus speciosus; assembly: GCA_963932465.1. Lineage (NCBI taxonomy): Eukaryota > Metazoa > Arthropoda > Arachnida > Araneae > Salticidae > Maratus > Maratus speciosus. The sequence goes on along the minus strand of OZ010788.1, from coordinate 577,765,240 downwards.
AATAGGGGTCATTTACAAATTTACTAGAAATATAAATAATCTTCAGATATATAAAAAATATAGTTGATAGTAAAATTAACATGGCATTATAAATTTGAAATCTATAATCATTCTGAAATATTAATGCAAAATATACAGCTTGTACTAAACATATAACAGGAAAAAAATAATAGAATTTTCGTTAAATAAAATGATGAAAAGCAACAGCCTCGATTCTTTACACACTGAATCCAAAAATGGCCTTCATTTTTTATCACAAAGTACAGATTTTTTGCAAATCGTAAATTTGAAAGCTAAAAAGTGAAAAATTTTCGGAAATCTGATTCTGATAGTATAAATTGATGTGATTGTTATTTCTTTAACTTTTGATAATTGATTTTTATGTATTTTTTACTATGGAATCCGAAAATGACCTTCATTTTTAACCATCACGTCAGGATTTTTCGCAAATCGTAAATTTCAAAGTTTTAATTGAACCTCTTCCCTTCCCACATCATCGGATCCCCGAGCTGTTTAGCTGTAAGAATCCCAGTATAAGCCAAAAATTGAGTAAATTCTTGAATTAAATAAAATTAAATTGAATAAAAGAAGTTTTACATCCATTTTATAGTATCAGATTTTCGCTATTTTTTAACTTTGAAATTTACCATTTACAAAAAAGTCTAACATGATGGTTAAATATGAAGGTAATTTTTACATTCAGTGATAAAAAGCACATACAAATCAGTCGTAAAAGTTAAAAAATACAACCATCGACTCTATTTTATAGTATTAGCTATTTTTTCAATTTTGACATTTACTATTTGCGAAAAATTCTGACATGATGGTTAAAAATGAAGATAATTTTCGGATTCAGCACTAAAAAATACACAAAAATCATAATTTTAAAAATACATAATTTTAAAAATAAAAAAACACAACCATCGCAGTCTTGTGTTATCTAATCTAAAACTTTTTAGAAAACTTGTTGGCAGTAATCTATCCGAAATTTTTTGTGTTACCCTGTAAAATAAGTACATAATGGTAAGCACTGAAAATCATAATAATATTACATTGTCATCTGATTTACGTCAATATGTAAAATTTAACCTCGATCGCATATTTTAAAGTGAGTTGAATTTCGAGTACAAATTTTGAACTTGAAAGACATACATACGATCGTTTCAAGTTAACCCGTTACCCGTTGGTGTTGCGTTCACGCAACGGTCAAAATAATTGCTCATGCTTACATTAATTACTTTGTCACCACTATTTTACAATTAAAAAAATTGACTTATTTATTGGTAGAAATTTTGATATTTTAATAAAGCGGAAATTACCTTTCTGAATTTGTGGCGACAAGCGACTTTCAACAAGAAATTTGAAAATTCCTACTTATAGTTTTTGCGGTTAATAGGTTAAATAAAAGCTTATAAAAAAAGCATAGTTTTTGTTAGAAAAATCATGAAAAGAAACAGCTTCAAATCCTTACAAAAATCTGTCGTAATACGATTTCTTTCAAAGCGCAGCTACACATGAAATAAATCCTTCAAATACTTTAAGCACTTTGTTTACGACCCCTAGAAGCATGGCTAAACTCATGTGTATTCGGATGCAGAAAAGTGGCATAAGTCTTGCATTTCAAAGTTTCGTACAACTTCATGAATTTTAGTGTTAGATGAATGGGACTTTTTTTGTCTTTCTTTTAAGAGAACAGGAAATTTTTACTAAATATCTCTTATAGGGCGGAGGACCGTATAAAAAATTAAATTTCGTAACTTTTTTAGAAATATTTTTATTGATCCAAACGACTTTCAGAATAATTTTTTACCTTATTTAAAACATTTTTGTAATTGGAACTATAGGTCTATGACTAACGGTTTAGGACTTAGCCACTGAACATCGTTGAGAGTAAAGACACACTGTATAAAATAATAATATAAATGGACGGTCATTTGACGACATATTTTCAAGAGAAACCAATGATCCCAGTAGCAGAAAGTTACGGTTGTGTCTGCGACAGCAATTTAGTGGGATGAAAATTGTCTGCGGGAGTAGCGTGTTACATTTTCTTATGTACAAACATTATGAGTGTTAAAATAAACAGTGTTCTTACTGATTAATACCAGGGGTGATTATGAGTTAAAAAAAAAAAAAAAAAAAAAAAAAAAAAAAATTCTGAAATTCACAGCAAAATTTCCGAAAGCTTACAACAGAGAGAAGGGGGTGGCAGGGAGCGAAAATCCACTACCGGCACTAGTTATGTGTTTTTCTTGTGCACTTTTGATTAAATTTGGGTTTTTTCGCGATCTTTTGACGAAATATGCCGTTTTTTCGCGATCTTTTGACGAAATCTGCTGGGGGTTTTTTTTGCAATCTTATGAGGAAATTCCTCGTTTTTTTCGCGATCTTTTGACGAAATTTGCCGTTTTTCGCGATCTTTTGACAAAAATGAGCTTTTTTCGCAATCCTTTACGAATTTCGTGTTTTTTTCCTCGATTCTTTGACGAACTTCGTGTTTTTTCTGCGATTCTGTGACAGAAATTTGCGTTTTTTCGTCACCTCAGGGACGAAATTCACGGATTCCCCGGGATCTTTTTACGAAATTCGCGTTTTTACAGTGATCCTTTGGCATAAATTTGCACTTTTTGCGATTTTTGACGAAATTCCGCAAATTTAGTTCCGATCTTTTGACATAAATTTTCCTTCTTTCGCGATCCTTTGACAGTAATCTGCATTTTTTATGATCCTTTGACAGAAATTTGCGTTTTTTCGCGATCGTTTTACAGAAATTTGCGTTTTTTCGCGACTGTTTTACAAAAATTTGTGTTTTTTCGCGATCGTTTCACAACAATTTGCGTTTTTTCGCGATTGTTTTACAGAAATTTGCATTTTTTCCACAATTGTCTGACTAGATTCGTGTTTTTTCCTCGATCCTTTGATGAAATTCAAGTTTCTTCCGCAATTTTGTGACAGAAATTTGCGTTTTTCCGGGATTTTTGGATAAAATTTAAATTTGTACAGCGATCTTTTGGCAGAAATTTACGCTTTCCGAGATCTTCTGACGAAATTCCTCCTTCTTTCCGCAATCCTTTGACATAAATTTGCGTTTACTCGCGATCCTTTGACATAAATTTGCGTTTTCTCACGATCGTTTGACTAAATTTGCGTTTTTTCCACAATCGTTTGTATAAATTCGCGTTCTTTCCGCGATCCTTTTATTAAATTCGCATTCTTTCCGCGATCCTTTGACGAAATTAGTGTTTTTTCCACGATCCTGTGACAGAAATTTACATTTTTTCTACAACCCTGGGACGAGATTCATGTTTTTTTTCCGGTCTCTTTTGACGAAATTCGCATTTTTAATAATATTTTTGATATTTTAGCGACCCTTTGGCTATAAATTACCGATTTGTTATGCGAACGATTGCCGAAATTGATATTTTTCGGCAACCATTTGTCGAATTCGCGATATTTTTAGTCAGAATTTTCGTACTTTTTTTTTTTTTTAACGAAATATTTTTTTTTTCTGGCAAATCTATCTGCAAGGTCCAAAATAAATCTGCGACGCACGTCGCGCGTCTCGAACTTTCTGCTACCGGGCCAATGATTACACTGAAAATCGAATAGACCTTGCACCGCCCTTAAATTTCCAAGAGGAATTATGCTTTATACCATAAATCATAAAGTTAGAAATAACTGCAAATTAATTGCACACACTGATCAATGAAATGAACTCTTAAAAACAAAATCATCTGTCCAAAACATTACAAAATTAAAGCGACTGGATGCCTAAGAAAATGGATGGGTACATAAGAAAATAAATTAGTAAAAAATATTATGGATTGCATGTGGTTCTCTTTATCTCGGAAGTGTTTTTTCCCTTGGAATCCTTTATTTTTCAAAATCGTTCTTTTTTTCTCGGAATCGTTCCTTTTTTCTCGGAATCGTTCCTTTTTCTCGGAATCGTTCCTTTTTCTCGGAACGATTCCGAAAGGAACGATTCCGGCTGGAACGATTCCTTAAAAGGAACGATGTTGCCCATCTCTATACATGAATAACGGACACCCCTGTTTAGCGGACACTTCTTCAATTCTCAGCACATATATATTTGTATGCTTTTACTTCTATTCCTGATAAAGTGAAGTCAAATTTATAAACAGATATTCTTTACTTATTGTTTAAAAAAAAAGAAAATCTGGAATAAAAAGCCGTTTTAAATAACAAAGAACTTTCATTTTTCTAAAGAAAAATATTAAAAATTTTTTTTTTACATATTTTAGAAACAAAAACTTACTTCAGATTGATCAGGGATGTATGTAAAATATTAAGGCAAGGTAAATACAATAAATATACAGGACAATAATATGTAGTAATTTCTATAAAGTGGTACATTGAAATACATAGCAAATTAACACCTTGAAATATTCAAATGCTAAAAGGTGTAAATTAAAACTTTAAAACCAGTAAAAGTACGCTTATTTTGACTGTTTACATTTTTCGACTCTTCCCGAGTCATTTTCAAAACAAATTAATATAGGAATTAATAAGGAATAGTTTTATTTATTTGTTTTGAAAAAGACTCGGGGAGAGTCAAAACATGAAAACAGTCGAAATAAACGTATTTTTACTGAACTATTTTTTAACACAATCAAACTGACTGCTAAAGTTATCATACGAATTGAATATTTCCAACTGAGCGAAAAAATGCCCAGGCTGGGAATCGAACCCAGATCCTTGGCTTACAAGGCCAATGCTTTTCCGTTTAAGCTAACTGGGCCAACATCCAGCCAGCATATTTCCTCAGATAACCTTATTGGTAAGAACATCTGGTCTGTCATGTAGACAGCTCAACAGAATAAACCGCAGGTAAAGGACCTCCATATAAACGATGGATACGTAGATGAACTATTTTTTAACACAATCAAACTGACTGCTAAAGTTATCATACGAATGATATTATAACTACATATTATTGATAATTCGTATGATAACTTTAGCAGTCAGTTTGATTGTGTTAAAAAATAGTTCATCTACGTATCCATCGTTTATATGGAGGTCCTTTACCTGCGGTTTATTCTGTTGAGCTGTCTACATGACAGACCAGATGTTCTTATCAATAAGGTTATCTGAGCGAAATATGCTGGCTGGATGTTGGCCCAGTTAGCTTAAACGGAAAAGCATTGGCCTTGTAAGCCAAGGATCTGGGTTCGATTCCCAGCCTGGGCATTTTTTCGCTCAGTTGGAAATATTCAATTCGTATTTTTACTGGTTTTAAAGTTTTAAGTTACACATTTTAGCATTTGAAATTAGCGAGGTACATTCAAGTTCAAAAATCAACATTTTGAGAAAATTGAATTTAAAGTTTTTGTGTGGAATGTTTATGTATTATGTAAACAAACTGAATGATGTAAAAAACATTAATTTCTCATTATCGTAGAAAAAAAAGTAATATACAGTTCGAAATGAGGAAACATGAATGATTCAAAATATTAAAAATAAATAAATAAATAAATCACGAATTTGCCTTTCAACTGCACCTTAAAATATTTATTGCAGTTTTGTTTGTAACTCTTCAACTTTTCTTATTCGTTGATCTCCAATTACTATGGGTCTGTGATATTTTTTCTATTTATTAAGCAGTTTTAAACTATTAATTCATAGTTATTATTAATTCTATAGTTAATTAAACATAGCAATGTTCACTCTTTCTAGACGTATAATACAACGCCCGAATTTATCAACTTACAAAATAACCCACAGAGATATCCTATTTCTGTTTTCTAGATCATTTTTTATTTTTCTCAGATTAATCTTAATCATTTCACTACACATCTCACAACTACTAAACATTTTTTTCCTGTTTGCTGCCTGTTTTTTTTTTTTTTTTCCATTTAAGATTGTTTGGAGTTAGGACCACCTTGGCTCCCCCACCCCCACCCTCTATTCTCTCCGCTCCGAATGAAGCAGAAAGATAAACTGGAAACGTGTGAGACATCTCTTGAACATGCAATTAATTCTCGAGTCAGTTAGTTGTTCTCTTTGATTAAGATTGTTTGCATTGCAACTGTACCTTTTACCTACCCGTATTATGTTGCTGTTTAATTATAAACGGTAACTGATACTGATCATTTCTTTCTTTTTTTTTTTTTTTTTCCTTAACAGAATTTATTATGAACGATGTTTGGTTTCATGTTTGAAAAAAAAAAAAAGTAACTCTTTCTATAATGTGAACTATATAAAGTCATTTGAGTAATATTAGCCGTTGAATTTTATTACTGTATTTATTTATTTAGGATCATGAGACTTCAAGTTTTAGTTTTTATGATTTTTATTCCTTTTTGATGCTAAAGTTAGAAAGGAATGAGAGGGAATTTTAATCGCTTACCTTCATCGTTATCTAAGTGGTTAGGGTTTTGCACAACTGGCGTTATACCCTAATATCGCGTTTGAGCTAGTGTTTGAAACTCACTTAACTTTCGATACTCACTTAACTATGAGTTCAGTGGTCAGAAGGCGTCGTTACAAATTTTGGCTAAGTTAAGTCTCTTAAAACTTTTGGTACTATGAACAGGTGAAGCTTAATTTCGAGTTGTCCGTTTCAAAAAAGTGAAGCTAAGTTATCCAACTTTCATAATGGGAACGTAGTATTATGGATTTCGAATAATCTATTTGCGGTCGACTCAAAACCAAACCCGAATAAGATTTTGAATCTTACACCCTCCAGCATGGAAACACCCGAATATGAAATACTTACAACTCGAACGCTGTACTCAAACTATAGGCGCAGATTTACGGTCGCCAGTTGCCACGTGGGGACTAACTTTCAGTATCTTGATCGCCAGAGATCAATTTCCAGTGTTCCCAATCCCCGTCACGGAATTTATATATATTTTTCCTTTTGAAAATAGAAAAGCACCTACTCTTTTCACTGGCCGAGATCAAGTATGACCTTGATAAAAAGTCAGGGAATTTTCGCGATCTCATTTACAGTCGTGAACACTGCCCCTGTGATGTACTGCTTTCTTGCCGAACATTATGTTCAAATATAATTCTTCGCATGTCCGCTCCACTACAAAGCTTAGCAGCTGCGAAGCTCGGCACATGAGCGCGCGAATGGTAAAACTTCTCCTTTGGACACCAGCGAAAGCATGCATTTCTTCAAAAGGTTTCGTCCGAAATCCAGAGTTGAAATAAATACTCCTTCACTGCAGATCTGCTCACGAGACAGTCCAAAGTTCCCGATGCGATGGAAATTATTTAAGGGCTTTGGATCATGGAGTCGCGAGGATAGAGGATTCCGAACTTTGAAAAAAAAAAGAACAAAAGAAATAGAAACTCGCACGAAAAAATACTTAACGCGAGGTATATTCTTGCTCTGTAAATGTTTTCTGCAAGTGCGAGATTTTTATAGTGCAAAATAATCTTACACATTCCTAATTTTTTTATATGTTTACTTTTATATGACAAAATCAAAATAAGAAATAAAGTTTTCCTATTATTTCCCAGTATCATGACTGCTTAGCTTATACATGTTTTGTTATTCAATTGTATCTTGTCCAACTTTATCTTCTTATTTTTCCAGATTTATATTATACCTTTTTAATATCAAAGTTTCTATAACTTTAGGATTAAATTAAATATAGACATTTGTTGTAATTAGTCTATGTTTTGTTATACATGTGTATTTATTAATTGGACTACTTTTCATTTTGAATTCCTGAGTTTTCCTGTTAAGTTTTTTTCCATATAAACACTATTGTTTTATGAGTTTGTTTCACAATGTGGCCACTAGATTTTGGTTAGGATTCGAAATGGCGACTGGATTTTTGGAGTTTAGGAGCCACTGACTCCTTAAAAAGTTTGGGAATCTGCACCTATAACTCAAACCCGATCGAACCCCTCAATGAAAGAAAATTGACCCCATGTTTTTATGCAATAATGTATTTGCTAAGCATCAGCCTGTTTTGGTCGCATTCCTGCGTGAGGATGACTTCAAAGAGGACTTTAGAAAGAAAGGTGACCCGAATTAGTGATTTTAGGAAATGCCTGAAAATATTGTACAACCACCCTGCCAGGACCGCTTTGGTTTCGGATTCGGTAATGCAATTATGGAAAAATAGTCTGCAATCATATCTTCAATTTTAATTTTATGAATATATATAGATATATATATATATACTGTTTTATTAACCTTAATCTTTACGATATGGGTGCCATGTGCGTGTGGATTTATTCTAAAATATTAATCGGTATGGTGTTTATTATTTCATTTTATATCCTATAAATATTTAAATAGGTTTTATTGTTTTTTCCATTTCATATTATTTGTTTCTATTCTGTTTTCATTTTTAATCAATTCACTTGATTTTAATGGTTGTTAGGGCACAGGGGAAAATAACTTTTAGCTTTAACTTATTTTTCCCACAGAAAACAACCATTTTGCTTATATCATTGAATTCTGTGCCCTTGAAAACGTAATTCAATATATAAGCATTTCCATTATTTGTCGGTGTCCACTTTCTTATTTTTCTTCCATAATAATTCTTATAAATAATTTAATCTTTTTTTTTTTATATACTTACGGCTTTAATTCATAATATTACGGTTTTTGATGGTGGTAGGTTATGTTTAATTATTGGTTATATATATATATATATATATATATATATATATATATATATACTCATGCATTCTCAAATACAAGTTTTTTTTCCCTCTCACTTGAACTTGAAACAATATCCAGCACTTCATTTTTTAAAATAGGGTTAATCAAATCTCCGGATAGGGTTTAACTTGATCTGTTTAACATTTTCATTGCAGTGTATCTATAATTATTAAAACAACTTATTGTTACAACTTGATTTAAAGTCATGTAATTTCCAAATTCGATAATTTCTTAATTTTAAATGCATTTATAAATTTTTCTTTGAATTACTCATTGCAAATTTGTCCTTGACACTTGAACTTTTCTTATTCTTTGATCTCCAGTTGTTAGGTTATGTGATATTTTCTCTATTTCTTCAGTTTTAAACTATTAAATCATCTGTAGCTAATTCATATATATAAAAATACTATAATTATTGAGAGTAGGTTTTGTTCATGATATATTTTTTAAACAAGGAATTTTTTTATTCTTTTATTGAACTCCTTAAAAAAATACAATATATCTTTTTTTTTAAAACCTAATAATCTATAAAGCCGCCGGCGTTCAATTTTTTAAAATTATAATTCCCATATTGGCTCCAAGTTAATTCATTTCTACATGTCACCAATAATAAAAAAAAGAGATCAGGAATTATTTAGAACCTTTTCAACATTTTACTCATTTACATCTTTCACGTATGTACCAATAACGACTTTCAGAAGTTCTTTACTTCCAAAACTACTGGACTGTAGAACCCCCCCCCCCCCCCCCACACACACACACACACACTTTAAGTAAGAAAAAGATTGCTCTATAAAATGTTGGATAAAGTCCAGTTTTTATTTTATTTTATTTCACTTTATTTTTTATTAACAGATTTGCTTAGAATTTAACTCTTTTGAAATTTCTTTTTCATTTCCTGCATTTTTGGTCTTGGAATGCAGTGATGTAGCAGATAGATACTTTTAAGTACCGATTATTGAAAATTCACCATTTTGATTTACGTTTGATGGAAAGGACGAAACAGTGAATTGAAAAAAAAAAAAACATTTTTGCTTTGCTTATTTTTTAAGATATGGCAACAGAAAAGAAAAAAAAAGCATTATTTAAATTGTCGATTTCTAAATTGTTCTTTTCAACGTATAATCGTAATTTAATTAATGTATTAAACTGTTAAATAATAAAATAACATTAAAAAATGCTATTAGACTCTTGATATTTTTTTTTATATTTTCTATATTTTAGCCTTTAAAATATTTCTTTGCTGCAGTTTCAAAGACAATTGGCATGTTTTGGCGAGCGTCGTTTTACGCAGCATTATTTGCATTGCTTTTGTAACGTGTAACTACACCATAAAGATTATTTGGAAATTTATCACCTGCCGCTAGCTAAAGGCAAAATGACTTAAACTAAATTTATTAATTTACAATTTGGTTCTAAAAATATTAAAATAATGTACTGTTATCGGAAAAACACGTGAATTTTTAATTTTTATAATTGTAGCATATCATGAATTGAGCGAAAAATTGATTTCAAAACTCCATCTTTGCATACAATCCAAAAGGGTAACTTTCTGACATAAGTTTTAATTTATTTTTGTTCGAAAATGCATAAAACTAGCAGGTGTTGTTGTTCAGAAACTATGTAATCGAGCTGTTTTTTCCATTTTTTTGCAAACGCAATAGATCTTTCAGAAAATAGTGTCAAAATGGACGTTTTGAACCGAATTTCCGCGCGAAATTGGAATAACCAGTCAAGAGCGGGCGAAAAATGTGTTTGTCACGTGATCAAAATCGCTTATAACTCAATAGGTAATTTATGGATCAAAAAATGGAAAACACAGTTCAATTCCAAATCGCTTCCATGGCCAGTCTTTCCAATTTTATATCTTTCCGTTAAAAAATTAATTTGTATATGTGTCAAAACGTTTTGCGCTTGTTGAGCAGAGCAGTTAAGAACAGCCTTAAATTAAATAAAATATTATAAAATCGCATTACCTATTACTCCCGGATCAGGTTTTACCCTATCTGTTCAATATTCTCGCTCCAGTATGTAACCTAGAATTATTTAGTGTAGGTTTTTTTATGTTGTATTCTTTAAACAAAAAAATTCTTTATATTCATATAATGGAGTCCTTAAAAAATACAAAACATGATTGTTTTTTCCCAACTTAATAATCTTTGAAGCCGCAGGCGCTCAATTCAATTTTTAGAAATGAGAATGCTCCTATTGGCTTCAAGTTAATTCATTTCTACATGTCACCAAGGAAAAAAAAATAAAAAAAGATAGAGGTCAGGAATTATTTAGAACTTTTTCATCTTTTTTTCCCATTTATATATTTTCACGTATGTACCAATAACGACTTTTAGAAGTTCTTTGCTTCCAAAACTACTGGACCGTAGAATATTTTTTCCCACTTTAAGTAAGAAAAAGAGCACTCTATAAGATGTTGGATAAAGTCCAGTTTTTATTTTATTTTATTTCACTTTATTTTTTGTTAACAGATTTGCTTAGATTGAATGGAACTCTCTTGGAATTTCTTTTTCATTTCCTGCATTTTCGGTTTTGGAGTGCAGTGATGTAGCAGATAGATGCTTTTAAAATACGGAGATAAGAAATATTTTTTTTTCTTTTTTTTTTTTTTTCTTTTTTTTTCTTTTTTTTTTATTTACTTTTAATGGGTAAAAAATGTCAAATAAATAATATGTCGAAAAAATGAATTATTAAATAAAAAATATTATTGAATAAAAAATAAACTAATTTATACATTTTAAAAATTGTTTCTAGCTGAATTGTGTTAACTGCGTTCAGTTATTAAACATTTTTAACATTTTCCAATCTAGTTGAAAAGTGTTTATGACATCGGTTTGTCTGTCTATCTGTACGCGCTCTTACTCTCGGAAATATACTTAGATTTGTATGTAATTGCGATATGTTATTGATATTTGCCATGGCATGTTTTGAAATCGAAGTACAGTAGAACCTCGATTATCCGAAGTAATTGGGACCTACGATCTTTCGGAAAATGAAAATTTTTGGATGATCGAGAATGCTTCTATTTTAAGATTAAGGAGAAATACATGCAATATTTCTTATTATGGTAACAAGTGCTTAATAAAAATAAAGCAATAGCAAAATAGAAACAAGAATAAATGACCTGAAATTTGAAATTAAGTACCTTTTACATATATCACAAAGGTTTGAAAAAATATTTTGTTGGTCGCAATTACTATTGCCTTTGCTTTGAAGCTATATCACGGAGTGTTTTAATATTATTAGTTTTCCAGTATCACAGTCTTTCTGCTCCTCCAGCCATACCAAACCTTTTGCAAAACATGCTTCGGAATTGCTAATGTGTCCGTTTTCTTCGTTCAACTCTGCAACTTACGGGAGCTCAAGTTAAATTCAAAGGAACTTTAAGAAAGTAGATCAAAAATATTTATATGTACTGGTAAAGGACCGCTTGCACACAAGTAATATGACAGTTAAAAACTTTCAAAATGGATTTCGCACACAAGTAATGTGATAGTGAAAAAAAAAAAAAAAAAAAAAAAAAAAAAAAAAAAAAAAAGCTTTAAAATTGGATTTTTGGATTTCGGTTAACCGAGAGTTTCGGTTAAAAGAGGTTCTACTGTATGTAGTAATTATAGGTTATTTACGGAGGCACTCAAAAGAATTTGGATACGTTATGGCCTACGAACAAAAATTGCTTGTAATACCACTTCTTATTTCCCTTTATTCTTACTTATTCCTACACATGTTATTATACCACTTCAAAAGTTGCGAAATTCGTATACTATTTTTGATACACACTATAGCATGTTTGATATTGAAAATGATGTGCATAGCATTTATTGCTCATGTACAGGGATAGACAAAAAAATTGGATTGCGTTTTCCTCAGCAGACAATGATTGTTTGAAGTGCGCTTTGTGAAATAGAAAAAAAAGTATTGAGGTGTACGATAACAGAACAGGCAAAATAGCACAGGTAACATTCTTAATTATAGAGTTTATTTACAGGGCTATACAAAAAATTTAGATGCTTATAAGCAATACTTGGAAGACGTACATTTACAGTTGCGTTATGCGCTTTTACGTTTAATTAAATCATAGAATATTATATGGCATGTATAAATGTTATAGAACATGCACAGAGATACCCAAAGGAATTCTTTTCATTCACAATTAATTATCTTGTATGAACGGGATTCGTTGAAAACGAGTTTTTAAATGTGTTGCACGTATTTCAACTGAAATAAATTTTGCCGTTACTTAGCTTGTTTGAATATAACATAAATTCATATAGTATAGAGTTGCACAAAGGCATGGTTGGTAAATGCACTGTCTTTCTGTTCAGAACTGAATGTGATTGGATTTGGGTTCGATCCTCTGGAGGACTTTGATCGATTTTTTTTTCTCGCCAGGAAATTGGATTTAAAATTGTACAGTAAAACCTCCCTAAAGCGACCACGTTCCGTTCCAATAAAAATGGGTCGCTCCGAGAGGTGGTCTCTTAATGGAGGTCATGTTTAAATTTAGATTTTAATTGTTGGAAAAAGGTAACAATTAATGTTACTAAAATTTATTTTTCACATTAGGAAAAAATATGACAATTTAAGTATCAGAACAAAAGTTAATTAAGTTAATTACTACAGAGTTTAAAAAATGAATACATTGGAGTTTGCTTTGATTTCACGGTTTTATCTTTTATAACTTTTATTTCAAAGTCCTTTCGAGGTTCAGCAAATAAGTGCAATTTTTTTTCGACTGGAACAAAAAATGACGATTTCATCAATTTATCTGTTTCTTTGAGAGTTTCCTGACAGAATAGGGTAGGGGAGTTTATTGACCGTCATCCTTAATTTGTCATGAGAGGTAAATCCATTGCCTAAAACGGCACAAAGGGGTTTAAACACTTAAAAGTTACCGGAATAAATAAAAATTATAAAAATTTAGTTTAGAAGTTTGACGAATAATGCACTCTCCAGAATTATTTTTCTAATAAAACCTTCTTCAAGTGACCAAGAAAAAAGGGAATTTGTTTCATTTCCTTGAAAGAAATGGGTCGCTCATGAAGGGAGTTCCAAGGAGATGGTCTCTGAATAGAGGTAAAATTAGTATTGAGCCTATGGGAATAAATTTCGTTCCGTGAAAAAAATGGTCGTTCAGGGAGGTGGTCGCAGAGGGAGGTTTCACTGTATATCCATTATATTTTTTTCAAAAACAATTTGTTAAAAAAATTAGCCGCAAGTTAAATTATTTCTTTTAAAAAAGTATTTATTTCAATAGATTGTCCCTCAACTTTTTTTCCTTTTTTGTACATTAAAATAACATCTTGTTACGCTTTCTTATTTATTTATTTATTATTCTTAAAAGGGAAAAACGCTTGTCCAATAAGAGTACGTAAATGTCATCACGTAAATTTAATTGATTTCTTCAGAAATAAGGTGATGATCTTCGAATGAACTGTGGCATGGTTGGTAAATGCGCCGTCTTTCTCTTCCGGGCTGGAGGTAAATGGATCTGGGTTCGATCCTCTGAAAGATGTCGATTGATTATTTTTTTTTCTTTGCCAAGAAGTTGGATTTAAAATTGTATAGCAACCAATATATTTTTTTCAAAAACAATTTGTTAAAACAAAATCAGTCGCAAGTTAATTTATTCCTTTAAAAAAAAGTATTTATTTCAATAAATTGTCCCGCAACGTTTCATTACGTTATACTAAAAGCTTGTTAATTTTTTTTTTTTACTTTATAATGTATTCTTCTAAATAGATTCAACGAGAAAAATCCTTCTCTAATTATCTCGAAGACTAACTAACTTTAAAAAGATCCAAAGATATTTTTATTTATTCGTTGTACAGTATGATACTATAATTACTGTTGTTCTGAAAAATATTTCCGAGTCTGGATGATTAATGAATGGATTTTAAAAAACTTATTAAGCTAAAAGTGGCTTTGTCTAATGAGTATCCCTTATAATATCAAATAACAGACCATTTAGTACTTATTCTTGTCAGAGTTGACTTAATTTTCGATTTATTTTAAAAATTCATTGAAAATCTACATAATTTAGAAGGCCGTAATAATACGAAACAATATGGAGCAATATTTCAGATACTAAACATTTTTTGCTCCGATATTTTTTTATTTCTCATTGTTGTGCATTTCTTCTTCAAGGAACTAATAACTCTTATTATTCTATTTTGTGTTGTAAACAAATTGATGAAAATAAAAATAAATGATTTTCTTTTATCTTAATAGTCTTTAAAAAAAAATTTTGTCTGTTTTTTAAGAAAAACATGTTTATTCTTTAAAAGAATATCTTCCCGTTATTACATTATTTAGTGTGGCAATTCAATAACAGTTTATAAGTGGCGAAATATTTCATATATATATTTTTTCGGGGTCTTGTACCTTTTAAATGCGTTGAAAATGAACGAAAAACTTCAAAGTTTGAATTAGTCTATCTTCGAAGCCTTTTTTTGTATAAACATGAAATTTTGGGTATTGATTAAACAGATTGTGCTTTGTAATATGCCGTCATTCTAAATTTATTAACCCTTTACAGAATTTGTGTATTGTCGAAACCAAAATAGCTCTTTTTTTACCCCATAAGTCATTGCGCACATGATATCTTGAGAAAGTATGAATGGATTCGCATGAAATTCGGTAAAAATACTAATCATATATGTGTGTTTAAAATGATCTACTCTTAGGCTAAAATTATTTCATTAACTATATAAAAAAATATTTTCGTAAAAAAAAAATAAAAATTTTGTATTTTTAATGAATAAAAATAGTCATAACTAAAAATATTACCATTGTAAATACTTAAAAGTAGATCATTTTAAACACACATATTTGTTTAGTATATTTACCAAATTTCATGACAATGCATACATACTTTCTCAAGATATCATGCGCGCAATGACTTATGGGGTAAAAAAAGAGCTATTTTGATTTCAATAATACACAAATTCTGTAAAGGGTTAATAAATTTCTGTTGGTAGTATATTACAAAGCACAATCTGTTTAATTAATATCCAAAATTTCATGTTTATACATAAAAAGGTTATGAAGATAGACTAACTCAAACTTTGAAGTTTTTCGTTAATTTTCGACGCGTTTAAAAGGTACAAGACCCCTTAGCCTTCTAAATAGAGCCTAATTAGAAAAAAAATTATCTCGATTATGTTCAGAAATAATATATTATTATTATTATTATTATTATATTAGTATTGTTATCAGTATATTAATATATTATTATTCTTATTATCATCTTGTTAGTATTAATGTTATTATAATTATGTATGAATTTTATTATCATCATCATCATTATTACCATTCTTTTAGTTTTAGTGTTATATCATCATCATTATCATTTTATTAGTACAAGTATTATTATAATTACATCATCGTTATCATTATTATATTATAATCACCATCATCATTTTTAGTATTATAATTATATCATCATTTTATTTATTATTATTATCAGTATATTCGTATGATATTATTGCCATTATTATTATTATTATTATTATATTATTATCATCATCATTATCCTTTTATTTATTATTATTGTCACTATATTAGTATTATTATTATATTATTATTATTGTTATCATTATCATTATCATTATTTCATCTTCATTATCATTATCATTTATTATTATTATCACTATATCAGTATTATGATTGTATGATTATTATTATCATTATATTGTTATTATTGTTATTATTATTATTATTATTATTATTATTATTATCCTCAATATAAACAAACTCTTGAAAAACCGAAAAATATTTTCATTCATTCTATATAAAGCTTTTAGAAAATCTTTGACACTGATTTTTTTTATTATTATTCTTTGCTACGTATTTCTTCTTCAGGGAACTAATGAACTCATTTTGTGTTTTAATAAAAATAATGTTTTTCAGTAAACTGAATACCCTTTTTGTTGTTGTTGTTTGTCAATTTTTAACAACAACAAAAAAAAAAAACCTGTTTGTTCTTAAAAATAGTGTCCTCTCTTTATTGTAATATTTAGAATGGTAATTCAATAAGAGTTTCTAAGCGGCGAAATGTTTCATATTTTAATTTCTTGATCTTCTAAATAGATCCTAATAAGAAAAATATTCCATCTAATGATTTGCACAATTATTATCCTTCTATCCTTATTATTATTATTATTATTCTTTTGCTATTATTATTGATCGACCGAAAATTACGTTTCGTTTTCGTTTTCGGCCCAAAATCTGAGTTTCGCCGAAAATTCGTTTTCGGAGAAAATGCTCCCGAAAATTCGGCTATCTGCATTCCAAAAATTTCGTTTCTTCGTTCGGAAATTTTCAACATTACTCATTCATTTGAGCTGTATCGGTTTAAATGAGACACTCTTTATTTATTGCTATGAACTTCACTGTTTACAATTATCAGTCATAAACGACTCAAGACATGAGTGCAAATTATAAAGCAAGCAATGCGTATAACACAAGACTTTGAGGACGTATTACATGTACTCATTAAAAGCTGTAGACTTTACAGTAATAGAAAATTCTTGGTTTGAAAATGCAGAAGTGTTTCATTCCTATAATTAGAAAGTAATTCTGTGTTGTTGATGAATTAATTACATTTTACTTTATATGAAAATAAAATGTTTTGGTCAGAGGCACAGACATCCAACATGGGCCACACGTGTAATTGATTAATAATTGTGTATATTTAATAAACACGTATAATTAATTAATAATTATATATATTTATGTATGGATTACTCAAAAAAATTGGACATCTTCGATTTCGGCCGAAAATTGGAACATCATCGAAATTCGGTTTATCCTTAAACATTATATCCTTCTACAGTGAAACCTCCTTGTGAGACCACCTCCATTAAGATACCACCTCCCAGAACGACCATTTTTTTCATGGAACGAAATTTATTCCCATAGGCTCAATACTAATTTTACCTCCATTCACAGACCATCCCAGTTGAACTCCCTCCATGAGCGGCCCATGTCTTTGAAGAAAATGAAACAGATTCCGTTTTTTCCTGGTCGCTTGAAGAAGATTTTCAGAAAAATAATTTAGGAGATCGCATTATTCATCAAACTTCTAAACTAAGTTTAGATTTTATTTTTTATTCCGATAACTTTTAAGTGTTTAAACCCCTTTGTGCCTTTTTCAGCAATGAATTTAACTTCGATGACAAATTAAGAATGACGGTCAATAAACTGCCCTGCTCTGCTCTGTCAGGAAACTCCCAAAGAAATGGATAAATTAATGAAATCGTCGTTATTTGTTCCAGTCCAAAAAAAAATTGCATTTATTTACTGAACTTCGAAAGGATTTGGAAGTAAAAGTTATAAAAGATAAAACCATAAAATCAAAGCAAACGTCAATGTATTCATTTTTTAAACTCTGCAATAATTAACTTACGTAATTAACTTTTGTTTTGATACTTAAATTTTTATATTTTTTCGCGATGTGAAAAATAAATTTTAGTAACATTAACTGTTACCTTTTTTCAACAATTAAAATCTATATTTAACCCCTTCACGGTCGCTTAATATTTGGAAAAACCATAAAAAAAAGTACCTATTTATTTTATTACAGAAATTGAATAATTATAAGGTTTCTAAATAAAATATGCAATTAGTTTTTTTTTAAAGCGAAAAAAAAAAAGATGTTATAGAACAAATTCATATTTGTAGAAAAGCCATCATGCTGTGTCTTAATGTTTGTTTTACACCGTACAAATGAATGCGAATAAAACCTTTATTTTTCACATCTTAGATCTTTATTTATCATCATCACACACATTTTTACAAATAATATTTGAAATATTATATATACATTAAATTCTGATTATTAATAATTTTTTGAGTGTTACATATTTCGAAACATGCAATACAAAGCCCAACATTATAGTCAGCGCGAAAGCCAAATTCAAACGTCAATATTCAAAGACTTCACACCGAAATGCCAGTTCAATTTTTCTGGTTTCAGAAGTTTTTTCCAGCAATATATCTACAGCCCGGAAATATGACAGGAGCGAGAAATAACGAACGACACCTAACCCCGTGATATTGACGGGAGCGAGAATTAAGGGGTTAAACATAACCTCCATTAAGAGACCACCTCTCCACTTTTTATTGGAACGGAAGTGGTCACTTTAGGGAGGTTTTACTATATTATTATTCTTATCATCATCAGCAGCATCATTATTATTATTATCTTCATATATTAACAAACTTTTTTTAAATTATTTTATTTTTTCTTTAGGCAGTATAATAGCCTACTTATACTGTTGTTCTGAAAATATTTCTGAGTCTCGATGATTAATGAAAAGTTTTCAGAAAACCTTTTAAGCTAAAAATGAATTTGTCTAATGAGAACCCCTTACAGTCTAAAATAAGGGCCAGTTTAATACTTATCCTTGTCATGGTTGACTTAATTTTCGATTAATTTTAGAATATGCGGAACTGCTTTTCAGTGAAAATCTACATAATTAAGAATGTCATAATAACACGATAACAGTGCTATGACAGAAAAAATAATATGCAATTTTACTTCAAGAAATAATGATTTATTTGATTTGGTATTTGTTATTACTCATTGTCATGTATTTCCTCTTCAGTGAACTAATGAGCTCTTTCTTTTACTGTTATTTTATTTATTTTTTCTTTATTTTACAGTATTTATTTAGGCTTATTTAGAAAACCTTTTCCTGAAATAAAGGAAAAAGAGCATAATTAGCAGACTATTGGTAAATTTATCTTAAATGTAAAAATAAAAATTAGTTTTAACTAAAGTAATAAAGCAAACGAATTATAAATGAATCTATACGAAATACATACATGGTCGATCAATGAATAAATACTCAGGGCTCGATTTAGACCCTCTATGGCCCCGGGTCGAGCGTCATTCTAGGGCCTCCCTTCTATCTATCCATAGAAATTATTCACGAATTATGCTGAAGAGACTAACAACTAAATCATATCTATTGCATGTATATACATAAATTTCGAATCAGGTACTGTTCACATCTGTATACAGGGTCTCACAAAAAAGATGATATCAACTGTAAGAGATGATAGAATACACCACATTTTTGTATAGGAATACAAGGGCTCATGTGAACCTTTAATTCTTTATGTACTGAATTATGAATTCATGAAAACTAAAGCATTTTTTGTGAATTGTTTAAACTGTATAAGAAGATTTGCATAATCATTTAATAAGTTTTAGAAGGATTTTAGAATGCTTGAAGGATTTAGAAGGATTCATTAAATTTGGATTTATAGGGATTTTGTGCAATATTTATAACCCCACTCAAATCTTTTATTTTAAATATTTTTCTTAGTATTTTGTAGAATTAGGAAATGTATAAATATAATGTTCTTACAATAGAAGTATAGAAATATTTCCGAATTGAAAAATTACCCCCTCCCCCCCCAACGCCAAGAAAGCTAAAAAGATGCAAAGGAAAAAAAATCATCCTTTTAAAAATATTTTTTTTGTGTAACCCATAAGTCTTTTGGAACCAGATAAATTAATGTATTTATAACTCATTCTAAACTGTACGAGTATTACAACTCTTTACAAACTCATATTACAACTAATCGATGTATTAAATGAATTTTATAACAAGTTTTTTTAATGGTACTTATATGTGTCATCAGTAGATAAAGGGTTAAAGTGTAAATACAGTCACTTTTGGCTATTTGTCAAAATATCATAAAATTTCCTACCACATTATAAAATTTAATAATTGTATGACATCGAAGTGCATTTGGGCGATTCCGTAATATAGGAAGACAATTGCAGGCATGCATTTATACAAATAGCCACAAATTTCAACACTTGTTATATTGTTGCTACCTGGGCTGCGGAGTCGGAGTCGCAGTCGGGCCCATTTTTGGCCGAAAGAGTCGGAGTCGGTTCTGTTAAAATTCCCGGGGTCGGAGTCGGAGTCGTCCACTTTTCCCACCGACTCCGCAGCCCTGATTGCTACACTTCTCATACACAAAAGTACTTTTCCATAAAATTTTAAAACATTAGCTTTCTGATGATGGAACTCCCCCCCCCCCCCCCACTCCCGCTTTTTTTTTTTTTTTTTTTTTTTTTTTTTTTCCGAGGGCGGGGGCGGCATGGAATATGGGAAGCTGAGAGGGAAAGGGAAGGACAACACTCTTTTCCTAAATCTTTGAAAAAGAGTAATAATTTTGGTTACTTTTGGTCAATTTTAACTATTTGGCATCCTCTTAACAAATATCCTGATTAAACCTAGGGACGGCTCGGGGCAAGCCCTGCATGAACCCGAGTCAAACTAACGCATCTCCCTACGTTTGTCAGCCCCAGTAAATAATGTGAACTTTGAGAAGAATTTGTAGGATTAATAATAAAAGTCAGGCTCCGGTACTAGTAATTTCTACCAATGAATAATTGTATTTGCTATCTCATCTAACGAACATCATTCGTTCAGGAATTAACCTCTTCGGTCCCTGGGTCCCCAAACGGGGACCTCTGTTCTTTTCCTTATAAAAACTAAAATGTCCATTTTTTTTTTTTTACATTTTCACATCACTTCTTAAAAGTTGAATGTTTTTTGCGTTCAAAACAAACGAATAAATGGCAGCATCTAAGCTGATTCCCACATAAAATAAATATTATTTTCATCTGAGTTTGTAAAATGCCTAAAAAGGCCCAAAACACAGTATGATCAAGAAAGTGAGAAATTTTTATACGTATTTAACTTAAATCTTTTTCAATAAAAAATTTTGAGGATTTCTAGATTATTTACCTGTTTAATGCTCTTAAATTTGTGATACGTTAATGTAGGTTAATGGTTATTAAATTGATATTTTTAAGGGGGGTTGTAGTTTTAGATCCATATTTTTTAATCTAAATTACTAAGCGCCTAAAGGATCATTTCAGAAAAGATATTTCTTCTGTAATTTACGATGTCATTTCGTTTGGAAAAACCAATGAATAAGCATTTGTATTATTATTTTAGCTTTGAAACTGAAGAGGTTAAATTCGTTAGTCGACATATTCGTTAGCCGAAACTGACTTCTGGTCCAATTAAAATGCAGTGCTGCCGTGATATGTTAGTACATCGTATCAAAAGAAACAAGAATGAAAAATCATACGTAAAGCATAGATTATGAAACACTTTACAACACATTCAAAATACTGTAACAAAACTTCACCATTTAATAAGAAAGATTATGTTTGTGTAAACAATTTGGAAAACACATAACACATTTGAAAACACAATTTCAGCAATTAACATTTAAAATAGGAAAAATATTCGAATTATTCTGCATGGCTCTGTATATAATTGATAGATTTTTTTATATGTGCTACATAGTATGCAAAAATTTAGTTCAGTTAGCGAACTCAAAACACAGTTACAACGTCGGGGCAACTTTTTCAAATTTGTAAAAAAAAATTGGGTTTCAAACTCTAGCCTGATATAGTAAATTTTGCCCGCCTCTATTTTTGAATTTTTAGTGATTTGTTAGTTAGGAAACGCAAAACACAGTTAAAAATTCCCATTCTGCAATTTCCTTTAAGATGGAAATGTACTCGAATTCTTTTGTGCAGTCCTGTATATGATCTATAGCATTTATGCACTCCAAGTAATTCTCAAAAAATTTGTTAAATCTTATTTTTCTTTCACTTAAACTATAGTATTTAGTTCAGTGACTTATTTTGACACATCTGAGTCGTTAGATTAATTACGACTTATCACTGTCCAACTTTTTTGACAGCAGATCTATTTTTCAATTCCTAAATACTCGACAGACCTGTGCACAAACTCTGTACAGACTCTGTTCTTGGCTCCAGGCATCCATAACAGAAAGTAATTGAATTGAAGTTTGGTATTACAAGTTTTTGAAGTTTGGTATTACTGTTGGTATTACAAGTGCCTCTTCTTGGTTGCAATAAATAAGTAAATAAATAAAAAATAAATAAATAAATAAATAAATAAAAATAAATAAATAAATAAATGAATAAGTAAATAAAAATAAATAAAAATAAATAAATGAATGAATAAATAAATAAATAAAATAAATAAATGAAATTTCTATTCGAGAAGTTTAAAAATAAATTTCTATTTCTCTTTGTCTTTTTTTCGCGGATTAGAAATTTTGTTGATTTTGGTTTGGGTTTTCGACCACGCATTAAAAGTTTTGTTAGTGAAAAATCTTGTTAGTAAAATTTTGAAGGTGAGTTTTGTCTCATAAGCAAGTTTTGTTTGATGTTCATTGAATGCTAACGTTTTGAATTTTGTAAAAAATATTTTTTTTTATTGTTAACAGTTTATTTCACTACTTTTAAGTGTATATAATTTTTTTTTTTTAACTGACTCTATATTACTCGGTCAATTACGCAAATATTTGTTTGTAAATAAGTAATTTTTCGGGGAACAGAAGCGAAATCCTTATACTTCTTTAACTGGAATTTTCACCTCCTAAATAATTTATAAAAATACGTCTCGAGATAAATTTTAGTCTCCTTGTAACTATTGAATTATAGTAGTATTTATTTTAATGCCTACACATCCGTATCCAGAGATTAATTACGACTTATCACACTTTCATTTGGTTGATAGCTTGTCTGTTTTGCAATTTGTAAAATACTTGACGCATCTTTGTAGTTGGTTTGGTTCCAGGCATTCATGACAGAAAGAAATCGAGTTGAAATTTATCTTTGGTCTCACAAGTGAATTTTCTTTGATGTAAAAAAAAAGAATAGCAAAGTCTCTTGGAAAAGTTTGAAATAAATTACTATTTATCTTTGTCCCTTTTTTCGCTTCTTATTAGTAAATTTCTTTTTATTTTCAGCATTTCTCTCTCTCTCTCTCTTTATAAATCAAGTATTAAAAATTTTGTTTTGGAAAGTGTATTTTCTTATAAGCAAGTTTTATTTATTGTTCGAAAAATGCTGACGTTTTAAAATTTTGTAAACATCCAACCCCCCATCCTCTAAAAGTTTATTTCATTACTTTTATGTGTATATATATATATATATATATATATATATATATATATTTCTTTATCTTTGCCTTTTAGATAGAGAGAATAAAAAAATTATTGCATAAAAAAAGAGATAATTGGTAAAATAAAGAGATGATTTATTTATTTATTATTATTATAATTTATTTATTTATTATTATTATTATTAATGTTATTATTATTATTATTAATGTTATTATTATTATTATTAATGTTATTATTATTATTATTCATTTATTTATTTATTTATTTTTTTTTTTTTTTGAGAAATCACTGACATTACTGATGTGATGTTTCAAAATTTATTTCATAAATATGTTTCCCACAATATTCTGGAAAAAGTAAACAAAACGTAAACGAAATGAACCCCATTTATAATTTCTTTATTTAGATTTTTTTTTCATTTTATTTGATAAACTTTAAAAAGAACAATCAAATCTAGAATCTTATTGTTTACAAATGTGCACATTTCCCCTTACTTAAAATTAATACTTGACATTGTTTATTTTGCATATTTTAACCCTGTTTACTTCTAAGATTAAGAAATACATTGTTAAATAAGCATATTTGCTGTATTCTCTATTAAATAAATGCCAACTCTTTTATTTTTCAATTTAACGTTTTTTTGCAGCTTTACTATGCTTAAACTTAAAATTCCTCTCATTCGCTCTCCAGAGGTTTGTGCTTCATTATTGTTTGAAGAAAAAGAGAGAAAAAAAATCGATTCATTGTTTTCATGTCTATAAACTCTTGTCTTTTTTTGTTTTTTACAAAGTAATCTTTATTTTTGCATTTTCATCGTTTAATGTTCCGTAAAGAAAATTTTCCGCTATAAATAAAGAAATTTTTTTCTAAAAGAGCTTACTGATTGAAACAAGAGAAAATGCGAAAACAGAAAAATAACATTAAAAAAATGGAATGCATTTTTCGAGCAAATTATTGCCAATATTTCTAAGCTAAAATTTCAATAAAAAAGAAAGTTTTGGAAAAAAGCCTATTTAAATATTTCGAGGGAAAAAAAAAATAATATTTCTCATATTAGAAATGTAACATATGAGAGCTTATCAATATTTATTGCTAGCATTTCAATATGAAATAATTTATTTAACATTCCATTGTATATTATTTTATATTATTTTCATATTGTGTAGTTTTAAAATGAATAGAATAGAAATTTGTCTTTATTCAACTGAATTAAACAGAGAAAAAGGAACAGTACCTTTGATTTCTTGATGCAGACTCCAGTTGCGTTCGAAATGTGTCATTCAAGAATTATATTTCAAAACAGGCGAACTTGAAATGGATGAATTAAAATAAAAGAAATTGTTGATTTTACATGGATGAGGATAGAGCATACTTAACGAATAAAGATTTCACATAAAGAATTACGAATAACTTGTCCTTTCACATTTTAATCGAATCGAATTTGACTTTCACATCTTAGATTTTAGAAACACAACACTGGAATGTTCTATTACAGGTCCGCACATGACCATCAAAATACAGAATAAAATTTATCTAATAAAAGAAAATAAAACAAGATTAATATGCATCTAATACAGAAAAAGGATAATAGGAATTTTAAAATTAAAAAAGAGTTAAAATAATAAGAATAAAAATTGAATAAAGTCTTCTATTTTTAAAGCAGAAAAAACCAGTCATTTTCAATTCTCGTAGTGCTGCCATCTATATTCAATTTATCATAATAAAGTCCTTTTTTACAATTGAACATCCTCCGCCCCCGGCAGGAGAGGGGACACCTTTGAAATGGGACGCTTGATATCACCGTCAGCTGTTTTTATCAAAACAACTCGTACAAGATTGTCCGGTCCAGGAAAAGTCTTTAAAATGCGGCCCAATTTCCATCTCATGGGCTGAAATCGATCAGGAACAATCACCAAGTCTCCTTCTCGTAAATTAGCTCGTGGAGTAGTCCATTTTGGACGCTGTTGGAGATGTTGAAGATATTCACGCGACCATCTACACCAAAATTGATTCTTTGCTTTTTCTATCAAGCGCCACCGAGCATTTAATGTTAGAATTCTGGGATTTGAAGATTCTGGAATATCAAGGAGGGGTGCTCCTATTAAAAAATGACCTAGAGTTAATGCACGTGGATCTGATGGATCCGAAGACATAGGAGTTAAGGGTCTTGAATTTATATAACTTTCAATCTGACAAAGCAAAGTAGTTAATTCTTCAAAATTCAATACACTAGCTTTACATGCTCTTAGAATGTGATTTTTAGTAAGCTTTACAGCTGCGTCCCATAGCCCACCAAAGTGTGGTGCATATGGAGGGATGAAATGCCAATTGATTTTCTGGCTCGAAAGAAATCCTTGAACTTCATTTTCTTTCAAATATTGAAATAGCTGCTTTAACTGATTAGCCAGACCTGTGAAGTTTTTACCATTGTCTGAATATACATCGGACGGCAGACCTCTACGCGCGATAAATCGCTTCAAGGCTGCTAGCAGGGCTTGCACAGACAAGTCTGATACCAACTCAAGGTGTACCGCCTTAGTGCACATACAGACGAATACTGCTATATATGATTTAATTTTGATCTTACTTCTTGGCAAATTTGGTTTAGTTAGACAGGGTCCTGCAAAATCTAGACCCACCTTGGAAAATGGACGGATTGGGGTGATTCTGTCAACGGGAAGGTCTCCCATCATTTGTTGACAAGCTTGAGATTTAAGGCGTTTGCAAAGCACACATTTGTGGAGCTCTTGTCGTACAGTAGAACGACCATTCACAAACCAGTACTGTTGACGTAATATAGAAAGTACTAGCTGTGTACCAGCATGTAGATGTTGTTCATGGACATGATTTATCAATAAATTAGTAATAATATGATTTTTCGGAAGTAGCATAGGATACTTTCTATCAAAACTTAATGTCTGATGTTGTGATAAACGACCACCAACTCGAATAATATCACTAGAATCTAAAAACACATTTAATGATAATAATTTACTATTGCTTGGTAAGGGTTTTCTTTCTTTTAATAATTTAAGTTCTGTACCGAATTCCGAACTTTGTACTAATTTCACAATGCATTGAATAGAATCGGAGATTTCTTGTGCACTCAGATTTCCAGATTTTTTTGTAGCACTATGCCTAGCATTATAAATGAATCTAAGACACCACGCTGTGACTCTTGATAACTTAGAGAATTTGGAGAACTTAAGAATAAAGTCTGGAAGTGCAGTTACTTGAGTTACATTGCTGACAGATTGAATTACTGAATTTAACTCAGATATCGGAGGATTGTACAAAGGTATTGGGATTGGTTCATTTGATAGCAGCCATGGAGGCCCATGCCACCATAGCGAATGATGAAGAAGCTTTCGTGGTGAAATACCTCTAGAAGCTGAATCTGCAGGATTTAGAATACCTGGGATATGATTCCACTCACATGAAGGCATTAACGATTGGATTTGACAGACTCGATTTAGAACAAATTGATTTCCCTTTAAAGGAGGTGATTTTAACCAGCTGAGAACAATCTGTGAATCTGACCACAGATAAATATTGTCAAAGTTTATTGGCAAAGTATCGATAATGACTGAGCATAACTTGGCTAATAAAAGAGCAGAACAAAGTTCAATACGTGGCAGTGTTTGAGGTTTTATAGGATTTACTTTAGTTTTAGCTGCAATCAAATTTACAAATACTTCGTCAGGAGTAACAACACGTAAATAAGTAACAGCAGCATAAGCTTTACCTGAGCCATCACAAAAACCATGTAACTGAATTTGGACATCATTTTGATTATAAGAATTAATATATCTGGGTATTTCAATTGACTTTAGCAAATGAATTTCTGATAAAAACTCATTCCAAACCTGTAGTATGGAGTCTGGGATTTCTTCATCCCACGAAATCTTATCTTTCCAAAGATCTTGCAGCATGATTTTTAATCTTATTGTAGTAGGAGCTAGGAAACCCAAGGGGTCAAATATTGTAGCCACTACTGATAACAAATCTCTTTTTGTTTTTACTTCTTTAAAATCATTGAAACGAATTTGTAAAACATCTTTGGAAGAATCCCAAAGTAGTCCGAGGACTTTAACGGTATCATCTTCCTGAATTACCTTTTGCGATGAAGCCTTCATTTCATCTGGTAAATGAGCAATTGCTTCTGGATCATTACAAGTCCACTTACGCAGATTAAAACCTCCGCTTTTCATAACTTCGATTAACTCAGTTACTAACTTTTGGGCATTTTCCTTTGAATCCGAACCGGAAAGTATATCATCTACGTACGTACTTTTCCGAATTATCTGAGAGGCTTCTTTACGATTTTGCTCATTGTCATTTGCTAATTGGTGTAACGTCCTAATGGCCAAAAATGGAGCGCAAGAAGTTCCGTACGTAACGGTCAACAGCCTGTATGTTTTAATAATTTCATCTGAATTGAATCTCCAAAGAATGCGTTGATAATCTACATGATTTTGATTGACGAGAATTTGCCTAAACATTTTCTCGATGTCAGAACTAAAGGCGATTGGATGCATTCTGAACCTTAACAGTAGAGGAAATATTTCTGGTTGCAATTTTGGACCTATCTCTAGATAATCATTCAAGGAGCGGCCTTCTGAACCAACCGCAGATGCGTCAAATACAACTCTAAGCCGAGTTGTAGAACTATCTTCTTTTAACACCCCGTGATGTGGAAGATAAAAATGATCAGGATTTGAAATTTCTGAATCTGGAACAAGTTCCATGTGCCCTAAGTCGATATACTCGCGCATGAAGGATAAATACTGCTCTTTAAGCAAGGGGTTTTCTTGAAGTTTTTTCTGCAAGAAGTAGAAACGTTTTAAGGCTTGAGATTTAGAGTTTCCGAGAACAGGTTTAGATTTAAAGGGTAGATTTACAATATATCTTCCAGATTCTGAACGTGAAACTGTTTTCGCATAGTTGTCTTCAACTAGAGAAATTGGATCAGAAGTAGGAACCGATTCAAGTTCCCAAAATTTTTGTAGTTGAGAACTTATCTGTGTAGTGGCATGGCAACTAATAAATGAATTTTGATTTGATTCATTTGAATAAATGATCCCCGAAAGAATCCAACCCAGTCTGGAATTAACAGCACTCGGTGATCCTTTAGGTCCCAGAATTGATTCCCCTATTATGATGTTAGCAAATAAATCTGCGCCTATAAGTATATCAATAGGACTGGACAAATGAAAATTAGGATCCGCAAGGTTCAATCCTTCAATGTGTGGCCAATATTTAGTTGTAATCAAAAAATTTGGTAAATTGGTTGTAATCTGATTAACAACTAATGCATCTAAGTGAAAAGTTTCATTATTGAAATGTGGAGAGAATGTCAAGGAAACTTCCTGAAGAGCCGTTTCTGCGACTAAATTATTTATTCCTGATATTCTATGATTCGTAGGCCTAGATGGAAGATCTAATTTTCTACAACAAGCTTTTGACAGTAAACTTTTTTGAGAAGCACTATCTATCATCGCTCTGCAAGGAATAAATTTTCCTGATTTAGATTTAACTTTTATAATGGCAGTAGCCAACAATGTTTGAGAATTTTCATTAATAGACTGAGAACTTAAACAGTTAGATTCATTAGAATTAACAACAGCATTTGGTGTTGTAACACGATCTTGTTGCCTGAAAGAATTCTGTGATGCAGGGATAGACTGATCACGATGAAGGAGTGTATGGTGTTTAGAATTGCAATGCCTACAAGTAGTCGTAATACGACAATCGGCTACGAAATGATTTGATCTTAAACAGTTAGTGCAAAGCCTTTTTGATTTTATCAAATTCCAACGTTGATCAACAGATAAATTTGAAAATTCTGGGCATTTATGAAGTGGGTGCGATTCTTTACACTGTGAACATGAAATATTTGTAGTTTTATTTACATTATCCATTACAACTGCATTGGCGACAGACTTTTTTGAAAAATGTTGAGACTTACTTTCAAATTTTAAATTAGATTTGGATTCACCTTTAAAAATTTCAGAGTTACAATTTTGCAAACTACGAGCCTGTTTTTCGAGAAATGTCATCAACATATCATAAGTTGGAAATGAATCATTATTTAAGGATAATTCCCATTGCTTTTTTAAGGATTCATCAAATTTATTTTGTACTATATACACTAAAATCAAATCAACAAATTCATTAAATTAGAATTTCAAAGATTTTAAGTTACGAATCACTTCATTGCATGTATCCAATAGCTCCAAAATAGTTTTCTGCGTGGGCGATTTCAATGGTTTGGCATTAACAAATTTAGACAGCAATGAATATGCCAAATTCCTACGATTATCATATCTATTAATTAAAGTTTCCCAAGCTTCTTTATAATTTTCACCAGAAATTGAAAAACCTGAAATTAATTTTGACGGATAATTCCTAACACTAGCTATAAGATACGAAAATTTTAACTGATCTGAAAGAGATTTATTATTATGAATTGAAGTCAAAAATATCTCTTTGAAGCTAATCCATTGAGTGACATCTCCATAAAAAATGGGTAATTCGAACTTAGGAAGCTTTAAAGCGTTATTACTAAATTCTATATTTGAGCTATTATTAGCTGCACTTTGATTTTCTTGTGATTTTACGCCTTGATTTTCTAAAAATTGCTCAATTTTCACTAAATCATCAACAACAATATCTTTAGCTTCAGTAAAGGACTCGTATAACGAATTTACACTTTCTTCAGCTACGCCAAAATAAGATTTTTTTAAATCATTTTCTAAACTTATCAATTCAGCCTTTAACTTTTCAATTAATTTTAATGTTTTATTTTCAATTGCGTCAGTAACTTGAGCGCTAAATCTCTTTATTTCTTTAACAGTAAAAAGAAATTTTGATTCTGCAGCAGTTTCTGCTTTTGTTTTCATTATAACAAATTAAATAAATACGATTATCACTAGTTATCTCCTAGGCTTCCGACGGACCAGAGAATTTTTTATGTGTAGTTTTAAAATGAATAGAATAGAAATTTGTCTTTATTCAACTGAATTAAACAGAGAAAAAGGAACAGTACCTTTGATTTCTTGATGCAGACTCCAGTTGCGTTCGAAATGTGTCATTCAAGAATTATATTTCAAAACAGGCGAACTTGAAATGGATGAATTAAAATAAAAGAAATTGTTGATTTTACATGGATGAGGATAGAGCATACTTAACGAATAAAGATTTCACATAAAGAATTACGAATAACTTGTCCTTTCACATTTTAATCGAATCGAATTTGACTTTCACATCTTAGATTTTAGAAACACAACACTGGAATGTTCTATTACAGGTCCGCACATGACCATCAAAATACAGAATAAAATTTATCTAATAAAAGAAAATAAAACAAGATTAATATGCATCTAATACAGAAAAAGGATAATAGGAATTTTAAAATTAAAAAAGAGTTAAAATAATAAGAATAAAAATTGAATAAAGTCTTCTATTTTTAAAGCAGAAAAAACCAGTCATTTTCAATTCTCGTAGTGCTGCCATCTATATTCAATTTATCATAATAAAGTCCTTTTTTACAATTGAACACATATAAAATAACGATATATGAAATATTTTATTTAAAATTTCATTGTATATTATTTTATATAAAATAACGATCTATGAAATAATCCATTTAAAATTTTATTGTATATTATTTTATATTATTTTATATAAAGTATCCGTATATTAAATATTTTATTTAAAATTTCACATCATATATATAATTTTAATTTTTTTTCTGTATCCATATTTTTATTTTTTCTTCCATTTTAATCCTCGTAAGGTAGTACATGGGACTATACTTTTACATAACATCTGGTTAATGTGATGTTTGTGTTTTCATATTATTGGTCATTTTCATTACCTTTCAATGGTATTATTGTACAGAAAGTTTATATATAAAGTTTTAAAACCTTATCTGTTTATATGTGTGCGAGCATGTATAAGTGTATGTATGTGTGCTTATATATATTGTATGGATATTAAAAAAAAAAAAAAAAAAAAAAGGGTATCATGCATTTAATAT
This sequence comes from Maratus speciosus, assembly GCA_963932465.1. NCBI lineage: Eukaryota > Metazoa > Arthropoda > Arachnida > Araneae > Salticidae > Maratus > Maratus speciosus. The sequence goes on along the minus strand of OZ010788.1, from coordinate 577,733,558 downwards.
CATATTTTTCATTAATTTTCACATATTGGTACATAATACAAGACCATATTTTACTATCTCAAAATAATCCTCGTTGTTTTTTAAATGTTATTTATATACTCATTTTTTATTTTATAATATTCGTTTTTAAACTAGTTAATTTAATCAATGTCCTTCTATTTACTTATTTTTATATACTTACGTATTTTATTTTATATTTACTCAGTGCTTATTAAGTTTATTCCTATTTTTTCATTCTACTTTAAATGAATGCTAATCTTAATCGTTTCTAAATTTCTTCAATTAATTTTATTTCTGTTTTATGGGTATAGATGGCAGCACTAAACATTTCTTTATTAAAAAAAACTAATTTGAATATAGTTTTTCTTTTTCACACCAGATGGCAGTAATGTTCTGATCCTCAGCAACTTGTGTCCACATGTTCTAATAGTCCTAACCTAATCTGTTTGTATCCTCACATGCTTTAACATTGTGAGTCAACTTTATAATGTTTTCAGGGCCGGCCCAAGGCGTGTGCGAAGTGTGCCACCGCACGGGGCGCCACCCAGATAAAAGGGCGCCTACAAGAGAACCGATAAAAATTATTTTATGTTCTGCGTTTTTTTTTTTTTTTCTTTTACATTTTGTATAGCTAAGCTGGGAAAGGATTCTTTGTTATGTTTAAAAAATTATTCAAGGGCACTGAATTTTCGCATTCAGACAGCGGCTTTTGTTTTTTATCTGAATGGAATTACATTTCAACTATTAATGCTCAAATTGTTTCGTTATACTGAGAAAAGAAACATAATCACGAACCCCAGGAACCACCCGATTCAAATCTGTGCTTCCCTTGCGGGATACTAATTAATTTTGACAGATTTATGGTGAACTCTATCACTTCCGGCTATTTAAGTGCATTCTAGAGTCCTCCTATATCCTGCTGAGAATCTGAGACTGGCCCCCAGATGACTGGGAAAGGAAACCATTAGGAACTTGAGGGTGCAGAAATCTTTAAATTAAAAACAGACGTCTTTGAAAAAGTTTTTTGCTAGCACTAGCAGTGTCTTCTGGATATGAGCTCATCTTCTGCTAATAGTTCTGGTAATAGTAGCAGAAATTTTGCCGAAAATGAGAAAACGAAAAAAGGGTTTGTAACCAAAGATATGTATGTAAATGATTCTCATTAAAATGACCGTAGTACCGAAACAATATGATTCGGTCGTTGACAAATTATTTTATTAAACTGCTGTAAATGGAATATTTAATAGGTAGAAACGAATCAAAGCAAAGATTTTTCAAGTAACTTCATTTATTTATCTCGTTTAAATGATTAATTTTCATACGAATATGAAACAGAATACTTAAAGTAACTTCATTTATTTATCTCGTTTAAATGATTAATTTTCATACGAATATGAAACAGAATACTTAAAGTTATAATGCACACTCCTAGTATTTGAAAGTTGTCAGTTCATGAAATTACGAAGGACGTTGCGCCCTAAACTGAGAACGGCGGAACTAGGGCCCGACTAACCCGATATGGCACCCTGTTAAGTGGGGCAAAGACTCAGATGGACCCTCTTTAACATGCTTTTAGCCAGAATTTATATTCATCAAGGGAGAAGGGGAGGGGTTAAAGGTAGAAGGCCTAAAAAGGGTGTTTTTTAACATTTTTTAGAAATTATTATTTGGAATTGAAGATTTTACCGCCGGGTTTTTTTGCATGTCATTTTTTATCATTGGAAAAACATTAAAAATATTTTAAATAAAAAAATTATGATGTGGCTCCAGTTGCGTGGAAGGATGCCCTAGCATGCGTGCCATGCACTTCCAATTGGGTGGCATCCGATAAATCACCAGAGTCACTTGCAATCTATTTCCATTAAGGCTGCTCTTCACTCAGTTTCCGAATTCCCCTCGGTAATGTTAAGCCTATGGGCATTTGATGCATTCTTATATTTAAAATATCTCCTCGGGAATTTAATATTTTTAATTTTTTTTTTTTTCTATGTACTCTTCAGGATGTCTCTTTTTTTTTGAAATGTTAAAACCTTATTCACAGTTTGTCAGCTTTTGACACATAAAATATTAAATGAAGCATATATTTTAGAAATATTTTGAGAACTAAGAAAAAAAAGAGACATACTTTAAGACGAGCACACAGAAAACAGAAATAAAAAATATTAATATCCTGAGGAGATATTTTAAATACTATAAGAATGCATAAAGCACCCTTAGACTTAACATTACTGAGGGGAATTCGGAAACTGAGTGACGAGCTGTCTTAAAGATTATGAAAGTAGATAATATTGCCTGGAGCTTCAACCACTTTGAAATAAAAAAGGTTTAAAATCAACAAAGTGTCAGCGATTTGAAAAAAAAAAAGATCTATTTCTGACCCCTTTTCTCACACTTTGGTGTGGTTTTAAAAATATTTATTTTTTATAAAAATGGGCTGAAAGTGTTGCAAGCTCCAATAAATTAATCACCTTTAATTTAAAAAAAAAAAAATAAAAAAAAAAAAAAAAATAAAAAATAGCAAGATCGGTTTAGTAGTTTTTGCGTTCTGATACCGCCCAGTTTGAAAAAAATCATTTTGTGTAAAATGAGTTTATAGTGCTCCAAAACAGTGTAAGGCTAGTGACGCGTTGCATTAAAGTTCTAAATAACTACGAAAGGTCTTTGGTGTAAAAAAAGGAAAATTGATTATTTTCAACTAAAAAAAAAGCAACCCCCTTAAAAAAACGTTTTGGGGGGAGGGGGGTATTTTAGAGTTGAGGGCCTGGGCAGCTGCCTCGTTTGCCCTTCCAATAATAATGCTCTGATCGGGAAAAAAATGTTTTTTTTTTTCAGCCATGTACCGTGGCCGGCGCAGCCCTCTCCCCCCCCCCCCCCTACCTGGGAAAATTTTCAAGCAACAGTACAATTAATGAACTACATTCCAAATCTTTAGCTTCTTTTTCTTTTAGTGTTTAATTATCCCACTATTTATCATCTTAAAAGGGCGCAAGGGGGGGGGGGGGGGCGGAGATCCCTTGACAAAAAAGAGATTAAACTATTTTGATTCTTACTATAGGCACATATTTGTTCCAAAATTTTCCACTTTCAGGGATTTCGTTCAGCCGGCGCCCATGAATGAATTTATATACTGCTCCAGTTTTCCGAAACATATGGTCTGAAAGATAACACTGAGCAGAAAGCCAGTAAAAAATATCGTAAATAAATAAATGAAATTTTATTAATTAAAAAAAAAATGCTGGAAATTTGACTAAAATTTAAGAAAAAAAAAGACTTTTTGGAATTAGATTATGTATTTGATACTGAGTCAAGCTTTGTCTAAACCGAAAGGGAATTCCATTCAATATTACAGAGATTCTTCATTATTTTGTGGAATAATTTGCATCTTGAGTTCTGGAAGAACGAAATAAATTTACTTAGCGGTAAGGTTTCTTTGAGATAATATTGTGCTAAGCATTTTTATATGCCTTAATCGCAATTTTTCTCTTAGTGATTTATTATTTAAAATTAAGCGAAAAACTAAATTTTACCGTACCCCCCCCCCCCTTTACTTTTTTGAAAAATCATCCAAGATAACGATTTTTTGTTTCAAAAGAGTGGGGCAAAGCCCTCCTCCCCCCGCCCCCCTCCCAAACACACATACACCGGCAACCCATGACTTGCACTTTATTATTTTCAAATCTAATAAACAGAAGTTGAGTAGAACTACTTTATCTTGATTTCTCATTAACAGGAGCAAAGAGCTCTAACGAAATGAATAAATCAACATAAGCTTGTCAATACAGAATTGCGAAACTGGAGCCTATTTTTAAAAATAATTATTATTATCTGCATACAAATCTTATTTTGTAATCGTCTTGAGAAAATCTTTCATTTAATACATTTATCGTTAAATAATTTCTTTTTTTTTTGGTTCTAGTGACCACTATATGTTGATTTTTTTCATGATGACCTACGATTTAACTGGGCTCGTACAATTAGAATGACCCTTTTCTTATCCAATTTTAGTGCGTTGCTAACATGTAAATTCGCAATACTTAAACATATATAGCTTTCTTTGGGATAGTTTGTTTAGTTCTAGCGTGGGCACCAATAGAACAAAATTTGGGAAAGGGCAAACTTTTTTTGGGGGGTGAGGGGGGAGGGAAGCATTTTTTTTTTTTTTTTTTTTACCATATTCATTATTATTATAAACACAACACTTATTCTTAATCATAGTTTTTTCTTAATGTTTAACCATTTTAGGTTACTTAAAAAAATAAATTTTACTATTTTTTTTTCCTTTTGGTAAAAATTATCACAGATAAAGGAAATTTAGTTTTAAATGAAGATAAGGAGAACCATTCCATAAATGAAAAGAAAGAATAAGAATATTTATATTTCCGGGATTAGCTGAAGAAAAATCTTGGTTTTCCAATTATTCGAAAATTTTTACCATGAAAAGCGAGCCCATTTGGAAAATTGATATTTAAGTATGAAATTTATTAATACTTATTATGTACTAAATAACGCGTCAAGATTACAGTTTTCATCTTTCATAGTTGCTACTTACTAGTAGTTTTGCTTCTTTGATTGTCGAAGTATTCCAAACAGTATTCTTCTAACAAAGTATTTTATATTTTAATTGATTAACTTATTATTGTTATTTTCGTCCAACAGCATCTGTTGTGTCTTGAGTTTTACTTTCGGATAGTAATGTTACACATTAAGAGTGATAATTACTGTAAAATATAAATTTCCTTTATGAGGCTTAATTTTACAATTTACGAAATACAAACTCAAAGATGGGATTAAATTTAGAAACTTTTGCCTGTTTTTGAAAAACTTTAAATTAATATATTACATAATTAATAATAGTATATATAAAAATTAGAAATATTAAAAAAAATTAAGAACATTAAGTCAAGCAATTTTTCTTGTGCGTGTGTGTGTGTGGGGGGGGGGGGCGATGGGTGCTCGCACGGGCGTCAAAATGTCCTTGGGCCGGCACTGAATGTTTTGGATCCTTTTGTGTAATTGAGGTATTGTGCTCTTAAATTTTTTAATATCCTGTGTGAGGTGTATCTTTCTTTAGATCTCTTGGTATTTTATTTTATTTTCTTTTATGATGCGCTATTAGGTGCTAAATTTTGTCCTTTTAGGCTTAATGCCGACAAAATTGGATGAAATAACGCATCTTCACTATGAATTAACCAACAAGCACCTCTGATGATTCTGTGAGTTATTCATAGTTTTTTATTTTACATACTGGTTTCCTATGTTCATATCTTTTTCATGTTTAGAATTTTACCATTTGTTCATATATTTGTGATTTCATCTTTATTATATATATATATATATATATATATATATATTAATAATATATTTCACTCCATTTTAAATTAGTAATGTCCGTTTGTAACACTTTCCGACAAAAATAAAAAGTGTTTAAATAATAGTGTTTTATGATAAAAATGATATTTTCTATGAAATTTAATAAGCTGTTTTATGAATTCGGTTTGTCTGCCTGTCTGAACGCCTTTCCCTCTTAATATCATAAATATACTCGGATTGCCATGTCAATTTTTAAATGCTGTTCAGGTATAGGACAGAATCTACAGTGTTGAAACTGAAGAGGGTATTAGATGTAAATTTCCAACTGGGCGAAAAATATCCGGAACAGGATTCGAACCAGGGATATCCTAGCTGAAGCCGCCAGTGCTCTACCATCTGAGCTATCCCGGACGAATCTGGTGGGACTTTTTACACCCAGCTAAGTTTAATGATTATAGCATCTGGTCTGAAACCTGGTTCAGCTCAACAGAATAAATCTCAGGTAATGGAACTCCAGAAATCGCTGGATACGTAATTACACTAGATTAATTTTAACACAGTTATTCTAATTGGTAAATAAATCATATTAGATGTAAATTTCCAACTGGGCGAAAAATGTCCGAACCAGGAATCTCCTGGCTGAAGCCGCCAGTGCTCTACCATCTGAGCTATCCCGGACGAATTTGCTGGAACTTTTTTCACCCAGCTAACCTTAATGATTATAGCATCTGATCTGAAACCTGGTTCAGCTCAACAGAATAAATCTCAGGTAATGGAACTCCAGAAATCGCTGGATGCGTAATTACACTAGATTAATTTTAACACACATAAAATTTACATCTAATATGATTTATTTACCAATTAGAATAATTATGTTAAAATTAATCTAGTGAAGAGGGTAGCATTTATTGTTCGTTTATAGGGATACACAAAAGAATAACGTTGTATTATGGCCTGTAGAAAAAAATCATTCACTGTACATTTTATTGATATTAAGATATTTTAAACATAATCAGATTGATATCATCACTAAAGTGGACCACAACATGCTTTTTCGGGAGTATAGAATCAGTAGTATGTATAGATCGTGTACAGGGATCCCAAAATAATTCCATTACTTTATTATCTATGGAAAAAAATCAATTGCGGGTATTTTAATGATGTTACGATACCTCAAACATAAGGAAATTAAGAAGATGTACTGAAGTGCACCACAACGTTTTCTATAGATTACGGAGCTGCGTAGCATATATCGTTCATTTACAGACACACACAAAAGAATTTGGTCACAGGAGTTACTATGGTCAATAGTAATTGGACATGCATTATCCTCTGCGGCATGAATTTTTAAACGTATCTACTTTTTAGTGTATTATGTGGTATGAGAGAAATTCTGTAAAAAATATAGCAGGCTATACGACAGAATTCGTAGACATTACCGCATATGGACGGCAATTACTGCAAATGGACTTTTAATGTGTTATGCATTTTTAAAATTGCTTGTTTAGAAATCTCATTCCATGAAAACAATGAAACTCCTTAATGATATTCTGTTTCAGTTCGAAAATGCTTCATAATCTATGCCTGATGTATGATTTTTCGTTTTTGTTACGATTAAGGCTCCTGTCCCTGCCGGCGAAGACACTCACCAGAACTAATGCTAATCCTATGGGAGGGATTTATTTAATATCTCGTTTGCATTTCGCCATTTTATTTATTTTTTTTTTCTTGCAATGGATAGCAGAGGTCCGTCTCTACATCGCACCTTTTTTACTTTTTCGATTTTGGTTGTAGAAATTTTTTATAAAGTTACTTTCACTTTCAAAACCGGTTCTGAAAATGGAAGTTTCGTTCTAGAAAATTTCTGAAACCAAAATCGAAAAAGTATAAAAAGTACGATGTAGAAACGGATCTCGGCTATCCAATGCAAAAAAAAAAATTATTTAAAAATGTCGAAATGCAAACGAGATATTAGATAAATCCATCCCCATAGGATTAGTATTAGCTCATGAGTGATGCCTTCGCCAGTAGAACAAGCGCAAAATGTTTTGACACATTTACAAATTCATTTTTTAACGGAAAGATATAAAATTGGAAAGCCTGACCATGGAAGCGATTTGGAATCGAACTGTGTTTTCGGTTTTTTGATAAATAAATTTACCTATTGAATTATAAGCGATTTTGATTACGTGACAAATACTTTTCACCGTTTCTTGAGTGCTTATTTTTTTTTTTTCGCGCGGGAATTCGGTTCAAAACGATCACTTTGACTCTATTTTCTGAAAGATTTATTGCGTTTTCAAAAAAAAAAAAATAAAATAAAATAAATAAATAAATAAACGGATAACACAGCTCGATTACATAGTTTCTGAACAACAACACCTGCTAATTTCATGCATTTCCGAACAAAAATAAGTTAAAACTTATGTCATAAAGTTGTCCTTTTTTGATTTGAGAACAGCCTTAAAAAGAATTATCTCTAAGTAGAAATCTGTGGTGCAAAAGCACTTTTCTTTGAATTCATTATAATGTGCAGCGTACTTTTAAAATAAATAAGTAAACTAAACAGAAAACTAATAAAAGATATAATAATTTTGTTATTGCATTTTTTCATTTTATTTCATTTAGTATTTGGAAAAACAATGAAACCCTACTATCTTGTCTTATTGTTTACAACTATGCACATTTGTCAGGATTTAAAGTTAATACCTGGCTCTATTTTTCTTGCATTATTTAATCCCATTTACTTCTTTGGCATTAAATTTGCACTGCTATAACCAGATTTGCTCTCTTCTTTGTTAAATGATTGCTAGCTCTTCTATTTTTAAAAGCAGCATTCTTTACAGCTTTACTATGTTTAGACTTTAAAACCCCTCCGTTGACTCTTCAGATGTTTGTGTTCCATTATTTTTTTTTTTTTAATTAGGTATTAAAAAGACAAAGAAAAAAATCGTTTCATTGTTTTCATGTTTATGAACTGTTATTTGTTTAGAATAATTCTTTATTTTCGTGTTTTTCTAATGTTCCGTAATTAATTTTTTGTTGTTATTGTAGTTTTTGTTATTATATATGAGGACCCCAGAAGCCAAGGGGTATAAGTGACAAAATTGAAAAAAATGAACCAAGTGTACAGACGACCCTGAAATATGCTTTTTTATTTTCAGGTAAAGAAATATAAGTGATTTTCTAATTATGTGTTGTGCTTTAGAGATGAACCACTTTTGTTGAATAATGATCAATATTGATTAATTATAAATTTAAAGAAAATTGCACCCTACTTTTTTCACATTTATTGAAATAAGAGTTCAAAGACCACTCTGAAACAAGCAGCAGTTTCCTATTTCATTTCAGTCAATTATTATTAATGTTCAACTTTAACGTCAATTATCTTTGAATTCAATTTACTCCAAATCGAAATTTTGTTACTTGTACCCTTGGCTTCTGATGTCCTCATATAAGATCTTTGTAAAATAGCATATTTGCTGGGAAAATTTTTTTATGTAAAATCTTTGTAAAATAGCATATTTGCTGAGAAAAAAGCGGGGGTAATAGAGAAATACCTTATAAATATGAAATGTATTTTTCCAGAAATGCATTTGCAATGCTTCTAAGAAAGTTAAGACTTCAATAAAACGGAAATATTTGGGGGAAAAAAACAGCATGGAGTGGTAGTGGGCATTTCCTAATTTCGCGGAGGGAAAAAAACAGATTTTTTAATTATCTTATTAGAAATGTTCATATAAATGTTTATGTACAAATATGTCTTATTATTAGCATTTAAAAATGAAATATTTTATTAGAATATATTTATATATTATTGGAAATGTGCATATAAAGACATAATTTTTTATTACTAGTTTTTAACCCCTTCACGATCGCTTAATATTTGGAAAAACCACCAAAAAAGTACCTTTTTTTTTTTTTTTGTTAAAGAAATTGAATAATTATAAGGTTTCTAAATAAAATATGCAATTAGTTTTTGTTTTTTTTTAGGTGAAAAAAAAAAGGTGTTATAGAACAAATTCACATTTGTAGAAAAGCTAATATGCGCGAATTCTGTGTCTTAATGTTCGTTTTACACCATACAAATTAATGCGAATAAGACCTTTATCCACACCTTAAGACCTTAAGATCACATTTTAGATCTTTTAGTAGGAGAGCTGTTGAACATTTTTGAGTAGGTATTTGAGGCACCCTGAAAATTTGTGCAGCACTTCTTTTGTAATGCCTGAATACAAAATCGAATGTCTGGCTGAAGGATCGTGGCCCAAAACCTGTGCCAGACACGTGTCAAGTGCCATTTTTTGACACTACCCCAAAAAAGTATTTGAGGCACGCTGAGATTGAAACAGAATAATATTTATACCTAGAAAAAAATATTTTGAAAATGACAGACACTTTAGTCGGCCCAAAAACTGTGCCAGATACGTGTCAAGTGCCATTTTTTGACTACCCAAAAAAGGTATTTCAGGCACGCTGAGATTGAGGCACAATAATATTTATGCTTAGAAAAAAGTATTTTGAAAATGACAGACACTTTAGTCGGCACAAAAACTGTGCCAGACACGTGTCAAGTGCCATTTTTTGTCTGGCACAGGTTTTGGGCCACGATCCTTCAGCCAGACATTCGATTTTGTATTCAGGCATTACAAAAGAAGTGTTGCACAAATTTTCAGGGTACCTCAAATACCTTCCCTAAAATGTTTAACAGCTCTTGGACTATTTATTTATCATCGTCACACAAATTTTTACAAATAATATTTGAAATAATACATATACATTAAATTTTGATTATTAATAATTTTTTTGAGTGTGATATATTTTGAAACATGTAATACAAAGTCCAACATCACAATCAGCGCCCAAACCAAACCCAAACGGTAATATTCAAAGACTTCACACGGAAATGCCAGTTCAATTTTTTTGGTTTTAGAAGTTTTTCCCAGTAATTAAATATTCAGCCCAGAAATATGACGAGCACGACAAATAAGGAACGACACTTCAGCTTGTGATATTAACGGGAGCTAGAATTAAGGGGTTAAATATGTCATATTATATTTCAAATTTTAATTTATATTATTTTTATTTAAAAAAGGGAGATGTATTATTATTTACATTAAAGGATATGTATTATTATTTATTGGATTATTTAAAATTTCAGTTATATTTCATTTTAAATCATTTATAACACTACTTCATTTCGTTTTATGTTTTGTTATGGAATATTATTTCATATGTATGAAAACGAACCCTTATAATTGAGATTACTTAAGGGAACCATGGACCTTTATTTCAGCAATAATTGACCCAAAAATCGAAATTTCTTTTTGTGTGTATTATTAGTCCCAATTTGTTACTGAGTCATTTGTGAAAACCCGCGTGCAGATGCGACGATTTTTCGCAACGTTACAAATGTTTTTACACAAACAATTTTTTGGCCCTTTAATATACTTTAAATCTGTTTTTCACAAAACTGATTTTTAAACATTTATAGATTTTTGAATTGCTTCATGAGTCTTAATTTTTTATCAAAATTCATGAAATTGATAATAAAGAATCCTGATATTGCTTACAAAGAAACTGTGCATGTATTTGAAAAATCGTCTTCATTAAGATAATTAAATTTGATTTTTAAATTTATTAAAACGCAAAAAAAATGAAATCAAATCAAATCAAAATTTCAATTTTGATGAAAATCGATATGGAATTCAGAAAAAATCTCTAAAAAAAAAATAACTATTCAAGGGATTAAAAAATCGATTCACAGATTTGTTTTTAATAGAGTTTTAAGTGATTAAAATGGAAAATCGAGGAAATATTTCAAAAATGAAGATGCATGGAGCATTTTAGAATTTCGTTTTAAAATTTTAATTTTTCTTAAAAATCCTAAAATTATAATAAGATTGGAAATTTCTTTTAAGGTTTTCTATATACTTATGGTGAAATGTATATTTCCAAAAAAAATTTACATCTCTATGAGGAAAAAAAATTAATTTTTAACGTCCACCGTCTCCATAGGCTATGGTGCAAAATAAAATACAAAAGAGAAAATGAAAAAATTACATGATCGAAAAAAAAAAAAAAATAAAAATAAAAATATCCGCTGCTTTTTTATCAGGTACGGGATAAAGCACACGTCACCAAGTAAGAAAAAACAATCCCCAGAGGAAATACAAAAAATCCTTAGATAAAGAAACAGACAATTAGCAAAAAAAAAAAGAGGGTGTGTGATTAATTACAAAAGAAAGAAAAATTGCAAGGTAGAAGGATGGATGGGAAATCCCGTAGGAAAAGGAAAAACAGGAACACTATACAAATAGAGCTATTCATACGAAACAAATTATTTTAAACCCTTAAATGCCTGATTTTTTCAAAAATCATTGTAATAATGTTTTTCGGCTTTCATTTTTTAAATAAATCATGGGAAAAATACTTTTAAAAAATCATATTTTGTTTTAAGTATAGTTTACGGCTAAAAAAACAGTTTGTTACTAATCGGCAATACTGGTGTTTAATTGAAAAAATAATTTCCCTTGATAAAATTCTATAATATTAAACACACAAGAATTTTAGGAACTATAATAAGAAATAAATTTTACTTGCTCACTGCAGGTCAAAATAGGGTATTTCGCAAGCTTCCAAACAAAACAAAAAGAACATCTAACAACAATTGAAAAAATAAATCTTTATTCTTAAACAGCACAAGTGTTGCCATCTGCATGTTGAAAATCGATTTAATAATATATTCAGAATGTATTTTATTGGCAACATTAGGCATTATAGCTTCAATATTATTCTAATAGTTATTTTAGAGCCTAAATTGGGTATGTTGCCGAAAAGCAACATCAGGCATTTAAGGGTTAAAACTTAAGTTGACATCTTTTATTACATTCATTTATGAAGTCATTTATTTTTACATGAACGATTTTTTTTTTCATCCGCGATAAAATATACACTAGAATCTTGTTTACGAATGTCACTTTAACGAGTATTATTTGGATTGTTAAAAAAAATCCTATTAATGCAACGTATATTTCCACAAAATTTCCCATCTCTATGATGAGGAAAAAAAAAAAAAAAATAATGTCCGTCAGGTCAAAGATGAATAAATTTTCACCAGAGTTTAAATTACCTAGGCCAGTGTTGCCAGGCAGAATATCATCTGGATAGCTTAATGGTAGGGCATTGGTGGGTATACCTAATCCCAGGTTTGAATCTGTGGTCCTAGTCTCGAATCCTGGCTAGATACTTTTCACTCAGTTAAAAAAAACTTCTTCAGATTTGTTCCCTACTTAATTAACACATTCGCTCCCACTAAAAATGATATTTCCATCCTCAGAAGACGGATTACAAAACAGTGTTTTAACGGTTAAAATGTTCCTTTATATTTTACTAGCAAAAACAGAAAAACGAAAAAAACATATTATTTTTATGTTTAGTACGGTTCATGCTTCGCTAACGTGCCTAAACAATTCCTCACACTAAAAACAGAGCATATAACTTATAGTCGATCGACGCTTCAGAGCGCCGCCACCACACGAAGAGGTGCTGGTCGGAGTCGGACGCGCCATCGCGTCGGTGGCAGCGAACGTGTTAATCTTTGATATTTTATTTCATTTTTTATTACTCGTTTTTCTAATTTAAACGAATTCTCTCTAGGTAGAAATATATTGTATAAAAATACATTTTTTTTTAAAATTAGAATTTATTATAAAGCTCATCGTAGCGTTAAAATAAATAAACAAACAAAATGAAAAATAAACGAAAGGGATTATAACTTGTTTACTTGCATTTTTTTTTTTCATTTTATACTGGATAATCTTTGGGAAAAAATGAAATTATACTCTACAGGATTGTATTATTATTTGCAACCATGCACATCATGACTAAATTTAATACCTGGCACTGTTTTTCTTGCATATTTTAATCCCATTTACTTTTATGGCATAAAAACTGCGCTGCTAAATAATCAGATTTGCTCAATTTTTTGTTAAGCAACTGCTAACTCTCCTATTTTAAAACACAACATTTTTTATTTTATTTTTATTTTTTATTTTTTATTTTTATTTTTTTACAGATTTACTGTAAGTAGATTTTAAAATTGTTTCATTTACTCTCTAGAGGTTTGTTTTTCCTTTAAAAAAAAAAAAAAAAAAAAAAAAAAAAAAAAAAAAGAAAAAAAAATCTAGATTTAAAGAAAAAGAAATATAATAAAAAAGGGTTTATTGTTTTCCTGTAATATATACCGCTATTTTTTGTACAAAATAAACTTTTATTTTCGCATTTTCGTCGTTTAATGTTCGAGAGGAAAAATTAATTGACAGTTTAAAATTCATATTTTTTTCGAAGATTCATTTCAAAATATTTATAATTTGAGATTATTTTTCGCATAAATATATGTTTAAAAAAAATAGAAATCAATCTCTAGAATCTTTAAACATTCGAATACAGAATTACAGTCCATTCCGTCAGTTAATTTTCGAGTTATGTTTAAACTATCACCCTATTGTAATCTGTTTTGCGATCAATAAAACTTAAACATTAGAAGGTCCAAATTTTAATCTTGCATAATCTTTAAACTATTTGACCGAACGACTTCCCGTTTGATATCCGGAGGTAAAATTTATCGAAGAATATAAATATGATGTCAAAATCAAATGTTAGTACAGTAGGCTTTCTTAAATCCGCGACCCTAAAATCCGGAAACGCCTAAAATCCAAACATCGTCGCAGATGTAAATAATGAAACTTTCATTTCAGATGTAGGGGCAAATTTACAGAACTTTTAGTTTTACATCATTCTATATGTACACAGGTGTGCAAAAATTAGGGACCAGTCACAAAATGCCAATTTTCAAATACGCGAACACTCAAAAGGAAATAATATAATTCGAGTAACTACTATCTCTAGAACACAGCTAGTCCATATAACATCTCATTCATGTCACACATGGTCACAAGTGTCACAGTCACTACGGTGAAGCAAAAAGGTAGGGAATTCAATACATCTCATTATGAGTCTCAAATGATCACTATATGTGACTTCACTGAGATTACAATGTGACTGCTGCTTTGTGACGAGTCACCATGTGACTTTACAATGTAGTTACATTGTGACTGTCATCTGTAGACTTAATTTCAAAGTCATCGTGAACGCTGCATTGTGATAAGTTACCAAATAATGTCACATTAATGTCAGATGATGACTTTCAGAGAGACTACTGTGAAGTCACCATTGTGCTCTTTTGGGAAAAGTCTCCATGTGACTATAATGTGATATTATTTGGTGACTTATCATAATGCAACGTTCATGATGACTTTGAAATTGAGTCTAAAAATGACAGTCACAATGTAACTACATTGTAAAGTCACATGGTAACTCGTCACAAAGCAGCAGTCACAGTGACGTCTCAGTGGAGTCACATATAGTGATCATTTGAGACTCATAATGAGATGTATGGAATTTCCTACTTTTTTGCTTCACCGTAGTGACTGTGACACTTGTGACCATGTGTGACATAAATGAGATGTTATATGGACTAGCTGTGTTGTAGAGATAGTAATTACTCGAATTATATTATTTCCTTTTGAGTGTTCGCCTATTTGAAAATTAGCATTTTGTGATTGGTCCTTAATTTTTGCACACCAGTGTACTTTAATATATAATTCTTGATAATATGACTGAACTCGTGGTTTTTCATGAAGTATAAATTTATTTCTGAAAAAAATCAAGGTATTGCTGATGCTGATCTCACTGGTCATCCCAATCTTTTTACCGAATATATTTATGTATTAATCAAGCTTTTTTGGTTATTAAGGCTGGCTCCAACCTGAAATAAAACTTCATTTTTTTAGGATTTTGATGTGATTACGGTGCCTTTATGAGGCAAGTTTCATTGAATAATTCAAGATAAATGTATATCACCTTTATTATGCATATTTAATTAATCATTATTAATTATTTACTTGACCTTTACTTTTAATAATTTATTCATTTTTAAAATTATCTTTTTATCTGTTTAATTTATTACTTTCTTAATTATTTTAATATTTTGCTGTATTGCAAGCATTCATTATAATTTTAATTGCATTATTGCATTGAAATTACTGTTTAAAAAATGTAAACAAAGCACTGACCTGAAATCCGCAAAATTCTAAAATCCGCACAACCTCTGGTCCCAAGCTGTGCGGATTTGAGGGAGTCTACTGTATTTAAAATTTTAAAGTGCGTTACAATGCGTATATGTAGACGCACCCCTAAGCAAAATATAATTTACTAGCATTGATTAGCAGACGTTATTACTAACCGTCTGTTACCAGTCACATTTGTATACGATGATTCTCGGAAAAGTAAGTAGAGGATGATCACTTTTTTTCCAGGACTACCTCTACTTTGTACTGTAGAGAAGAAAAAAAAAGTCGGAAATCGTAAGTCAAACGTGGCAAATGAGGTGCGTTCGTACTATAACTAGTTTTATAAGTATTCAGATTTTGGTGCAATAGCTGTTGCATTCTTATGCAAAAATGCATGAATACAAAATTTATTACGATTCTATATATTAAATGCAGTAGTACAGAAATAATAGGACTCCATCTTAAATAGGTCTGCCTTCCAAGCTGGTAGACGGGAGGTGCTGGGTTCGAACCCAATCGCGCCCGTCGGCCTAATCGTTCGGAGTTTTTCGTGGTTTTCTTCGAACCTTGGATTTCCATGCGTAAATCTCTTAGAAAGACACCCACGGAGGCACCCCCCCTTTCCTCGGGCCTATATCCCTCGAGTAGATAATCGGTCGTCAAAAATCAACCCAACCCAACCCATCTTAGATGGGACGTCATCACCATGGCAACCTAGGATCATTACTTATCATGGAATATTATTAAATTAATTACGTATGATAGAATTTAATAGAATAATCACCGTAACAACCTAGAATCATTTCCTATCATGGTATATCATTGAATTAATTAAGTATGATAGGATTTAAAAGACTGAAGAAAACTTTTATTCATATTAAGTTTTGATTCGATTTTCCTAAAATTTGAAATGACAAAATTCTGCAACGATATTAAGTATCAAACCATTCGGTTGGGTAGCTTCTGCGCTGTTATTATAGGCGGACAGACGGACGGACTATACGACGACTATAGGTGCTACGTATTTATATAATTGAGGGCAAACATTCAAACCGTGTTTTCTCACAAAAGAAAAAAAAAACAATTTATGAAATTACAACGACCATTTGGAAAACGATTTTTTTGAAGACTAAAATTTAAGACATAAAAAATCGCACGGAGTTGATCATACATTACGTACGCCATGAATTAAACATTAATAGTGTTATTACACGTAAAAATTGCAAGCCAAAAATATCGCCTGCGATCCGTCAGATTTCACGAAACTAAGCATTATCCACCTGAAACTTACGTAAATATTCAAGCATTTCATTGGCTATTCGGGAAAAGGCTTTTTCATCGTCAGATTTCCAAGAAATCTGACGGCCAATTTTAAATGAAATTTCATTCTTAAACTTCTAAACATCCGACAATATTACTTTTTACACCGTCGGATAGAGAAAAAAATCTACTTTTAAATGCAATTTGTTTGAAAGCTGTATCTCAATTTGTTTCTGAGTTATTAATTTTTTTTTTGTAG
The DNA here is from genome assembly GCA_963932465.1 of Maratus speciosus. Lineage (NCBI taxonomy): Eukaryota > Metazoa > Arthropoda > Arachnida > Araneae > Salticidae > Maratus > Maratus speciosus. Next base: position 577,716,596 of record OZ010788.1, on the reverse strand, counting down.
TTTTTGTTACTTTTTTGTCATAGTGGCAACAGAAAGTATCCATCGTTGTTGAAATTAAAGGGAAATACATATTACTGTATAGACCAATCAGAAAACGAATAAATTGCGGATTAAACCAACGAAAACCTTCAGATATGCTTTTCATTTCCCATCCTGACGAGAACAATAACCATTTTTCCAAATGGTTAAAAATGAGTTATTGTTATTTTTATGAACTCTGTGTTAAATTGCACAGATATAAACGGTATTTTTTACTAAAAAAAATTTTCTCCGAATATAAATCAATTTTAAAACTTGACTTTCAATCAAAGAGTGTTTCCTCCAAAGCCTGCATTCAATCAAACAGTGATTTCTCCTGTCTGCCAATCACAGTTGTCACTTAATGTGTATTTTCGAGACCTACCATACATATCACAATTGAAACGGATTGTTTTAGAGAAAAATAAGAGAACTTTTAAGGTTAAAGGCTTCCAGAATTATAGATTTCAAGATCTAAGTGAAGAATATGATGTAAATCTTCTTTAAAAGGGAGCTACTGTTGCCTTGTTCAAAGGGTTGTTTTAGAATCTCTTCCTCTTAGCCACGCCATATCAGTTGAAAAGAAAAAATATGTTAAAAACTTTTGAAGGTAATGTATGGTGAACAGTGGCAAAATCAACCTGATGATGTCTTCAAATGGTACAACCACATTATCCATGATTTATAAGCCTGCGATAAAGAAGAGGGGGATGTGTGTGACTGTCTAGATGAAGATATTGGTTTTAAAATTTGAAGTGGATTTCTGGCAAACGAGTATTTATTTAGTAAATATTTAATGAATACTACTAGGTGCCATAATCTGTCATTTTATTTTATCAATAATCAACTGAAATTCGGTATTTATTCAAATAAAATAATGCTTTTGTATTATTTGTGAGTTAGAACTTATTTCATTCAAAAGGCGTTTTATCCACTTGTCAAACAATCAAAACATATTTCCCCCTCTGAATTCGGTCAAAACGTGATTTCTCCAAATATTAAATGCATTTTATTAATTTGTTTTATGTTTAATATCTTAGATATGCTTGCAACTCTTTCTAATAAACAGTAATAAAAATACACAATAAAAATGAGAATTAATACAAGTTATTTTCTGATTTATCAGTTTTTTGTGTTTTTTGAAAATTTGTATCTAAAGGAGAAAGCATGGTTTGAATGTTTGCTCCACAATTACGAACGCACCTAAAAAATGATAAATGTTTCTGAACCTACGAAAATATGTATTGTAACAGTTTTGCCGGGCGCAGTGTCACAAAAAAAGGTACGAGGAGACAAAAAAAAGCGGTTTCTAAGTCGGGACAGAAATCTACTGTAAACCCTGCGAAAACGGAACCTGTCTATAACGAACCCTGTCTTAAAGTAAAAAAAATCATCGTCCCTACGGTAGGAATACTATACAATTATATCTTCTAAGATGAAAGACTGTTAACGGAATTTCTCTCCAGTCCTGTGCAATTCCGTCTTAGCAGGTTTTATTATACTAAACTAGAAAACAGGAATTCTGCTTTTTCAGAATTTAGTATCGCCCCCGATGAAAAGAAAAATATATATGAAGACCCCAGAAGACAAGGGGTATAAGTGACAAAATTGAAAAAAATGAACTAAGTGCACAGACGACCTGGAAATATGCTTTTTTCTTTTCAGGTGAAGAAATATAAGTGATTTTCTAATTATGTGTTGCGTTTTAGAGATCAACCACTTTTGCCGAATAATGATCAATATTGATAAATTAAAAAAAAAAAATTGTACTGAACTTTTTTCACATTTATTGAAATAAGAGTTCAAAGAGCACTGTGAAACAAGCAGCAGTTTTCTATTTGAATGCAGTCAATTATTATTCATGTTTAACTTTAACGTCGTTTATATTTGAACTCAATTTACTCCAAACCGAAATTTTGCACTTGTACCCCTTGGCCTCTGATGTCCTCATATATATATACTAGGAATTCTGCTATTTCAGAATTTAGTGTCGCCCCCGATGAAAAAAAAAATATATATGTATATAAATATAGATAGTTCAGTTTTAAGACATAAAACACACGCTTTTATTTTATATAAAATGACGTCATCCGCATCCGCTGAAGAATTCCTCATTTACGATCCAGTCTTAAACAACATCTACAGTAAAGTATGCATAGGACGTCACTGTCTCAGAATAATACACAAATCCAGCAAAAAGAACTCTGCAAGAACCTCGGCAAAACAAATTGGCATCTAATGATTGATATGCCTTCATTTGTTTGTAATATTAATATAGATACTTAAAATTAAATTTAGTTTATAATAGCTCCATGTTTTATCCGAAATCCTTCATTTATATTTTTTCAAAATAGCACGTATTTTAATTACATTTTTTTCAGTTTTTATGGGAAAATGGCAACAAAAAGATATAATTGCTATTTTCCAACTATTTTTCCTTTACTTTCTACAGAAATAGAGTTCTTGAGTTGCCAAAATTCAACAAATGGCGCTAAAAACCTCAAAAAAAAAAAATAATAATAATATCTCAAAAATAATTTGAGATGCAGTTTTCAAGCAAATCGCATTTAAAATTTCTTTAAAGTTCTTTTCTCAATACGACGGTATAAAAATTGAAAATGTGCGATACTTAGAAGTTAAAAAAATTACAATAGAGATTATTCCGTACAATGATACATGCTTTGTTTTACTGCTGGCTTATACAACGGAACGTTATTTTTTGGAGACGACATTTTAATTGCTGGGAGAAAGAAATAGCATACCAGAGGCTAATAGACACAACAATATAATACGGTAAAACCTGTTAAGGTGGAATTGTTAAGGACTAAAACAAAATTCCAATATAGTAATTATAATTGTACAGTATTCCTATCGTAGGAATAATGAAATATTTACTTTTTATAAACAGAATTCCGTTATACGTGAGTTTATTGAACCAAAGTACGGTAAAACTTGTAAAAACAAAATCGCTAAAAACCGCAAAAAATTGCGTTTTGTGCAGGTTTTCGTCTAGGCAGGTAGATTTGTAAAGCATTCCTTTGGAAAGGACTATGCATATTTTCCGTTATAAATAGGTTCTGTCTTTCACAGTTTTTACTGTATTAACTTCCATTCGATTCAGATTAATAGTAGGAGAGCTGTTGAACATTTTTGAGTAGGTATTTGAGGCACCCAGAAAATTTGTGCAACACCTCTTTTGTAATGGCTGAATACAGAATCGAATGTCTGGCTGAAGGATCGTGGCCCAAAAACTGTGCCAGACACGTGTCAAGTGCCATTTTTTGACTATCCAAAAAAGGTATTTGAGGCGCGCTGAGATTGAGACAGAATAATATTTATACTTAGAAAAAAATATTTTGAAAACGACAGACACTTTAGTCGGCCCAAAAACTGTGCCAGACACGTGTCAAGTGCCATTTTTTGACTACCCAAAAAAGGTATTTGAGGCACGCCGAGATTGAGACAGAATAATATTTATACTTAGAAAAAAATATTTTGAAAATGACAGACACTTTAGTCGGCACAAAAACTGTGCCAGACACGTGTCAAGCGCCATTTTTTTGGGTAGTCAAAAAATGGCACTTGACACGTGTCTGGCACAGTTTTTGGGCCACGATCCTTCAGCCAGACATTCGATTTTGTATTCAGCCATTACAAAAGAAGTGTTGCACAAATTTTCAGGGTGCCTCAAATACCTTCCCTAAAATGTTTAACAGCTCTTGGACTATAAGGCTCCGCTGCACTGAAACTCCCCGATCGCGAAATCTCATGTTGACTTATGGGAAAAATTTGAAGCGCGATGACTCATATCATAACATAGTTATTCAAATATCGTTTTCACCATCAGAAAGTAGGCGTCAGATGACGATGATGTGCGTCTTTAAGAATTGTCTACGCATTTTTTTTTTTTTTTTTTGTATTTTTAAGAAGATGATAAAATTTAATCAAATGGAAATTTCAGAGTTTATAGAAATTTTTTATGTATTTAAAATTAACGGATTTTTTTTTTTTTTTTTTAAACGCGCATTATTGGCATCTGACCTTTGCTTTCTGATGGTGAGAACGGTATTTTAATAATTATATTAGGTAATGAGTTATCGCGCTTCAAAGTTTTCCCGTAGGTTAACATGGGATTTCGCGATCGGGGATTTTCAGTGCAGCAAAGCCTTATTGAATAGCGTGTATGAAAAGAAATTTTAAAGAATTTGTGAAGCTTGAAAAATCTGGACTTTTGGCGCCCCGCGCTGTGATTACGCGGGACAGGTCTAGGAACCCCTGGAAATATGGGTTAGTGTTGCCAGGTATCCCGATTTTCAGGGGTTCCAAGACCTGTCCCGCGTAATCACAGCGTTGGGGCACCAGAAATCCGAAGTTTTCAAGGTGCACAAATTCTTTAAAATTTCTTTTCGTACGCGCTATTCGTTAATCTGAATCGAGTGGAACTTAATACAGTAAAACCTGTGAAGACAGAAACTGCCTATAACGGAAAATATTTATAGTCCTTTGCAAAGGAATACCTTACAAATCTACACTATTAAAAATTTGTAGCATTCTGTCCAGTCATTCGACCGTTTTTTGAAAAAACTTTTCATAACCGTAATTTAACTGTATTCTGACCATAAAAGGGCCAATAATATGGTCAGAATAGTGTTAAATTACGGTTGTGTAACCGTTTTCGACAAAAACGGTCAAATGACTGGACAGAATGCTGCAATTTTTTAACAGTGTACCTGAGTAAACGAAAACCTTTCTAAAAGAAAAAAATTTCCGGTTTTTAGCTATTTAGATTTTACAAGTTATACTGTACTTTGTTCAATAAACCCCATATATAATGAACCTGTGTATAACGGAATTCTGTTTTTATAGTAAAAATTTTATTATATAGGAATGCTATACAATTATAAATACTAAATTGGAATTTTGTTTCAGTACCTTACGATTCCGCCTTAACAGGTTTTACTGCATAATATTGCTAGGTTTATTTAATATAATAAAACTTGCTATGATAGAATCACAAAGGACAGGAGAAAAATTCTGTTATCGGCCTTTCATCTTAGAAGGTATAATTGTATGGTATTTCTACCGTTGGCAATTAAATTTTTACCTTTAAGACAGGGTTCGTTATAGACAGGTTCCGTTTTTATAGGATTTATTGTAAATTTATGTCCCGATTTAGAAGCCACTGTCCCGCTTTTTGTGACACTGCAGCTGGCAACATTAATCGGGACATCCCGCGTAAATCGACTCACCTGGCAACACTAATGATAACCACGAATGCAAATATGCAGTAACCTCAAAACAGCCGAAGTTACACTACGGTTGTTATTACTCCAGAATATTAGAACTTCAGTACTTTTTTTGTTAGAAATTAAGCTCTGTTACAGTGTATTCATAAGAACCTCTTAACAGCCGAAGATACACTACGGTTGTTATTACTCCAGAATATTAGAGCTCCAGTACTTTTTTTGTTAGAAATTAAGCTCTGTTATAGTGTATTTATAAGAACCTCTTAACAGCCAAATATGCACTACGATTGTTATTACTCCAGAATATTAGAGCTCCAGTACTTTTTTGTTAGAAATTAAGCTCTGTTACAGTGTATTTATAAGAACCTCTTAACAGCTGAAGATACACTACGATTGTTATACTCCAGAATATTAGAGCTCCAGTACTTTTTTGTTAGAAATTAAGCTCTGTTACAGTGTATTTATAAGAACCTCTTAACAGCCGAAGATACACTACGGTTGTTATTACTCCAGAATATTAGAGCTCCAGTACTTTTTTTTTGTTAGAAATTAAGCTCTGTTATAGTGTATTTATAAGAACCTCTTAACAGCCAAATATGCACTACGATTGTTATTACTCCAGAATATTAGAGCTCCAGTACTTTTTTGTTAGAAATTAAGCTCTATTATAGTGTATTTATAAGAACATCTTAACAGCCGAAGATACACTACGGTTGTTATTATTCCAAAATATTAGAGTTCTATTTTTTTTTATTATTTTTTTTTTTTTTTTGGTTAGAAATTAAGCTCTTTTATAGTGTATTTATAAGAGTCCAGGGGTCGATGCAGGTTTTTTTTTTTTTTCTTAGGGCCCATTTTGTGAAAAATAAAAGTTATTTTTGTGAATTTTCTTATATTTTTGGGAAAATTAACATTTTATAATGAATGTTGAAATCCAGTTACTCAAATTCGAACTAAGCATTTATTAAGAGAAACTTCATTAGATCATTTTCCTAAAGTTTTTGTTCCTGGTGAACTGGTTTTATTTATAAATCACTTATTTAAAAACCTAGCAGATAAAAAATAATAAATAGTAGTAAGTTTATATGGAAAGAAATTTTGTGGAGGGCCCTAATTTATTAAAAAGAATTTTGTGAACGGATCTGTTTTATTAAATTCATTTTTGTGAAGGGTCCCATTTTGTTAAATTCATTTTTGTGAAGGACCCATTCTGTTAAATTCATTTTTGTGGAGGGGCGTGTTTTATTAAATAGATTTTGTGAAGGGGCCCTAAATGGGCCCCAAATTTTGTCTAGATCGACCCTTAGAGTCTAACACAATCATTTTAACAAAAAACTTCAATATTCTGAAAATTTTTAACTGGTGCTGCAGTTTAAATATAGATCAATATAATTTTATTGAACTTAGAATGATGTATTAGCAAATAACTACGCTTTTTTCTTGAAAACTCAAGCACAAACATAACCTAATTTAATTCACTAAATCTGACAATTGATCGTGGGAGTTACATCCTCACGATCTCTCAATCATTCTCAAGTAGTGAAAAGCGATCGTTCAGTGATACTTCAAGAAGGTATCATATCAATTCCCCGATGATTGTTGAAAGATATTTACAAAGTATAATGAGAATAGCGTTTCCATGGCAACGAATTTGTTAAAGTAAATCGATTGTGACTCATAACTTTTATATCGATATTAAGATTTACGATAGCAAATTTAGACACGCACGATATTAAGCCTTTAATGCATGATTTTTTATCTTGTTCGAAAAATATTATATATGAGTCTATTTTTGTTAATTATTCATTAAAAAAATAGTGAAAAAAATTATTTATGTTTCTGTTACACATAATGTCACTTCCGAGTTACATAACAAAAATGGCTCAAAAAATGATAATTTTAAATTATATTGTTACTTTAAAGTGTTTACACTACACAATAACAATTATTCAACGGTATAATAATTTTTATAATGCTTTTAACAGTTTGCAGAATTAATACAGTAGACTCCCCTAAATACGCAACCCTGAAATCCGCAAACGCCTAAAATCTGCACATCATCGCGGTGGTAAACAAAGAAATTTTCAGTTGATATATAGGGGCTACAGAACATTTTAGTTTTATATCGCTCCGTATGTATTTTAATATGTAATTCTAGATAATATGACCTAACTCATGGTTTCTCACGAAGGAAATATAAATTTATTTATGAAAAAAGTCAAGGTAGGGTAAGGTGCCCATAATCGCCCCCCCCCCCCAGTCACTTTTAGGCCCTTAGAAGTTGTAATTTTCAGTGAAAACCTACAAAATGTGGATTTTACATAGATTAATCACCCACGCACATAGAAACATAGGCAAATATCGTACAAAAAAATGTTAACAATGCGAATTTTTTTTTTTTTTTTTTTTTTTTTTTTTTTTTTTTTTTTTAAGTATCTAAAAAATGCAAAAGAAAAAAAATGGTCCAAATTTCGTCCCCCCAAAAAATCCAATACGCCGAGGCTTAACTTGTAACTAAATCAAAATTTATTTCTAAATGACTAAGTAATTTAGTTTACATTAGAGCAAGGCACAAAGAAATGAACTAATTATCAGTGGAAGAATAACATAACGAAACATTAGCATAATTGCCAACCTCCGGATTTTTTTCATACCAATATTTTTCTGCAGAAATACTTGCTTTATACAATCACAGTTTTAACGCAATTAAATAAAGAAAACATTTTTTAAGATTTTACTGGTATCCAAAAAATCGCGAGATTGGAAACTATGCATTAGCCATCCAAACATGAGGAAAAAATTTTAAAAAATGTCATGAAAAATCATTCCTAATTTCGTCCCCGGGACGGAAATAAGAACTGCAACGGGGACGAAATTCGGGCACCGCTATTTCCCAATATTACGGATCTTCAAATCCCGTAAGATGAACTGCGCGTCCTAAAACTCACTGTATGCTACTGCCAGCATCTTACCAACGTAAAATACATGCAATGAATAAGAAATAAATATTTACAGTAGAGTAAATAAAGTTCTACACACGACGCAATAAGAACTCAGGTCTTCTAAGAATAGGAAATTCGCCGTTTTTACTTTATGTATGCATTTTGGCGAACGAAACTTTCAACACTGACCCCTTTTACCTTCCGTCCCCTGTGTCTTGCGTCATAAGTGGCGCCACTTTCGCAGAAGCGGAGAAGTTAAGGGGGACGAAATTAGGAGAGGGGGCGAAATATGGGCACTTTACCCTATTACTGATATCACTGGCAATCACAATCTTTTTTCCAAATATATGCATTAATCAAGCTTTGTTAGTTATTAAGACAGGCTAAACATGATTTTGATGCGAATTAAAGGGCACCTTTATGAGATAGATTTCATTGAACAATTCAAGGAAAATGTATCCCATCTTCATTATTGATATTTAATTATGCATTAATTATTTACTTGAGCTTTACTTTTAATAATTTCTTCATTTTAAAAATTCTTACTTTTTATCATTTTAGCTTATTAATTTACTTATTTTAATATTTTACTGTTTGCAAGCATTCATTATAATTTTGATTGTATTATTACATTCAAATTACTGTTTAAAAAATGTAAACAAAGCAATGACCAGAAATCCGCAAAATTCTAAAATCCGCACAACCTCCGGTCCCAAGCTGCGCGGATTTGAAGGAGTCTACTGTAATGACTACCTTATAAAGATAGAGAAAAAACTCCAGTCGAGCACACTGCAAGGAGCATGAACAAAAGATGTTATAGTTATAACCTCCCCGTGATAACAAATCAGAACAAAAACAGACTTCAGGATCTTAAATGCATGATATCACGGAGAAGTAACGCATTATATTTCACCAAAAGACCAATAGAAAGCATCAAATGGCAAAAAAAAGGTCATGTAACTCTTGAGCTGGGTTAATACTATTGATAAAAATATGTTTCAAATTTAACAGAACTTTCTCGAAAAGATAATAATACAAAATAATAATTATAGCTGTATACAGAAATTTATCATTTAACAAACATATCTATCACGAGTAGAATGTTATCATCTAATTAATGGTACCGTGTTTACTCGCGTAATAGTCGCACTTTTTTGCGAATTTTTCATTGTGAAAGTCTAGGTGTGACTATTATGCGGGGAAATTAACTACGCAATATTGTGCACTTTAAGACTAAAACATTACTGGCATAAAAAGACACATTGTAATAAAATTAGTAACTTACCAAATGTTTCCAGAGTATGTGCTGTTTATTAAATACCATTTTTCTTTTTATGGTAATATTTTTAGAAACATAAAATTTACAAATAAACTTTGTTAAAATTTTGACAAAAAATTCTCATAGTAAATCACTTTCACTGAAGATATCGGTATCACTATTGTAATGTGAATCGATGGTTTAAGAATCTCCTTCATTTCATAAAATGTCGTCTTCGCTTACGTCCAAAGCGTCGGAGATACCCGTCTTTTCGAAATTATATCGGTTGTTATTAAAGTCCAGCTTCGTAATATCCAACTGCACATTAGTTCCAGGGATGGATGCCTTACTTTTTCACTGGGAGTTTTTTCTTTGTTCCCATTGACCATCCAATATCCATACACTCGTCTTATATTGTCTTTAAACAGTTTGTTAACCGATACGACCAACGGTGGCAGAGTCGACGTGAGTCCTCCAGGAATTATAACAAAATCTGTTTTGCCTTCTGAAAGTTCCTTCTTTACATCATCAACAAGACATTCTCGGAAGCTATCGAGTACCAGCATGGCTGGTTTTCTGAGCAATGCTCCAGGCATTTTCTTCCAAACATTGCGAACCCAATCTTTCATCATTTTTTCATCCATCCAATTTATGCGAAGAAAATATTTTGACGATTTTTTCTGCTTCAAATCGGGGATGCGACTATTATGCGAGTAAACACGGTAATATATTTCGCATGTAGAAGTGTATTATCTTAGAAACAAAAAGGGCAGGGGGGGGGGGGGGTTACTAATAAAGAACAAAAAAGGCAGAAAATAGGTCAGTAACAAGCAAGATAAAATTTTTCAAGAGGGAAAAATTTTATGAAACGAAAAAAAAAAAAAAAACAATGTTTGTGTTTTTCAAAAAGAAATAAGAAAGTTCTATGATTTTTTGCAAACTTCCGGGCACATTGATTTAAAATACTCTGGTATTGTGAAAGGTGTTTATAAGAAATCTCTGGATATAACTAAGGGTGAATTTCACTGTTTTAAAAATGGGCAGGGTACATTTTGCCACTTTTAGAACGGGCAGGGTGCTGCACCCTTAAATAATAATATAGAGAGAACATTAATCTAAGGGTCTATGCATACATAACGATATCATTATAGGGGGAAAGTTGTATGACACATGAAATCGTACGATATTTCTAGGGGGAGGAGTGGGTTGTGTTTTGATATCGTTATCATTTTTGATCCAACAAAAAATATTTCTTTTTATTTCTAACCTGGCCTTTACATCAAAATAGTATGTTATCTTTTTATAGTATGTTATTTATTTTTATGAAATACAAAGGCATTATTAAAATCATTAAATGATTATAAAATTATTTAATTCCAAAATGTGGAATACCCCAACTTTAGGCATTCTTATTCTTTTGTGATACGTGTACGCATATATAATCTGCTGTTTTAAAAACCATGTGCAAAGTATGTTTGAAATGATACTTGTATTACAAGTAATACAAGTAATTAAAAGAGAAAGAATGTTGTCACCTGTTTTGTTGATAAGAAATTCTGTCTGCCCCACCCCGTGCAGAGGAAAGTGCAAGAAGACATTATTACTGTTGAATGCATTATGTAACAAAAAACTATTATTAAATACTTTTAAATAGTAGCTATATCTTTTAAGTACTATTTGGTATAAAGTTATTTCATGCATAACCTGATATTTTATTGACTTCCCTTCATTTGAAGCAATAAAGTATGCGAAAAATAAATGGAACCATATTTACATACACTCCAAACAAAAGAAAAAAATTCCAAAAATCAAAAGAGTTTTTAGACATTGATAACGATATCACTATGGGTGGTGGTGGTGGTGGTGGTGGGTCCAAAATTACAAAACAGTTGATAACGTTATATATGCACAGCCCCTAATCAGTGTTTTGATCGTCAGTTAGTAATGGAAAAAATGCGTAAGTTACGAATAAGGAAAACAGTTGGGTGTTTTGTTATTGATTTCTCTCGATAATACAGACAAACGAAAAAAAAAAAAAAAAAATGGGTAAGAGAGATCGAAGATCGTACAGAGGATTTCGTTTGATATTCTTTTCAAAACACTAAATCTTTTAATTAATAAATCGAAATCGTTAATTTATAATTATTAAATCCATAACACTTTTAATAAGAACGTAGATGACAATACCATTAACTTTAAAGTTATTACAATTTGTAGACATTTTTTTTAAGGAAATTAAAAGTATTCGACAACTGCTTTTCAGACAGTTGTAACAGCATATGTTTGTATATCTGAAAAGAAAATCAATTACCTGAATCCTAGCTATATAAAAAAAAAGGAAATCCTTAAAATAAAATAAAAAGTTCTTTTAATTAAATCCATCTTACAACAAAATGCAGTCAATTTAAAATTTCGCAATTTCAAAAAAAAAAAAATAAATAAAAAATAAAATAAAATAATAATAATAATAATAATAATAATAATAATAATAACAATAATAATAATAATAATAATAATTTTTGAATAAAAAAAAAATTGACAAAATATTTTGCAAAAACTTTTGGCCTTAAAATAGCGGAGAAAAAGAGCTGTAAAATTGAATCTATTAGATAATGAAATCGATTCCGGGGAAAATTTTTCAAACTCCGGCACCGAGCTTCGAACCGGGAATCTACTGATTAGCAGGTAAATGTGCTACCACGGAGCTATGTAGCCTGGGCGAAAAAGACTGGCATTAAGATTCTGTTTTAAAATCTAAATCACAAAAATGGTCGGATGTCATTAAATGAATTCATTTAATTAAAATTGTATAAGACTTTTCAAAATTTTGATTTGCCGTGTAATCGGAAGTATTCAGCTATGAGTATACAAAATTTTAAGTCTCTAACTTGTACACTTTCTGAGAACGAATTCTGTGACGGTCAGACAGAGGAAGTGAGAGGAATATGGTTTCGTCAGATGAACGAAATCCTAAAAAAAAAAAAAAGAGAGAAAAGAAAAGAAATGATTTTGAAATGTGAAATTTTTTTAACAATGTAGGCAAAACTGCTATGAATGTCAGAAAATAAAATGAAAAACATCTCAAAAATTAAACACGCTAAAAATAAATAGCGCAAAATGCGTACAGATATCAATGACACAAACAGAGAAATTAAAGGATTTTCAGGATTGTTGTATAATTAAATATAAGTTCAATTAACTGAGCCAGAGATTTTTATGAAACAAGATAAGAGTTTAGAAAAGGTAAAACACTAATGAATATTTTCGGAAAATGAGTAAGCATGGATGGAAAATATGTTCAGAAAAGTTTTGGAAGAAACTATAGCTTCTTATAAGAAGGTTAAAAGTTAATTAACAATACTAAAACGAGAATTTTAATTAAAAATTAATTGCATAAAGTTTTATAAGCTTATTAGTTTGAAATATGAAAGAGACTTTGATGACAAAAATTAAGTCTTGTTTAAAAGTAATATATTGAATAGAAAAAAGTAAATTGGTGAATTAGATTAAATATAAAAGGTTAAAATAATTCCTATTAAAGTATTGCTTGTCATTGAATTAAGAAATAACGTTTTATGAAAGAAGTAGAAAAATATGGATAACGATAAGTATGCTTATTTTATTAGAGACTGTTTATCCTTAGCCTGTTAACTGCTGTGAAAGATGAGTGTGCTTACTGTAAATTCCGTAATTTGCAACTTATTTAACACAATGGATAAACAGCACCTAATTCCAGTGCTTTTTCGGATATATCATTCCAAGATGCCTTATTCTAATAGAATCCATGATTACCAAAGTTAGTGGTACTTACTAAGTGGCCCAAGGCCCCGCAAGTTGGTCATATAATTAAAAGAGTACGTAAATACAGTACCGACAACTTTTGAAAAATATTGGGTAGGCCTAAAAAAATTTCAGTAAACATACATACAATTTTCATACATAACACATACAATTTTTTTCCTCAATGTGTGTGTGTGGAGAAAGGGTCGGGGGAGGAACGAATGACTAAAGATAATAATTCGAAGTCAAATTAATGTCTTTCTAAGTAAAATATAAAATTATTATAATTTAATTATAATTTAAAAAGTAATTTATTAAATTATATTCTTACAAGCTCTTTTTATAAAATACAGTAATAATTATTATAAATAACATAAAAATTGTTATCGAAGTTACGATTAAATAAAAATACAAAAATAAATAAATAAATAATCAAGGAAAACTAAATGTCATTTTTTTTAATAGAAATTTATTTTTACACCCGCTGAAGGGTCTTTCAGTGTTCTTGTAAGTATAATTGATATCCTTATTATTTTTCAAACAAATTATTTTGAGAAGTTCGATAAAACCAAATTTTATTTCAGCTATTATATAAATAAATAAATAACGAAATAAACCAGGCGAAATTTGGTGGACAGAGATATAAAATTATTGGGTGGGATCGGGTACCACGGACCCATATAAGTTGGTGCCACTGCATAAATATGCAGGCTGATTATTAAATCATAGGACAAACCTGTAGGGTTGCCTAAGCTCGCCAAAAAGAACATTTTTTGTGTAGGAAAACTGGATCCTGATAGTAACATTCGAAGTCACTGTGAAAATCCAACGCTCTCTATATTCAATATGGGATGCTGACAAAACGCTATCACAGCACCCCCTGATAACCCAGGCTGAATAACCCCAAATTCAACTGGAACCTGCTGGGCATAGCCAAAACATATATAAGAAATTCGGCTCAATTCTATGAATAACTTTTTCTCATTTCAATGATACAAAGAGATCACACACATACACACTCGAATGGGCACACGGACAGACAGACATTTTGCAAAAACATGTTTTTCGGGATTACTGACCCTTAAAACGTGTAAATTCTTCGAAAATCGGAAGTTAAAAATTTTTTCGATTATACTACTTTCTTCTATTATAGATAGAAAAAAAGTAAAAATCGACAAGAGCCCATTAAAAAAAATTATCCCTGATCCGAAACCGACAAAAAAATTTTCGTCGGCTTGCAACCCGACACACTTGAATCAGAAACTAACTGGAATATGAAATAACAGAAAATGAATGCTAGATTTTAATAAAATTATGGAAAATTATTACAATCATCAGTTTTACATGTAAAGTAAGAGATGAGAAAAATAGTTACTTTTGGTTAACAGGTTACATCGTTCCATACTTGTACAGGTAACAGGTTCCAACAACCTGTTATTTTTATAACATATAACTAATCGTGCGTATCCGGTCAACGGATGTTTTAATAAGAAGACTTTTAAACAAAATGTTTGTAATAATTTTTTGACATAATTATAAATGCTGTTTTCTATTGAGATGAATCAAAATTAGTTTGTGATTAAAAACGTAATTTTTGCAAGACAAAAACTTACCTAGTCATGATACTTTGCATTTCATGCATTTTTAGCAATTTCTGACACTAAAAACGTGTTTTTCTATTTATGGTGATTAAAACATTGAAAATTCATAAAATTCTAAGTATCATAACTCAGTAAGTTTTGACCATAAAAGAATACATTTTTGCTGTTTCAATTGTTAGAACATGGAAAAAAGTTTTCTAAATAAAACTTATAGGACAGAGGCATTGTATAACATTTGTAATTTCTCATCTATTTGAAAAGTAATTATTGTAATGTAAGAAAATAAGTTAAAACTGGTGTGAATGACTAAGAACAAAAACAATCTTCTTGAAACACCATCAAAAATTTGTAAATGCGCTAGGCCTTTCGAAAGATCTGAGTCTTTCTTCGTCAGGCGCAAAAAAGATGTCCTTCTACTATGAAAGCAGAGGCAAGACTGAAATGAGAGACAAGGGAAAGGAAACAAGCTGAAGAAACAGCCAATAGGAAGTTAGAAATCAACAGCCAATAGGAAAGTAAAAGACAACAGCCTATCACAGAAGAGAATAATCAAAACAAAAGAACACAAAGTAGGAGGGGCAAAAAATGGGAGGGGGAAAAATACATATAATCCAATATGGGAACACATGAAATTAAAAATGAATAAATAAATAAATAAATAAATAAATAAATAAATAAAACAAAAAAAACAGACTAATAATAATACAAAAATAAATTTAAATGGTAGTACTGAAAAGGTTTTTCCAAGCTGCAGAGAGCATTGTGGAATCAGATTTATCATTAACAATAACATCACGATTAAGATAAATAGCTAAATTTTCAAGAAAGTCCAATTCAGAGATACTATTGGCATTAGAGATAATTTTAGCATTTTGAAAATTAAAACTATGGCCGGAATCCCAAGAGTGCTTGGCAATAGAAGATTTAGAAAATTCTTGATTGATTACATAACGCGAGTGTTCTTTTAAGCGGATTTCGAGATTCCTTTTAGTTTGACCAATATAAGATAAATCACAACCATTACAAGGAACTTTATAAATTCCCCATTTACGAAGATCAGGAACATGAGATTTAGTGGAGGGGAATTTGAATTTATTGACAGGTTTAAAGATAATGTTAAAATTGAAACGCCGTAAAACTTTAGCTAACTTGAAACATAAAGGAGGATAAAAGGGGAGGACAACCAAATTATCAGGTTTGCTTTTGACAGATTTGGAAAGAGTAGAACTATTAGATGGTCTATTGAATTTCTTCACAGCATTATTGATAACAGAAGGATTAACCTCTTTTGACAGCAACGGTTTTTAAGTAATTAAGCTCTTCCTTAAGGGATACAGAATCGGAACAAATTTTGAGAGCACGATTTACATACGTGTAAAAAACACCGATTTTTTGGTTGACAGGATGATTTGAGAGAGCATGAGGTGGGTTAGAAACAGAAAAAGGTTTTCTATAAACACAAGTTTTGAAAGAAGAATCGCATTTGGTAACTAAAACATCAAGGAAAGGAAGTTTATTACAATTTTCTAATTCAAAAGTAAACTGAATATGTGGGTCGATAGAATTGACAGTATGAAGAATGGTAGATATATCAAAAGGATTATCAACTAAAACAAAAGTATCGTCGACATAACGCATCCAACATTTAAAATTAACCAGATTTAATAATTTTTCCTCAAAATAATGCATATAAATATCACAAAGAATTGGAGATAAAGGATTACCCATAATTAAGCCATCTGATTGTTTGAAAAATTTATTATCAAATTCAAAAGTAGTTTGAGTGATGCAAATTTTGGTTAAATTAACAAAATCTTGGACTTCAATATCAGAGAAATGAAATTCACGTAACCTTTTTTCCTAGCAAGAAAGAGCACCTTCAATTGGAACATTCGTAAATAAAGATTTGACATCAAGAGAAAGCATAGAACAATTGGATGGGTTAATATTTTTTAATTTACTAACAAAATCATAAGAATTTTTTATCGTATGAGTATTAGAAATGCATAACGGAGAAAAAATGGATGTTAAAAATTTGGCAAGAGGATAAGTAACAGTACCAATATTAGAGACGATAGGTCTTAAAGGGACATTGGTTTTATGAACTTTAGGCAAAGCATAAAAACGAGCACAAATGGCTGAAGAAGGAATAACACTATATTTAGTATTGTCATTTAAAATAACAGAATTCTTAACAGCTTTTTTGAGAGTGGAAAGATGCGAATTAGTAGGATCTTTTTTAACTTCAACATAAGGACCTTCAGATAAGAGAGCATAGACTTTATCAGAATAATCTTTTTTATCCATAAGAACAATTTGACCCCCTTTATCAGCTTTAGTAATAATAAGATTATCATTGGACTTAAGCTCATTCAGAGCGATATTTTGAGAACGAGAAAGATTAGGTTTAAATTTTGAATTATTAGAAGAAATAGTATCAGCAAGGATGTGACGAAGAGTTTCTTTTTGAAAAGGAGTGACTTTACTATGTTTAAAGGAAGACTCAATAGGAGCAATCCATTTAGTGAGAGAAGGTTTGCAAGACTGAGAAAAATTTAAACCAAGATCTAAAATGCTTTTTTGCTCAGGAGTTAACATGTGAGAGGAGAGATTAACGATGCAGTTCTCATTTGATAGGTTCTTATATGAAAATTGAGACTTATTTTGCTTATTGCACAACGAAGAAAACTTTTTATCAAGCTTATTTTGATGAGCAGTTTTGAAAGTAAGTAGAGAAGACCAACCTTTATTTTCAATATCACAGAAATTGTCAAGATTTTTATTGAGGAACAAATGAAGGTCATAAAGCTCTTCTTCAATTTTGGAGAGAGTATGGCGAACATCTTGAATACAGGCTCTTAAAATAATAAAATGTGAACGAACCATAGCTTTTGAAACTCTAACAGAGCTACTAACAGAACATTTAAGTAAATCTGATTCCACAATGCTCTCTGCAGCTTGGAAAAACCTTTTCAGTACTACCATTTAATTTATTTTTGTATTATTATTAGTCTGTTTTTTTTTGTTTTTTTTTAATTTATTTATTCATTTTTAATTTCATGTGTTCCCATATTGGATTATATGTATTTTCCCCCTCCCATTTTTTGCCCCTCCTACTTTGTGTTCTTTTGTTTTGATTATTCTCTTCTGTGATAGGCTGTTGTCTTTTACTTTCCTATTGGCTGTTGATTTCTAACTTCCTATTGGCTGTTTCTTCAGCTTGTTTCCTTTCCCTTGTCTCTCATTTCAGTCTTGCCTCTGCTTTCATAGTAGAAGGACATCTTTTTTGCGCCTGACGAAGAAAGACTCAGATCTTTCGAAAGGCCTAGCGCATTTACAAATTTTTGATGGTGTTTCAAGAAGATTGTTTTTGTTCTTATTGTAATGTAAATCGATTTTTATGTGATGCAGAACAAATTGCAATTGTAAACAATTGATGCAGAACAAATATACCTTTAAAACTAACGGTTGAGAAATTAGTTATTGGAGATACCCTGTATAATAATTAACACAGTTTTAACAACACGATTTCTAATCCCCCCCCCCAAAAAAAAGAATCATGCATACAGCATAGATTATGGAGCACTTTCCAACACATTCAGAATACCATAATAAAACATCACAATTGACAAAGGTGAAAGATGACGTTTTAATGAAAAATTTGGAAAACACATAATGTATTTGAAAACACGATTTCTGCCATTACCATGAAGAGTCATTAAAATTTATGGGTTTTTTTCAGTCCTGTATAAGATCTTCAGATATGTATGTATACTACATAGTATGCAAAAAGTTAGTTCAGTTAAACGCATAATACATTTTAAAATTTCCACTCAGCAATTTCAACCAATAAACGAATGTTGTTGAGAACTGTTGTTCGACCTTGTATATGATCTGGAATTCATACACACCAAGTAATATTTTAAAAAAATAGCTAAATTTAAAAACGCATACCACAATTGAAAACGCTCTTCCTAGCAATTATCGTTCGTGGCTTCAAAAGTTCAATTATTGTTCATTTTCTTCGATATCCAAATACTTTTGTGTGCTCTGTAAATAAACGATAAGTTCTATGCACACCCTATTCTATAGTAAGAACCTTGTAGTTCAATATGTTTTAAATACTGTAATATCATTAAAATACACAGCAAGCGGTTTTCCCCCATGTACCGTAATGTAACGGAATTCTTTTGAGTGGCCCTGTAAATGAAACAAATATGCTATACACACTTCCTTTACAATACCGAACATGCCATACTAAACCCAAATAAGATATATCCATTTCATGGCAATCGGACTAATATTTACACGAGTTAAAGAAAGGACAGACAGACGAACAGACAATCTGAATTCATAAACACTTTTCAACTACGTTGGAAAGTATTAAAAAATAGAAATTTGATTCCCGACTTCATAGCAGCCATATCTATCAACACATATTCAAAGCTAATTTCACAAGAACACAAAAATATTATTTATATAATTTTAATCAAATGCAATTCATCCAAACACATTTCGTTTGTACAAGTATGATTTTCAAATTAATTACAACTGTACTAAAATTAAATTTTCTCACAAATTATAGGAAGCTATTTCCTTTCTTTTTTTCCAGCAAATTAAAAAAATGACAAAACAAAAATAATAAAAAAAACTTTGCTAAAAAACAAAATTTATAGTGCCGGAATCCCCCTCGCTCCCACCCTATCCCCTAAAAAAACAAACTCCATGAGTACCTAGTAAAAACCCTTTAAATATTCAAATAAACCGCCAACACAAAACGCTCCATTCTTTACAAACACATGAAGAGTAAATAAAAACTCTTAGTTAAATGTCATTTCACTCCGAAAAAATTACCTATTTAGATAAATTTATCAAATAATTTATTAAATAAATTTTTGAATTTAAAAGACTGTTGTACCAAATGTTTCGAAATAAGCAAATGATATATTGACCGCAGAAAATTTTAACAGATAAATAACTGCAAAGATGTTCTATATCTTTCTTTATTCAAAAACTTATTAAGCAATAAAAGAACTTTTTATATGTCAAGAACTGCAGTCGTGGAAAAAAAAAAGTAAACGCCCCCTACTAACTCTTCGACAAATTATCGTAGACGGAAGTTACTGGTACCGAATGATTGGAAATAAAGTCTACTTTTAAATTATGTATATAAAATTTGCTTAGGGGGCCATCTACATATTAAAACAAACCCAAACCTCATTTTTTTAAATGGCAATACCCAATTTTAACGAGATATTTCAAATTTTCGGTTCAAACTATGCCCAGACACCAAATTTCAAGTCATTTTAATGATAAGTTTTTGAATTATAAACATTCAAAATTTAGTGCTTCTAATGTTAAATTACATTTTCATATATTTATTTATATCTCCTGAAATTATGCTCCTAATGTGCTAATTTTTTGTGTAGCAATAATACTAATGTGCCCAAACATAAATACGCTGAATTTGCAATTTTTATAATTTTATGATATGAATTATGAATTATGAAATTAATATTCGAAAAAATTATGAATTGCAACCTACAATTTTTTTGATGGATTTAGATTTATTAAGTCCTGCTTTATGAAAATCCGAAATTTCATATTTTTCTTCCAAGTAGTTTTCAAATTATGCTTTAAAAACGGCAAAATTATGGTTTAAGGGGCCGTCTATGATAGAAGTGAGTAGATATTTTGAAATTTCTTCTGCTGTCCCGTTGTCTAACAGGCTTCATTGACTGCTTAAAGTGCCTTGATCAAGAAGGAGGCTCTCTCGGTTCACAATCGACTACAGAACTTCAATTTGGATACAGCCCTTAAAATACGCACGTTTTATAATAACTAATTTCTCGGAAACTTATGGTACGAATTGCATAAAAATTGGATTTTAGGCTAATTGAAAGGTGTAGAGTTCATTTATGCTGTCAGAATTGGGTATTGCTATTGAAAAAAATGAATTTATGGTTTGTTTTAATATGTAGATGGCCCCCTAAGCAAAATTTATATACATCATTTAAAAGTAGACTTTATTTCCAATCGTTTGGTACCGGTAACTTTCTTCTACGATAATTTGTTGAGGAGTTAGTAGGGGGTGCTTACTTTTTTTTTTTTCCACGACTGTACATTTACTGATGGCGTGATTCAGAATGAAATAAGGAATCTGCGGTTAGTTTCAGTTGCTCTCAGTTGAAATCAATTAAAGTTTTAGTAGCTAAACAATGTTTTGTTATTTTTGGAAATAGATTTCCTATTCAAAATCGGGAATTAAAATTTTTAAGAGATAAAATTATAAATAAATGTATTTTATTTAAATATTGCAAAAAGGTACTTTTTATAAATTTAATGAATCTGAACTCCTGTTTCGCCGCATTTTTTAAAGGGGGGGGGGATCAATGCTTTTTTCATTTACATAATATAAATGAAATATATTGCAAAATTCAACAAAAATCACTCGTTGAAAATTAGAAGCAAGCCCCCCCCCCCCACCCCCCACAAATAAAAGAAAAAAGCACGAAAATATATTTTTAGTTGAAAAGAAATTGCTCAGATCAAAGATTAGACAAAACTTTCATGGGTTTTATAAGTCAAATTTGACTTTTTGTTATGGAAATGCTAAATGAAGACAATATCTACGATTTATGAATACAAAACATGTCAAGCATGAGCTTTTTTCTTAGAAATTTTCAGATGTTTTCCTGATTTACTATTTGTGCCAGTGTTTCGTTTATGCTCTAATTTTTGCCATCAGAATCGGTGAGAGTATGTGATGATGCTGATGACCCAGCACCAGGCACCAAGCCGAAAAAGCGTTTAATTAGTGCTGCAAGTCATTACTATCCATGCATTAGGGTTTGGTGAAATACAAAATAAATTTTTAACACAACACACCTAACGAGTTGCCCATAACTAGAGGGTGAAGATGGGCCAAACTGGGGGCGCACGTCTGAAAAGAAAAGATCAAGGACGTTTTTTGTTAATATTGTTCTATTTTAAAGGCACGAAATTGAATTCTTGATTAAGGCAAATGAATAAAGACGCTGCCATTTAAAACAATATGTTATTTAATTAACAGGGACTTTTCGGTAACATAATAATTCAATATTAGGTTCCAGCATAGTAACAGGGTTTTTTATCCTAATACGTTAAATAATGCCCATCCCTAATGTAAAGATGAAAAATGAATATATACACCAATTCTTATCATTAGCTTTTCACTTCAAGTAATACTTTGAAAGTTTTGAAAAATCGGTACCCCCGTACCCGAAATGCAAAAATCAAAACTCAACTTGAAACTGAAAATTTAGGTTCAACATGAGATTCAAACCGGACGCACAGAAAAAAAAAGAGACCAATCTGACTTGCACCAAAAAAAAATTACAACCAACCCGAATAAAATTCGAGCGGCAGGTCGTGCCGGGTTCGATTAAAACCGGGTTACCCCATCCGCAACACGAGCCTCAATATCAGACAACAGAAAACACACAACTGAAACAAATGCAATTTTGTTTCACAAATTTGCAAGTTCCGATGATCACAACATGTCTAGCATTTTAAGTTAATTATTTGGGCTATAAAACTAAAAAAAAAAAAAAAAAAAGCAAGCATCTTCAAGCAAATAAAGCTGTCTTTGTTCTTAGCAGCGGCGAACGCAAACTATATTTTTGAAGGAACGATTGTGTTTCTTTACAGAGCTCTTCAAATGTAGCGATTCATTCATCTGTCGTACGGGTGAATCTGCGACGTATCTTACGTGACGAATTACAAACAGAAAACTAGTGTGAGACACTTAAAAAAAATTCCTTGGGATAAGTTATTGAGAATGGTTGTTGTTATAATTAAGTATTATCCACAGCCCCTTGAATATAGCATAAAAAATAGCAGTTTTCTTCAAAAATGTTCTTCGCCTTCTTTTCTGAAATTAAATAAGGTTAAAATGCTGGTATTAAAATGCAAGGCAGATTACGCAATTATAATATCTGAATTCCAATCTGAATATACTTAAAGTACATTATAAGGAACAAATTAGCTTTTTTTAAAAAAAAAAAAATAAACTCTTTTTAATTTGCATTTCAATATTTATTGAATAGGTAGATTTATTATAACATTTTGCTTTAGTTACCTACATAATTCTGTTATTGATGAAAACGAATGCACAGAAAAAAAGAGACCAATCCGACCTGCACCAAAAAAAGATAGAACCAACCCGACTGGAATTCGACCGGCTGGTCGTGCCGGGTAAAACCGGGTTACCCGATCCGATTCGAGCCTCAATATCAGACGACAGAAAACAAACAACTGAGACAAATTCAATTTTGTTTCACAAATTTGCAAGTTCCGATGATCACAACATGTCTAGCATTTTAAGTTAATTATTTGTTTTCTACAGGCCCGGACTGGCTCCTTTGGGGGCCCTCGGCTAGAGACTGAAAAGGGGCCCCTTACCGGGGGGCTTATTGAGAGTAAAATATTAGAATATGTAACTTTTGAAAATTAGGCTTAGATGCCTAAAAACCACATTTAGCTATTTTGTCACTTGGAAAATAGTTGAGTACAAAAATAAGCTATTTCTGGTGTAGTCTACTTACTTTCACAATAAGTATTTATATTATTTTTATATGCTGTACATAAACTAGTTCCTTGCTACAAGGGAGGATCCAACCTTCCATTTAGACAGAGGTCATGGATCCTTTTTTTGAAGAGGGGGGGGGGGGTCACATCTCTTAATAAGCAATTTTCATAATGAAAGCGGTTCCCATATCCAAAATTTTTACTTTTCTAATACTTTTGAGAAGTCATATTCGTAAATACAAAGAAAAAAAAAGCATTAATATTCGCAAAAATATAGAATTTACACATTTTATTTCGATACCAATAAATTGAAGAATTTCCTATTTTTTTTTTATAAAGGCAAAGAAGAATGATTTCGAAATTGAGCCTTCTATGCCAATTTTTTCGGCTCGACAGTTACAAAAATGCCGTCATGAGGGAGCAGTTGATTGTCGCCACCTTAAATTCAGTTTAAAACCCTACATTTTACGGAGATTTCTAGAAAGATTCTTTTCTTTTATCATAAAATAAAAAACTCTAATCAATCACATTTGTTCTGAATAAGTGCACTTGCAAATGTCTTGCATCTGAGATTAAAAATGACTTCATGGATGTGTCAGAAATTACCTACTTTGGATTTAAGTAAAACTTTAATTAATCAGAAATATTCTTATTGTTGAGCGAGGGGTACATTTGAAAGAATTTAATATATACTTCATTTTTAAAATGTTCTTGAGAAATTTTCTTTGTTCAAGGGGGGCGGGATCATGACCACCCCCCGTGACCTTCCCCTTGGATCAGCCATTGCCATGCTAGAAAAAATAAGTATATTAATTAATTAATTATGAGAGGTTTTTTTTCTTTTTTTAAGAGAGGGATAAATATTTTTAGATTTAGGCAAGCAAATCACATTGTTGAAGCTATAATATTCTAAGTCCTACTGTAATACCTAAGTAAATATTAAAAAGGGACACAACTGTAATAAAAAACAAAGCATACTGAAAAAAACAATATCCTGTTTAATTTTTATTTAATGGTTACATATTGTAAAATAGATTTTATAATAAAAAGATGAATGACTCGAAAATACCTGGTATAGATACAGTAAACTAAGAAAGATTATTAGATTAATTTTTTTCACAATTATTCAATTGGTAAATAAATCATAACAGTTGTAAATTTCCAAGTGGGTGAAAAAAAAGTCCGGGAACAGTTAAGAAATGTTATGTTATTGTGAACGCCTGTTTACTAACCTAACAGCTTTTTGACCAGTTCTTCACTGGTCCTGGCTACTTCATCTATAATAACATCTTTATCTAACAAGGAGTGGGCCAACCTTGTTAATCACAGATTTTGATTATTTTAATATATGTTGTAGGGTAGACACCCCTTAGTGTCAGGTTCAACGGATTTTATCCAATGCCCCTTAGTTCTTGAAAAATCGGGGGGTCTAATATTAGTACACAACTTAAATACTTACTTCGCAACCAAAATTAAAAGTTAGTCGTAGCTCAGTTGGCACGGCGTTTGCCGGCTGATCCGAGGGCCCGGGATCGGTACCTGAATGCGCTACATTTGTTTTCCTCATGTTTTGTTTTATAAATATAGTTGTAATTATAATTTAATAATTTCAATTAAAAATTTTAACATCATACATTAATTATAATGTTAACAAACTTAAATTCATCATTTCTTATTTGTAAACTATTATTTCTCATCCATTACAGAGGTTTAAAAAGAAATTGGATCTATTATTGAATGATAAAAATTCCAAAATCGTGACAAATTCTGTTGTGGTGCCAGCTAGTTATGATAAAAAAAAGGAATATTCAAGTAAAATAAAACTAAAAGCAGAAAGAAGATAAAGGGAAAAGCAAAATAATTGAAAGCGCAAGCATACTTATTACAAATTTAAAAATCTTTAATATGCAAAAAATCGGTTGTAATTTAATTCTCATGCTAATTTTTAATATAATTATGTTTGTTACTTTAAAAACAGAATAATAGTATTATCGCATTGACTTCCTTTGTTAAAGCAATGCGTAAATGATGTTTCTTTAAAATCACGAATTGACACAATTGCTCAATATCATTGCATCGATAAAGAATATATGAAATACATTAAGATATTTTAGTGAAGAAAAGTGATTTTTTAAAAAAAATAAGTTTTATGATGTTTTATTACAACTATTTAGTTAAAAGTAAACCATTAAATAGGTTAAAATTATAATTGATGTACAATATTAAAAATTTTAATTGACAATGAGATTATTAAGTTATACTTAAAAGTAAATTTATAAAACAAAAAATGAGAAAAACAAATGTAGCGCATTCAGGTATCGAACCCGGGCCCCCGAATCAGCCGGTAAACACCATACCAACTGAGCTACGACTAACCTATCATTGTTGTTGCAAAGTAAGTATTTAAGTTGTGTACTAATATTAGACCCCCCGGTTTCTCAAGAACTAAGGAGCATTGGATAAAATCCGTTGAACCTGACACTAAGGGGCCTCTACCCTACAACATATATTAAAATAATCAAAATCTGTGATTAACAAGGTTGGCCCTCTCCTTGTAAGTTCTGAAACAAGCCTGTTTCTACGTTCATGAAAAAAAAAAAAAAAAAAAAAAGATTAGACATAAAATCTTGGCTTAAAGTAAATCTAAGTCGATTCTTAACTATTTTAAGTTTAGAAAACACCCTTTCACAGGTGACTTGTGTACAATGTATGATTAGAACAAACTTGTAAGCTACACACAGGATGGTAAACATCCCAGATTGTGAGAGTTCAAAAACAACAGAAAAGGCGCATGATAATCAACGAAAACATTTCTTCTTGTCAGAGCAGTAACCATAAAGATTTTCGTCTTCTTCAATTTCAGATTCTACATCGTCATATTCACAGATTTCTTCAGCTCCATTCAGATTATCTTGTTTTCTTTCAATGTTAGTTTTTTCAACCATTGTAAAACTTTCATACTGATCTGCAAACTGTTTCAGTTCTATCAACAACTGACTTCTTCCAACTTTACAAAGTTTTAGAAATGCTAGAAAGAATTTCCGTTGGAAATTAATCAAGCATTACGATTTCCTTAAACTTCTTTTGGTCTAATCAGGAACAATCTTCTAAAATATCTTTGTTTGGACTAAATCTTTCTTCGATACTTGTCCTGGCACAATCTAAAATACTGAAAAAGACCATTTTATAGTTTTGAGCAGTTAAGATTCCAGGAGCTTCGTCAATTGATTTTTCACCAGGCATTAACTTTTTCTTTGAAGTTCTTTTTTTCTTGAATTCTATTTCTAGTTCTACATCAATGCTGCTACCATCTAATTTGCCATTAATTGTACTTGTATAATATTTTGTTGTTTCATACAGAGACTGAAAGTGTTTATCACTCATTTTATACCTTACTTGTATAAGCAGCTTCTCTACCAATTTCCAAGCTGTAGAATAGTCAATGTTTCTATTTTGTAAATATTTTGAAATAGGAGATGTAACAAGAAATAAATCTAGTAAAACTATAGACATAAATATGTTTTCAAATTTAGATCATTGACTGATTTTATATTAGATCGGATCTTCACTTCTCGGAAAGTATTTCGTAATGATAAAATGGATAAAGCTATTTCGTGTAATGTGTTTATCCGTGATATTAGAATATCTCAACGCTGGAGAGGAAGAGGAAACATAAATTTCAGAGAGCAGCAAATAGGATAGAATTTTTTTAAATTGACTTTTAAAGATTAAACTTTTTTGTTGAGGGGGGGAAGGGGGGGGAGCGGATATTTTGAGGGTAGATGGATAATTTAAAAGCCTGTGATTATTTATTTAATGTTACTAGAGAGGAACAAATAGAAAATATTTCTTTTAATAAAAAGGTTTAAAGATTTCTAACAATATATGCTGAAATGGTTTTGTTGGGATACAATTTTCACATATTATTTAGGTGATAAAAAAGACCCTCATCTCCTTTTTTTACTTATAAAGTGTTATACACTTTAAATTATAGTCTCTTGCTAATGGCAATAAGATCTTTAAATTATAAAATATGGCAATTTGGTTTAAAATATACTCAGCTTTTATACAAAGACTAGCAGACCTGCCCGTTGTTGCCCGGGGCCCGTTATAATAACCTTTAACAAAACTCAAGTTTGTATGATTTTATTTCTTTTGGACTTCTTTTAAATGAACCTAATTTAGGAGTACCCATTGCCTTTCACAGCGTCTAGTGTGCTCCCAACAAACCTCTTTCCAAATGAACCTGTAAACAGGGTCTCTGCTACCTAAGGCAGCATGTACCGGAAGTGCTCCGCACGTGCCGGAGACAATTTAAAACCATGATGAGTGAGCCGAACCTCATAATAATCAAGCCCACAGAATCCAAAAAAAAAAAAAAAAAAAAAAAAAGAATGCACCATTAATATTAAAAAATGTTGGTAACTGAAGTCTAAGATAAAATTTCATAACACAGAAAGTAGCTGAATTGTAATCTAACTTGAATGAGCAAAATCCTATTGAAATTGGGTCCTTAGAACCCAAGGAAAGAATGCGCCCGCAAGCGGTGGAAGGTGCCCTTTCCCTTGTAACTTTCATGAATTACTTTTAAAATCAACACGATATTTATTAAAACGGATGAAATCAGTTATCTAAAGTTACATTTAATTTACGGATGCAGTGAGTAATTGTAAATTGATGCTGAAAAAGGAAATTAGTGTTCGAAAATAGTGGTAGCTGAGGTATAAAGAAAGACCGAGCCCTGTGGCCAGAGTCTTAAATGGAATGTAGTTAGATATAAGAAAATTTTACAGTAGTTTTAAAGTCGCTGGATGATGCTAGAACTATGTTAAAGAAAATTGTACTAGAATAGGATAGTTTTTAAAGAAGCTGCAACAAAGGCCCCAAGAAGAAGATTAATATTCAAAATTGGTGGTAGCTGAAGTCTCAGAATATTTTTTGTCCAAGGAGGACTTAAGAAGTTGTTACAAAAAAAGTCAGTGAATCGGACCATTTTTAAGGAAGCTATAATAAAGGGCCCAAAGAGGGCCAACTGACAGATAAGAGCAGAGCCTAGCATGAAAACTTGTTAAAAGGTCTAAGTTCTTAGCCCTTTAGATCTTCAATTAGTCAAAATTAAGCATAGGGTATGCATTAATCATTAGAATAAAGTTTTAAAGAAATGTGCAAAAAATTGGGGGAAATGCTTAAAACAGGGCCCTATGGTCACAGTAAAAATAAGGGGCTCTTGGTCCGGAGAGAGGAGTCCAAGACTGAACTTTAAAATTTTGCATTGCGAATGCGAGAAAATTAGGGGTGAAAAATATATGTCGTACAAAAAGTTCAAGTGGCCCCGGATCGGGCCCTACGGAACTCTAGGGTACCCCAAGATTTTAACTGGAATATAGAAACGGGAGAATAATGAAATGAAAAAAGGGTTACAAAAATGAAGATCGGATTAAGAGGAGACAATTTATTAACAATTCATGGTGCAAAAATTTCAAGGGGCCAGGGACTTAAGTGGCATATAGTTGGGTATAAAGATACTTTTTAGTAGTTTTTAAAGTAATCAGAGGACGCTAGAACTATCTTGAGGAAAATTTCAAACAATTCGGATAATTTTTAAAAAAGCTGCACCGTGCCCCAAGAAGACGATTAGTATTCAAAATTGATGGTAGCTGAAGTCTGAATTTCTTTTTTTGTCGTTCATGTCGCTGTCGATTTTTTTTTTTTTTGTCGCTGGAGAATCTAAGAAATTGTTAGAAGAAAAAGCTAGTGAATCGAACCATTTTTAAGGGAGCTATAATAAATGGCCAACTGATAATTGAGATCAGGTCCCTAACATGAAAACATGTTAAAATGTTTTAGTACTTAGCGTTTTAGATCTTAAATCAGTCAAAATTAAGCATAGGGTACGAATTAATCATTAGAATAATATTGAAAAGAAAGGCGCAAAAAAATTGGGCAAATGCTTTAAAAAAGGCCCTAGGGGTCAATAAAAGATCAGAGTGTTGATCTGGGGAGAAGAGTTCAACACTCAACTTTAAAATTATCCACTGGGAAGGTGAGAAAATTAGGGGTAAAAAATGCATGGCACACAAAAAGTTCAAGGGGCCCTGGACCGGGCCCTACGGGACCCTAGACGGGCCCATGGTCTTAACTGCAATGTAGAAACGGGAGGATAACTAAATGGAAACATTTTTCCAAAAAATGAAGATAGGATTAAAAGGAAGCAATTTATTAACATTTTAGTACACAAAAACTTCAAGGGCCCTGCACCGGGTCCCAAGGGTACCAGTGTCTTAACTGAAATGTAGAAATAGAGCCTAAACTTAATGGAGAATTTGCCCCAAAAACGAAAAAAATCAGATAGAAAGGAGGCATGTTATTAACAATTTAGTGCATCAAAACTTAAAGGGGCCCCGACCCTTAAAAAATTGAGCCTCACATGCATCAGGACCTGTCTTGGAATATTTACACCTAAATTTTCAGGCTTCTACGTGCAGCAGTTTTCGCCAGACATCACACGCACACACACACACAGAGCAAAACTTTTTTTTATTAGTATAGATAACTTATTAGGTTATTGAGAAATCAACATTTTTTTGGATTAAGTGATGAAAAAAAAAGGGTTTTTTTTAAAATTATAATCTTCATTGTTACACAGACAAACTTTCAGGTATACTTATTGATATGCGAAGAAATTTCTTTCATTACATAATGATGATATTGGATATGAATAAGAATATCTGAAAATTGTATAGATATAGGGATTGGAAGAAAAAATGTTTTCATGAATGTGTCAAAGTACTAAGAGTATTTGTGAAGTATATCCAGTATTTTTGGGCCCCCACCGGGGCCCCCTTCGGCTGGGGGCCCTCGGCAATCGCCGACCTGCCGACCTGGCCAGTCCGGGCCTGGTTTTCTAAAACTAAAAAAAAGCAACCATCTTGAAGCAAATAAAGCTGTCTTTGTTCTTAGCAGCGTAAAAGGCAAACTGGATTTTTAAAGAAACGATTGTGTTTCGTAATTACAGACCTCTTCAAATGTAGCGATTCATTCATCTGTCGTGCGCGTGAATCTGCGACGTATCTCACGTGGCGAATTACAAACAGAAAGCTACTGTGGGACACTTAAAAAAATTTCCTTGGGATAAGTAATTGTTAATACTAGTCTCCGAGCTCAGACAAAAATGGTGGATATCGTACGTGCATTTGTTTCAGCGTTTGTATACGGTCACTTGAATTTGAATCCTAGTATTTTTCAAAAATGTTCTTCGCCTTCTTTTTCTGAAATTATATAAGGCAAAAATATTGGTATTAAACACCAAGGCGGACTACACACAATTATAATATCTTAATTCTAATCTGATTATACTTAAAGTACATTATAAGAAACAAATTATCTGTTTTTAAAGAATAAACTCTTTTAAATCATTTTACATTGCAATATTTATTGGATATACTAATAGCTTTATTATCACACTTTGATTTAGTTACGTATACATAATTCTGCTATTGATGCACTAGTTTTGCTTATAATTTTTCACAAAAGGTATATTTTATGTATGGTCCCCTATAGAGGTCCCCTATATATATTTTTCTAGGACCAATTAATAAACTACTACACCATAGCAATTATTCCTTGGGCAGAGACATACGAAACGTTCAATGCATCAGCAACATTCTGATCTATAACAGATCTGTCTCCTCGAATCATTTCTTCAGTACGTTCTCGATTTTCATCTGTGACTGATATTGTAGGCCGGCTGCTTCTCGGTTTATCTGCATTTTCCGTTTCTCCGTTTCCAATCTTCTTCACCCAATACTGCACATTGCTGATGTCCGTTACAGCGTCCACATAAACATTCTTCAAGTGATTTTGGACTTCCTTAGATGTACAGCCTTCTTTAGCCAGAAATTCAATAACGACTCTTTCTGTTAGCTTCCATGGCTCTAATCAGTCAATCTGAAAAGGAAAATACTATATAGTAGAACCTCGATTATCCGAAGTAATTGGGACCGACCCTCTTTCGGAAAATCGAAAATTTCGGATAATCGAGAATGCTTCAATTTTAAGATTAAGGAGAAATATATGCGCTATTTCTTATTATGGTAACAAGTGCTTAATAAAAATAAAGCAATAACAAAATAGAAACAAGAATAAATTACCTGAATTTTAATTTTGAAATAAACTACCTTTTACATATTTCACAAGGGTTTGAAACAATGTTTTGTTTGTCGCAATTTCAATTGCCTTTGCTTCTTTAAAACTCTATCACGAAGTTTTTAATATTATTACTTCCAACCATGCCAAACCTTTTGCAAAACATTCAAAAGGTTCTGAATTGCTAATTTGTTAGTTTTCTTCCTTAGTTTTGTTCGTTCCACTCCGCAGCTTACGGGAGCTCAAGTTAAATTCAAAGAAACTCTAAGAAAGGAGATCAAAAATATTTCTATGAGCTCTTAATTCGGAATAGACCGTTTGTATGCAAGGAATATGATAATAATAATAAGAAAAAGCTTTGAAAATTGATTTTGAACACAAGGAATGAAATACTAAAATAAAAAAAAAGCTTTAAAAATGGATTTCGGTTAACCGAGAATTTCGGTTAAAAGAGTTTCGGATAAAAGAGGTTCTACTGTATAAGTTGAGTAAGGTTACCTCTATAATATCATGCTTAAAATAGATAGTCTACTACAGGGTCGGCGAACCTTCTTACATCCGAGTACCCAATTTTTTTTTTCAAAAAAGATTTTACGTGATCGTGGCATGCCAAGAACCAAAAAATAATTTAGTGGATCAAAATTATTTAATCTTTTTTTTTTTTTTTTAATTCATATTTAAAACTGTGGGTTAACATACATGTAATAATTGGACTAACATATTTTATAAAGTAATAAAATGGTGAATGCGATTTCGATTATGCCAAATATTAGTATGGGGTTCAATACAGTTATTTTTAACGCGATGCAAGCTGAATTCGAGTCATCTGTCAAGTGGTTTCTAATATTTAAGATTTTCGTATCATTATTTTCCGAAAATAACGCTCCGCAGGAATAAGTAGAAGAAACAACTGTGATAATTGCAAATTTTATACAGTCGAACCTCTATTTAACGAAGTCG
This sequence comes from Maratus speciosus, assembly GCA_963932465.1. Classification (NCBI taxonomy): domain Eukaryota; kingdom Metazoa; phylum Arthropoda; class Arachnida; order Araneae; family Salticidae; genus Maratus; species Maratus speciosus. Next base: position 577,684,078 of record OZ010788.1, on the reverse strand, counting down.
CTAAATCCCGGAAAAAAGTTCGTTATATGGAAAATTCGTTAAATAGAGATTCACCTTTTAAAATACTTTAAACTACATAAAACAGATTTTAAATTCATAAACACTAAATATTTTTACTAAAATTAATTAATCACATTTTTTTTAAATAAATTATATCGGTTTGTTTTATTTATTTTACCCACCAATATCCATCATCAATTCATTTTTTCTATGTGTTTAAATCTTTGAAATTTGCAAGAAAAACTAAACATTGTTTGGGAATACACAGTGTTTTCTGTTTAAAGTAAATCAGTTTTACATTAAAATTAACGAATTTTAATGACCTTATCGTATTTATTGTTATTATAACAAAGAATTTTAACCATACATTGACATATGCGTCCTTAAATTTAGTTTCTGAAAAACTCTGTTAATTTTGTCTGAGATTTTTCTTTTAAAAAGTGCTTTCTCTCCTAATACGTCTCGCATCTTTGCAATGCACGAAAAACCCCTTCATGCGTATTTTCTTCTAACTATAATCCGCGTCGGATTGTTTCAAATGATTTTAGCATTTCATCATACGAAGTTTATTAATTCCTGCATCATGATAATTTTCATCATCATCATATTCGTCTCCATCGCAATCCATTGCTGTATTGTTTTTATTTTTCACACTGTCGAAAATATCCAATTCGGATAGTGTTTCCAAGGTCTCAATTTCAGAATTAAGTGAAATATAATCATCAATCAGCACATCATGGTTAATTTCTTTTTTTTTTCATTTGTATTCACATTTTTTTAAGTTACTGTAAGGGATTATCGTCTTCGTCCTCCGTACTTACCGAATTCTTCTCACTGCTGACAAAGAAGGTGCCTGGTAAAATCAGTTCAAGGCCACTGAACATCATAAAATGTGTTTAAAGAAAGAATAAGTTTGAAATGTCCAGAAATATTTTAAGAAATGGGGAGAAAAAGAAATTTATATCACAAGAAAAAATTCGTTAAATAGAGAATGCACTTCGCTATTTGGAGGATATTTTACGAAGAAATTCGCAAAATGTTCTTGGTTCCAAGGAAAAGTTCGCAAAATAGAGAAATTCGCAAAACAGAGGTTCGTTAAATAGAGGTCCGACTGTACCTAGTCGCTACAGTTTCACCATTGGCAATTTTATTTCTAATACCAGATATTTCTCTTTTTGTTATTCTCCAAACCTTCTCTCAATTTATTTGGTTTGGAGGTTGAATTCTCTTATTAAACTTTCTCTAATAACTTATTGAGTCCACATTGAAATAGTTCAGAAATTCAAATAGTTGCTTTCCAATAAAAAATTTAAAAGAAAAGAAAAAAAAATCCCACTTTGTATAAATTTGCGTGTTTTGTTTAACTTCATTCTATTTCGTTTTAGGATCTCAATAAACACCGTGCCCAAAAAATTCTATCGCGTACCAATTTTGTCATGCGTGCCATAGGTCCGCCGTCCCTGGTCTACTGCATTATCTGTGAAAGAAATAACAAAAACACGTTTATTGAAAGACACGAAAAACAATAAAAATTAACATGTCAGATCAATTTTTGAATAATCAAAAAAATATTCAAGCTTGAAAAATATTCAAAAATATTCAGAAACTGGGATATAGTAGATAATGGCATACTAATAAAAAATTATAGTCACTTATTTACTTTGCTTTGGTTGCAAATGTAATAAATAAATATTTCTGTAACAATAACAGATTTTTTTTTATTTCTATAAGCAAAACTGTTTATTTAAAATTAAAAGAATATGAGGATGAAATATCACAATAATTTTTATATGATCAATGAATTATTCAAACGTGAAAAATACGGGTAAGAAAGAAATTGGAAAAGTACATAGTGCATCAATTTTTGAATAATCTGGAAAATCGTTCAAGCATGACAAACATCCGAAAATAATGAGAAGCTGACCATAATGGCATATTAATAAAATATTTCCATTTATTTTGCTTTGATTATAAAGGGAATAAATAAAAGTTTTTGTAATAATAACAGACATTTTTTGCTTTCTTATAATAAACAAAAAAATGTTTATTAAAAAAAAAAAAGAATAGGAATGAATTATCACAACAAGTTTTCAATGATCAAAGAATTATTCAAACTTGAAAAATATACTAAAATATTGAGAAGCTATAATATAGAGCACAGGGACCTATTAATAAAACATTTCTATTTACTTTGAATATGAACAGAATACATGAGTAACGTCTTCATTTACAGAAAATTTTCGTTCATTAAACATGTTAAGCAAAAATTAACATGTCAGATCCATTTTTGAATAACCAGAAAATTATTCAAGCATGAAAAACATCCAAAAATATTCAGAAACTGTGATATAGAAGATAATGGCATACTAAAAAAAATATTCTATTAACTTATTTACTTTACTTTGCTTTGATTAGAAATGAAATAAATGAACAGTTTCTATATAAAAATAATAGAAAGTTTTTCCTTTCTATAAACAATGGTTATTTGAAAATAAGAAGAGAAGTGAAATGTCCCAATAATTTTTGTATGATCAAAAAATTATTCAAACCTGAAAAATAACCCACAATCCTCCTGAGAAATTATGGCAAAAACATATTCATAAAATATTTCTATTACTTTGCTTTGGTCACAAGTGCGATAAATGAAGAATATATTACATTTTAAAAGGTTTCTGACCGAACTTGTGAATCTTAAATCATCAATTTATTCATAGACTAATGGAGTTTCTCCCATTTCGCTGGTGGGTTTTCTAAAACGAGCCTCGAATTAAATTAACCTGGTGTTAAGGGGACCTCATTGCCTCCGGCAGTGCTCACCCAAGGCGGCTATATACCCGTTCTGATTTTGAATTAAACAAGCCTTGAATTACTGTTATTTTTCATTTCGACCTAGATGAAATTAAAATTTCAGAATCGACCTCCGCTTAGAGCTACAGGAATTGATTTGGCATTCGTCTAACTTTAATTTAATGAAGAATTTTGTGAATTTAACTTGAATTTAATTGGAAATTTAACAAAGATTTCTTTCCGCTTCGGAAAAAAATGTCAAAAATCGCCACAAAACGCTAAAAAAAAATCCGCCGAAAATCGCATTAAAAATTCGCGAAAAATCCAAATATTCCAAAGGACAAAATTTACTATACTGACCAAAAAGATTGAAGCCGGATTCCGTTTAATAATGTTAAAAAATCATTGAATACTCGAAAAAATACTAATAATCGCATAAAAATTTAATTAAAAAAAAATCTACTAAAAAAAAAAAAAAATCCAGGCTTCGAGATTCGCAATTTCGGACGTACAGGTAACAAACACCTTGTCAAATCAGCTGTGCGCGCGACAGTCTCTTCTGAAAATCGCACAGATACACACACATACACAGAAACAGACATACAAACTCCTATCTTTATTATTACTAGGTTATCCAACCCGGGCTTGTTTTTTTTTTAATTGAAAAGTCCAATATATTTATTTCATTTGAATATATTTTTGTTAGATTGGTATTACTTCACTAACAACCCCTCCCCCCCAAAAAAAACTATTATGCCGGGTCATCGAAAAATAATGCCTGTATTTAAAAAAAATCATAACATCGAAACCTTTTATGTTAAATGAGTAATTCTTTCACTACACGATAACGGGTGAACGCAAGTTTGGTTTTAGTTCACCAGAATTTGTTTGCGTGTATGTGTTATGCGCGGATTATTTGCGTAGTCGCCAAGGTCAGCCGACGTGCCAGACTGCAGCTGCTCAGTACGATGTTGACCGTGCAACAAAAAGCACCGTAGGATGTTGAACGTGCAACAAAAAGCACAGTGCGTGATTTGGTATCTGGCGTCAAAGTCAATAGTCAGTATACAGCGGCTTTTTCGGAGAACTTATCCAGGTCAAACAGCTCCTGGTGCTCACATTGCACACATTTGCTCCTGGTGCACACCGAACGGTGTTCACATTGAAACATACTAAGGTATGAAAAAAAAAATTATTTTTTGCCGCACATTATAAGACTAAAACCAATAAATTACCTTTCATAGTTTTTTTGTGACAGTTATTTAAACTCCAGGCATTATTTTTCGATGACACTGTATATGCAAGTATAGTTTTGAAATGTATGCTTTCGTGGAATATAAGCCAGAAACAAATGCTAAAATATTTATAGTATTATTTTAAGTCAAACGGATTTATTTTTCATATTCCTCTGCATCTGCACACGATAGAGATAGATTTTAAAAATATATCATGCTTTAAAATCATTTTTAAAACCATAAAAGTGAATAAATTGCGATGTAGTTTTCAAACAAATTATGTTATAGTTTTTAAACAAACTGCGAATGAAAGTAAATTTTTTTCCATCTTTAACGATGTAAAAATTTTAAATGTGCGATGTTTAGAAGCTTAAAATATGGAATTAAAATGCGAAATTTTATCGTCTGCTGTTGCCAATTTTAAAATGACATCAATGTTACGCACAGGTACGTTTGTCCATTATAACTAGAGATCGACCGAAAATTCAATTTCGTTTTCGTTTTCGGCGAAAATGCGGCTGAAAATTCGGCCGGACCGAAACTCGACCGAAACTATCAGTAGTCTAAAAATCTCGTTTCCTCCTTCTGAAATTTTCAACATTACTCTTCAATTTGAGCTTTATCTGCTCAAATGAGACTATTGATTGCTACGAATTTCGTTGTTTATATTATCAGTCATGACTGACTCAAGACGTGAATGCAAATTATAAAACAAGCAATGCGTATGTAACTAAACTTTTTCACGTGCTCATTAAAAGCCGCAGACATAACTGTAATAGAAAATTTTCAGTTTGAAACCGCAGAAGTGTTTCGAATACTCTTTGAAAAAGTTCTAGTATAACAGATGATCATTTACAGAAATCATTATAAAAGATAAATCGAAGTGTGTATACATAAAAATAAAATATTTTTTAATTAAATAAAATTCGTATAATTTGAAAATCTTTCTGTGTCATTGATGAATTAATTACGTTTAATTTTATATGAAAATAAAAAGTTTTGGGTCTAAGGCACAGAGAACCAATTTGGACCACACGTATAATTAATTAATAATTATGTATATTTAATAAATATGCATAATTAATCAATAATTATGCATATTTGATAAATACGTATAATTATTTAATAATTATATACATTTACAATTTAATTACTTATAAAAAAAATTTTTGACATTTTCGTTTTCGTCCGAAAATTGGAAGGTCACTAAAATTCGGTTTCGGCCTTAAAAACCTGTTTCGGTCGGTCATTAATTATGATACAGATAGACAATCAAGCACCGTATTCATTCGCCAGCAAGTTTTCGTTACTTTCAGACATATAAAAGAGTGTCCGAATATATCAGCTTACAAAATGACTCATGGAGATATCCTGTTTCTCCTTTCCAGACAATTTTTATTTTTCTCTGATTACTCTTAATCATTTACTACACATCTCACAAGTGCTCATGCTCACCCTTCCTCTTTTTTCGTTTTGTTTGCCTTCAGTGTTTTTTCTTCTTCCACTTAGGATTGTTATAGCCACCTTGGCCTCCTCCCCAACCACGACCATCCTCTCAACTTCTTTTCGCTCCGAATGAAGGAGAAAGATAAAATAGAAGCGCGTGAGAGATCTCTGAAACATGCAATTAATTCTTGACTCAGTTACCGTTCTCTTTGATTACGATTGTTTGCATTGTAAATGTTTAAACGGAAACTTACCTTCTATCTAACCGTATTATGTTGTTGTTTAATTATATACGCTAACTGATACTGATAGATTTTTTTTTCTTTTCTTTCTTGGGAGAATTTATTATGAGATATATGTGGTTTCAAGTTAATAAAGAAACGCTTTCACAACGTAAACCAAATAAAATAAAAATATAGGTATCTTAACTGATTCGAATAATCTAAAATGACTGTTGAATTTAATTGTGGGTGTTAGTGTCAAACATGAGATTTAAAGATTAAAAGAATTTGCGTTAAAGTAAATTTTATGACATTCAAATATGAAGTACATAAAAAAAACGAGTAAAATGACATAAACGATTTCATCCTGCCTGATAGGAAATGAAAGCATAAAAAAGATTGTTCCTTACAAATTTTGCATTTATTTGGGGTATGGAGGGTGTGCCAATACGTTACACATATACGAAGGTTGTATTCAAACATTTATCCTGCACCTTGCAAAATATTGCATTTCCATGTTGAGGTTTCTTTCTGAATATGTCAAAGTGTTATGATTGTGAATTTGGGTAAATGTCAATTACTTTCCAAGTTCTGTTTTTCTTTATTTCAAATCCATTATTAATTTTTTTTTCCAGCTATGTTTTAAATTGTTTATCACAGTTTTGTTTGTGACTTTTGAACTTTTAGGTAGCTTTCATTACAAAAAGCTACCTATTGCAGCCGTTCGGAGGAAAGCGATTTCAAAAAATTTTGGTATATTTTCATCGATCATGACCCCCAGACCCCGAAACCACCCTCCGTTCAAAAGTTGATATATATATATATATATATATATATATATATATATATATCCATATATATATATATATATCTGACCTTTGTCATACTGTAACTCTCGAATTTGTGAACCGATTTGGATGAAACTCGGTATGTACATAGTACATACCAATGTCTCGACCGAGTTCGTTGGCCAGCTTCATCCGCCATTTTGAAACAAAATGGCGGCCATTTAAAAAATTTAAAAAAATTTTAAATTTGAAATGTGGTACCAAAGAATTGAAAATGGAAAAATATTTTTTTCTTATGTATTTGACCTTTATACAAAGATTCCGGAGCAGTTTTTGTTTCGTCTATATCTTAAAAAATGGCTGAGTTATAGCATTTTGAATTTCTAGCGTGGCTGACATTTTGAAACGTCCTGAATTTTGTCACGCGATAAAAGGCGTATTTATGAACCGATTTGGATGTAACTTCGTTTGTACATAGTACATACCAATGTCTGGACCGAGTTCGTTGGCCAGCTTCATCCGCCATCTTGTTTAAAAATGGCAGCCATTTAAATTTTTAAGAAAAATTTAAATTTGAAATGTAGTACCAAAAAATTGAAAAGTGAAAAAATATTTTTCTCTTATGTATTTGACCTTGATACAAAGATTCGGGAGCAGTTTTTGTTTCATCTATATCTTAAAAAATGGCTGAGTTATAGCATTTTGAATTTCTAGCGTGGCTGATATTTTGAAACGTCCTGATATTTGTCACGTGATAACAGGCGTATTTATGAATCGATTTGGATGTACCATGGTGTGTACATAGTACATACAAATATCTCGACCGAGTTCGTTGGCCAGCTTCATCCGCCATCTTGTTTCAAAATGGCGGCCATTTAAAAAAAATTAAAAAAATTAAAATTTAAAATGAGATACCAAAAAATTGGAAAATGAAAAAGATTTTTTTCGTATGTGTTTGACCTTAATACAAAGATTCCGGAACAGTTTCTGTTTCGTCCATATCTAAAAAAATGGTTGAGTTATAGCATTTTGAATTTCTATTCTGGCTGACATTTTAAAACGACCTGATTTTTGTCACGCGATAACAAGCGTATTTATGAACCGATTTGGATGTTACTTGGTCTGTACATAGTACATACCAATGTCTCGACCGAGTTCGTTGGCCAGCTTCATTCGCCATCTTGTTTCCAAAGGGTTGCCATTTAAAGAAAATTAAATTTAAAATTTAAAATGAGGTATTAAAAAATTGGAAAATGAAAAAGATTTTTTTATGTGTTTGGCGTTGATACGAAGATTCCGGAGCAGATTTTGTTTCTGAAAATTTGTTCTTTTGTTTATATCTTAAAAAATGGTTGGATTATAGCACTTTGAATTTCTAGTATGGCTAACATTTTGAAACGATCTTGTATTTGTCACGCGATAACACACGTATTCGCCTATTTCCATGTAAGAAGGCATGTGGATAGTATACATCAATATCTCAGCCAAATATAAGTTACTTTAAATAAAAGTAGCTTGGATAAAGCTGACTAATTTCACGAAATTCTCATTCATAATGATTTAGTATTGATAAAAATTAGTATTGAATCTCCTATATTCGGTTTTCACTAAATTGAGCTTCTTGTGTTTGAATAATATAAGTTGGCATTTTTAAAATAAGGAATTTGAAAGCTACCTCTTCCTCCCGGCACTGGCCGGAAGGACTTTTTTCTCTTTCTTTTATTTTAATAAACCGGATTTTATCCTTTGTTACACATTGGCCTGCAATTATTACGGCCTGTTATATTTTCTCTACTGTACTTCTTCAGCGGTTTTAAACTATAGATTCCGTTTTAACTAATCAAACGTGGTAATCTTGTTAGTTTCTAGGTATATAAAATAGTGAAATATTTGAAATGTGGTACCAAAAAATTAAAAATGGAAAAGTATTTTTTTCTTATGTATTTGACCTTTATACAAAGATTCTGGAGCAGTTTTTGTTTCGTCTATATCTCAAAAAATGGCTGAGTTATAGCATTTTGAATTTCTAGCGTGGCTGACATTTTGAAACGTCCTGAATTTTGTCACGCGATAAAAGGCGTATTTATGAACCGATTTCGATGTAATTCGATGTGTACATAGTACATACCAATGTCTCGACCGAGTTCGTTGGCCAGCTTCATCCGCCATTTTGTTTCAAAATGGCGGCCATTTAAAAAAATTTTAAAAATTTAAAATTTGAAATGTGGTACCAAAAAAATTGAAAATGGAAAAATATTTTTTTCTTATGTATTTGACCTTTATACAAAGATTTCGGAGCAGATTTTGTTTCGTCTATATCTTAAAAAATGGCTGAGTTGCAGCATTTTGAATTTCTAGCGTGGCTGACATTTTGAAACGTCCTGAATTTTGTCACGCGATAAAAGGCGTATTTATGGACCGATTTGGATGTAACTTCGTTTATACATAGTACATAACAATGTCTCGACCGGGTTCGTTGGCTAGCTTCATCCGCCATCTTGTTTAAAAATGGCGGCCATTTAAATTTTTAAGAAAAATTTAAATTTGAAATGTGGTACCAAAAAATTGAAAATGGAAAAAATATTTTCTTCTTATGTGTTTTACCTTGATAAAACGATTCGGGAGAAGTTTTTGTTTCGTCTATATCTTAAGAAATGGCTGAGTTATAGTATTTTGAATTTCTAGCGTGGCAAACATTTTGAAACGTCCTGATTTTTGTCACGTAATAACAGGCGTATTTATGAACCGATTTGGATGTACCTGGGTGTGTACATAGTACATACAAATATCTCGACCGAGTTCGTTGGCCAGCTTCATCCGCCACCTTGTTTCAAAATGGCGGCCATTTAAAAATATTTAAAAAATAAAACAATAAAATGAGATACCAAAAAAATGGAAAATGAAAAAGATTTTTTTCGTATGTGTTTGACCTTAATACAAAAATTCCGGAACAGTTTTTGTTTCGTCTATATCTAAAAAAATGGCTGAGTAATAGCATTTTGAATTTCTATTGTGGCTGACATTTTAAAACGACCTGATTTTTGTCACGCGATAACAGGCGTATTTATGAACCGATTTGGATGTAACTTGGTCTGTACATAGTACATACCAATGTCTCGACCGAGTTCGTTGGCCAGCTTCATTCGCCATCTTGTTTCAAAAGGGTTGCCATTTAAAAAAAAAATAATTTAAGGTGTTAAAAAATTGGAAAATGAAAAAGATTTTTTTTTATGTGTTTGGCCTTGATACAAAGATTCCAGAGCAGTTTTTGTTTCTGAAAATTTGTTCTTTTGTTTATATCTTAAAAAATGGTTGAATTAAAGCACTTTGAATTTCTAGCATGGCTAACATTTTGAAACGATCTTGTATTTGTCACGCGATAACACACGTATTCGCCTATTTCGATGTAAGAAGGCATGTGGATAGTATACATCAATACCTCGACCAAGTTCGCTGGCCAGATTCATTAGCCATCTTGTTTCAAAATGTCGGCCATTAAATTAAAAAATATATATATATTTAAAGTGAGGTGCAAAAAAATTAAAAATTGAAAAAGGCTTCTTTCTTAAGTATTTGACCTTGATATAAGGATTCAGGAGCATTTTTTGTTTGTCTTTACCTTAAAAAATGGCTCAGATATAGCAGTTTCAATTTCTATTGTGGGTGACATTTTGAAAAATCTGATTTTTTGCATGCGACAGCACTCGTATATATCAACCGATTCCGATGTGAGTGAGCATGTGCACAGCAATTACTAAGGTCTCGACCAAGTTCACTGGTTAGCCTCATCCACCATGTTGTCTTAAAATGGCAGGCACTTTCAGAAATCGCCGAATTTGACAGCCAAATATAAGTTACTTTAAAGAAAAGCAGCTTGGATAAAGCTGACTAATTTCGGGAAATTCTCATTCATTATATTGATAAAAATTAGTATTGAATCTCCTATATTCGGTTTCCACTAAATTGAGCTTCGTGTGTTTGAATGATATAAGTTGGATTTTTTAAAATAAGGAATATGAAAGCTACCTCTTCCTCCCGGCACTGGCCGGAAGGACTTTTTTTCCTCTTCCATTTTGGATAGATAAAGCCACCTTGATCGTCTACTTCTCTCTCTGAAGCAGAAAGATAAACTGGAAAAGTGTGGAAGATTTCTGGGACACGCAATTAATTCTTGAGTCAGTTACTGTTCTCTTTGATTACGACTGTTTGCATTGTAAATGTTTAAACGGAAACTAACCCTATCTACCCGTATTATGTTGTTGTTTAATTATGTACGCTAACTGATACAGATAATGTTTTTTTATTATTATTTCTTGGGGATATTTATTATGGGAGATATTTAGTTCAGGTTTAATAAAAATTGTTATTCTTTCATAATATGAACTAAATAAAATAAAAATATATAATAAATATTTCTCCTCAAATTAAGGCTGTTCTCAAATCCAAAAGGATAACTTTATGACATAAGTTTTAATTTATTTTTGCTCGGAAATGCAGGAAACTAGCAGGTGTCTAATCAAACTGTGTTTGCCTTTTTTTTTTTTTTTTTACGCATTAGATCTTTTAAAAAATAGTGCCAAAGCGGGCGTTTTGAACGGAATTTCTGCTCGAAAGAAGAATAACCACTCAAGAAAGGGTGAAAAAGTGTTTTGTCACGTGGTCAGTATCGCTTATAACTCAATGGGTAATTTATTTTTCAAAAAATGGAAAACACAATTGGATGCCAAATCGCTTCCATAACCAGGTCTTCAAATTTTATATATTTCCGTTAAAAATGAATTTGTAAATGCGTCAAAACTTTTTGCAGCTGTTGAGCAGAGCAGTTGCGAACAACCTTAATTGATTTGGGTAAGATAAATTGTTGAATTTTATTATGGCTTTTACTTATTTAGTGTCATGAGAGTTCAATATTTTTTCTTTTTTATGGCGTTCATAAAACTGAAGGAATAAAGCAATGGTTTTTAACCCCCATCTCTTGTTCGATGCGTAACTGGGCACTTCGCGTTAAAAACATTAAAATTTTTATATATTATCATATTCTTAAAAATAATTAAAATATAAGGAGTCAGTTTTCAAAAACGTACTACGTGGGTATCGGGCGTCTATTTTCTGATTGGGAAAACCGTATTTTGACCGTATGTTAGGCATTGATCGTATGTTAGGCAATAAGTAATCATCCAATTAAAATTTCCCATAGGTTAACATGGGATTTTCATTTTACGATCGGGAATAATCAGTGAAGTCAATCTTAAAATTTTTATGGGATGGTGGAATACTTTTATCCCACCTAGGATTAATTAAGATTTGTACCAGAATTTTTGAACAAGATTTTATTTTTAAAACTTTGGGGATAAAAGCTGAAAAATCTTATTTTCTTATTTTTAAGTAAAATGTTTCGAAAATTCTAGTGTGAATTCAACATTATATTTACACAATTACTTGTGTCTTAAGGCTCCAGTCCCTGCGGCGAAGACACACACGAGCTAATGGTAATCCTACGGGGAGGGATTTATCTAATATCTCGTCTCGTTTACCATTTGGACATTTTTAAATACTTTTTTTGCATTTGGATAGTCAAGGTCCGTCTCTACATCGCACCTTTTTTACTTTTTCGATTTCGATCGCAGATATTTTTTATAAAGTTACTTTCACTTTCAATACCGGTTCTGAAAATGAAAGTGTCATTCTAAAAAATATCTCCAACCAAAATCGGAAAAGTAAAAAAGGTGCGATTTAGAGACGGATCTTGGCTATTCAATGCAAAAAAAGTATTTAAAAATGTCGAAATGCAAACGAGATATTAGAAAAATCCCTCCCCATAGGATTAGCATTAGCTCGTGAGTGCCTTCGCGGCAGAGACAGGAGCCTTAAGAGGTCCGTGGACCTCAATTTGAGCAAAAATCGACCCAAAAATAGAAAATTACTTTCCTGCACATTATTATTCTCCAGTTTGTTCTGAGCCATTTGCGAAAAAACGCACGCAGATGCGATTATTTTTCTCAATATTACAAGCATTTGAATTTTGTACACAAACAATTTTTTTGGCTCTTTAATATACTTTAAATCTGTTTTTCTCAAAACTGATATTTCAGATTTTTGAAATGCTCTATGCGTCTTAATTTTTTACCAAAATTCATGATAAGGAAGAATCGCGATATTGCTTACAAAGAAACTGTGCATGCATTTTAAAATTCGACCTCATTAAGATAAATTAATTTGATTTTTAATTTATTAAAAGGCAAAATTTTGATAAAAATCGGCATGGAATCCAAAGAAAAAAAAAACCATGATTTTTCCTTTTTTATTTTTTAAGGATCCAGTTAATTCATTAACTGGTAACTAAAAGTAAAATAGTGTACAGTTACAGTGATTTTACAGTGACAGTAATTTTACAGTGTAAAACAAACATTTTTATCTGCGCATGCGCGAACGATGTGCGAACGATAACAAGGATCATTTTACATAATTTAATAGTCAACTCTATGGAGCAACTTATTAAAAAAATCCATTCAAATATCGTAAAAATTCAGAAAGATATCGGCGTTAGAGTGGACGTTAAAAATTTGTGTTTAAAATTTTCATCATAGAGCTATGAAATTTTGGGAAAATATACATTTTACTGTAAGTATATACACTATATGGCCATTAATGACCGGCAACTTTCAATTTTAGACATTTTGTCGAATATTTAGAAATATACTTGACAGATTCTTCTGAAATTTCAGGATTAAAAAGAACAGGTATGATCTCATATTTAGCAATGTCGATTTGATAAGGAGGGCCAATAAAAAGTCAAAGAGAAAAAATACTTGGGATCACCCTGTAAAATAAAATGCACGAAATGATCTATTGCTACAGAATATAAATAAACAGACATTGTGCAATATGTGTATTCATTTGTGTAAGAATAGCACGTATATTGATAGAGATATAGCAATTTTTTTTTTAAATAAAAAAATTCTTGCATGTTTTTTGCTTGTAATATGCAGGGCTTTCAACCAAATTCAACGCTGGTTACAGAAAAATTGACAAAATATAGTAGAAACAATATAGTGCAGTTGGAATGTAAATATATTAAATATTTTAGGAAATATGAGCAGTTGTATGAAATAATTTTTATCTGCGCATGCGCGAACGATAACAAGGATCATTTTACATAGTTTAATAGTCAACTCTATGGAGCAACATATTAAAAATATCCATTCAAATATCGTAAAAATTCAGAAAGATATCGGCGTTAGAGTGAGCAAATTTTTAGTTGTTCTCTAAAAGCAGCTAAATGATAAGGGATTTTCCACAAATTGTCATTTTTTTTTAACTGACTTTCAGAAAAAAGTTAGTATTTAGTGACTATCAACGAGTAGATTTGGAAAAAATGCTTCGATTTTGATACTTCTTTTTATTATGGTATAATCTCGTTCTGGTGGTTATCCAAGAAGAACTAAAGCATCAATAAAAAACGAAAATTAAAAAAAGTTTTAATTAAAATTGACAACTTGTGGACAATCCCTTATCATTCAGCTAGTTTTAGCGAGCAACTAAAAATTAGCTCACTTTAACGCCGATATCTTTCTGAATTTTTACGATATTTGACTGGATTTCTTTAATAAGTTGCTTCATAGAGTTGACTGTTAAATTATGTAAAAAGATCCTTGTTATCGTTCGCGCATGCGCAGACAAAAATTATTTCATACAACTGTTCATATTTACTAAAATATTTAATATATTTATATTTTAGTTGCACTATATTGTGTCTACTACATTTTGTATTTTTTTCTGAAACTGGCGTTAAATTTGGCTGAAAACCCTGCATGTTATAAGCAAAAAACATGAAAGAATTTTTTTTATTAAAAAAAATCGCTATATCTCTATTAATATACGTGCTATCCCTACACAAATGAATACACATATTGCACAATGTCTGTTTATTTATATTCTGTAGCGATAGATTATTTCGTGTATTTTATTTTACAGGGTGATCCCAAGTATTATTTTTTTTCTTTGATTTTTTGTTGGCCCCCTAATTGTCCCTCTTGTGAAATCGACATTGCTAAATATGAGGCCATACCTGTTCTTTTTAATCCTGAAATTCCAGGAGAATCTGACAAGTATATTTCTAAATATTCGACAAAATGTCTAAAATTGAAAGTTGCCGGTCATTAATGGCCATATGGTGTATATACTTACGGTAAAATGTATATTTTCACAAAATTTCATATCTCTATGATGAAAATTTTAAACACAAATTTTTAATGTCTACCGTACCGTTAATGAATTAACTGGATCCTTAAAAAATAAGAAAGGGAAATCATGGGTCAAGCATAGATTATAAAACACTTTCCAACACATTCACAATACTTTAACAAAACTTCACCGTTCAATAAGGTGAAAGATTATGAATAAGGAAACAATTTGGAAAACGCATAACATATTTGAAAACCCAATTTCAGCAATTGCCATATATAGTCGGGAAAATATCAGAATTATTTTATGCACCCTTGTACATTATATAGCCATTAATCATCGGACACTTTCAATTTTAGGCATTTTGTCGAATATTTAAAGATATTGTAAAGTCCTGGTTCTATTCAGTAGCACTCTGTCAATACACTGTTAAAAATTTTGCAGCATTCTGGCAGGTCGTTCGACCGTTTTTTGAAAAAACGGTTTCATAACCATAATTTAACTGTATTCTGACCATAAAAGGGCCAATAATATGGTCAGAATAGTGTTAAATTCACGGTTGTGTAACCGTTTTCGTAAAAAACGGTCAAATGACCTGCCAGAATGCTGCAAATTTTTAACAGTGTAGAGGCAGATGTAATACCTAATTATCCCTCTCTTGCTACAAGACCGATACATTTTGTGTATCATAAAATCGCTAATAACCCAATTAAACTTGCCATATATTCCACTTCAAATCTCTCCAACTGACAGTATGAAAATTATATTTTAAGCCAAGATCTTAGCTTTAGACATTTTGGGTGTACTAACTCTTACAATATTTGAAATATTCCTCCCGCATTTTCAAGTGCCGCCGGTTATCAAAGAACTCTGACTTACAAATACCCAAATGCCTGAGGCCGTTTATGGCTCCTGTCCCTGCCCGCGAAAGCACTCACGAGCTAATGCTAATCCTATGGGGAGGGATTTTTCTAATATCTCGTTTGCATTTCGACATTTTTAAATAATTTTTTTTTTGCATTGGATAACTGAGATCCGTCGCTATATCGCACCTTTTCTACTTTTTCGATTTTGGTCGCAGATATTTTTTATAAAGTTACTTTCACTTTCAAAACCGGTTCTGAAAATGAAAATGTCATTCTAAAAAATATTTTCAACATAAATCGAAAAAGTAAAAAAGGTGCGATGTAGAGACGGATCTTGGCTATACAATGCAAAATAAAGTTATTTAAAAATGTCGAAATGCAAACGAGATATTAGAAAAATCCCTCCCATTGGATTAGCATTAGTTCGTGAGTGCCTTCGTGGGCAGGGGCAGGAGCCTTAAAGGAGTCTCGAGTGGAACTCAGAGAGGTGAAGACCTAATTTCTATGCTCCTTGCGTAGGTCTGTCCAGGTAGGTAAGGACAGGGTACGGAGATAAACTTTTTCAATACAAGTGGTAATAGAGTACGTTGTACTCTTAGTCTGGCATAGTGAACCCACGCGTGGTACTAACAATACTGTGGGCAGAGCTTAGATAAGCTCTAAACTGCAAAAACCTGCATCATTATTTCAACTTTTTTTAATTGTTTTTTGTATGGCAGTTCCGTGCTGTCAATAAAGCTTTTGTTGCTATAGACCATCCTGGATTCCTGTCTCGCGCCGATACAATATATTTGACGGACTGTCCTGGAACTTCAGGATTAAGAAGAATATGTTTGACTTAATATTTATCAATGGTGATTTGATGAGAAGGACAATTAGGGGCGTCAACAGAAAATCAAAGAAAAATAATAATGTTTGGGATCACCCAGTAAAATAAAATGCATGAAATGATCTACCGCTATAGCTTACGAATGTATGGCTATTGTACAATATATGTATTCATTTGTGGAAGAATAGCGCGTATATTCATGGAGATATATCGATTTTTTTTTTTTTTTTAAGTTTAAAAAATTGTTGCATGCTTTTTGTTTATATCATGCAGGGGTTTTTTTTTATCAAATTTAACGCCAGTTTCAGAGAATTTGACAAAATGCAGTAGAAATAATATAGTGCAATTGGAATGTAAATATATTAAATATTTGATGAAATATTTTTTTTTTTCATGATTTGATAGTCAACTCTATGGAGCAACTCCTAAAAATAAGCCAGTCAAATATCGTAAAAATTCAGAAAGATATCGGCGATAGAATGAACTGATTTTTAGTTGTTCTCTAAAAACAGCTAATTGTCCTTCAGGTCAAATCGTCATTGGTAAGCAAGAAGTCAAGCATATTCTTCATAACCCTGAAGTTCCAGAAAATTCCGACAAGTATATGATTAAATATTTGACAAAATATCTAAAATTGAAAGTGTACGGTGATTTTTCGCTATATAGTGTATATGATCTATAGATTTGTATAGATTTTTTTTTATCTTAGTTATATTGGAATGTGCCGAAAATACAAATTAATTTTCTAACCATGTAACCTAACAAAACCGCATGCGCTTATTTTTACTTTCTTCTATCTTTACAAGAAGTATTGGATTCATGAAAATTGTTAATTTCTTCTATATTTACAAGAAGTATTGGATTCGTGAAATTTTTTAATTTCTTCTATCTTTACAAGAAGTATTGGATTCGTGAAAATTTTCGAATTCCGGTTCCAACGGATTTACACGTTTTAGGGGCCTGTACAAAATGTCTGTTTGTGAGTCTGTCTGTGTGTGACACTAATTTTGTGGGCACCCTATCTCAAGAACTAATGCACGGAATTCAATAAAAAATTATATTCAGTTAGTCCCTGATATAAATTGGTGCTGTGACGTTTTATTTGAGAGGACTCGGAGACCAGATGCCCTAACGAAATAAACATCTTTAATTGGAACCTCCAGATGCCTGCTATAACTTCGCCTGTCAGTTTTACCAAAAACCAGATGGAACATGTAAACAGTTTTAATCATGTAAATATCTGGAGAAAAAGTGCTGCGTAGAAATGTTATAAACTGAACTTGTTGACGAAGATGAGTCAAGACCTCACGTGGGGTATCTAGGAGATGACTGATCTCAGAAAAACAAGGCCCCGTGGAGAGCAGTATCTGCTGTGACACGACCCCAGACAGTCAATTTCTCGGATCTGCCGAAAGGGGCGTCTCGCTCCGGAAAAGATTAACTTTTTGCCGTGTAAATAGTAATGTGTGCTTGTTATGTGTGTGTCCCGTGTCGTCTAATAAAAACTCTGAAAAAAAAAAACGAACGCCAAGTTCTTTTAATTTCTAGTTAAGATTCTTTCTTAAGTGAGTTCTTATACGGTGGTACAGCGCTGATTAGGTTTTGGTGTAAATCGCCCAACAGGTAGCACTGCTATAGGGGAGACTAGGGAGGGTTGACCCACTTTTTACAAAATGATTTTTTATTTTTTAAATATTGAACGTAGAATAAAGTTTTATATATCATTTCATTCGTTATACAATCAGCTATCAAAATAAAATTACTACATAAATGTAACATATGAGAAATGTGAAAAATGATTGGTTTTATTCATGAAAAAATAATGGGTCAAGGCTCCCCACATACGGGAGGGTTGACCCACTATATGGGAGGCTTGACCCACTTTGTTTTATATTGCACTATTTGTGAAGAGAAATAAAATCAGTTTTAAAAAAGCAAAATAACTTTATTCTACATCCTTTAATTATTATAACAAAATATTTTTTTTAAATATGAGACTTAAACAAACCTGTTAAGACGCAATCGCAAGTCAGAGGAGAAAAATTTTGTTTTAAACAGGAATTTGTGTGAGCAGGTATAATTGTACAGCAGTAAAAATGAAATTTTATCAATTAAGGCAGCATTCTGTTAGAGACAGGTTCCGTTTTCATAGTGTTTCGTGTTATTATGTCCGGATTTTGGAACCATTGTTCCGCTTTTTTTATCTCCTTGTTCTATTTTTTGTGACACTTGATCTGACAAATCTAGTTGTCACATAGTCACATGTCACACACTTCATCACACTGTATTCACCCCGGTGAAATTTTTCTACATACCTCCTTAATTTTTTTCGATCGATGCTATGTTCTTTTGCAACCGCATGAGCACTTAACTTATCATTAACATCATTTAAAACTTTAAGAGGCAAAGTACTTTCAGTACTAAACTGTTGAAATAAATGACTGGCACCGGAATTTATGAACAAATTTATTTGCAAATAAGAAAAAGGCTATATTTCACATACATGTTAAATGAAAAGATTTTAGCAAAATTCTGGTGTCATTGTGATGTTTCGGAATTAAAATTAAGGGTTTTTTTAACATACCACTGCCCCTCAAAGGGTTAAGACTACTGCTTTCATCCTTTATAGCCCTTTCTAGTCTTTCCCACAGTTTCTATTTACCTATTGTAACTTTCCCATTTTCAAGCAATTTTTCACATTTTTCTATAGTCAGTTTTAAACATTTTTTTTTTCATCACACCATTTTACTGAAGCGTTACAGAATAAATTTACATTATTTTATTTATATACCATTAACTTTTCATTATGCACAGATAATAAAAAGATTTCCAAAACCACTTAATTAAGGGAGCTTTGAGCATCTGGTCAACCCTCCCTCACATTGACTGGGTCAAGCCTCCCTACAAAGACCTTTTATAAAGAATACCACATTGTTATTTTAAGCCTAACTTACTGTACAGTCTTTATGCCTGGAATGAAAGGTCGATATTTCTGCATTACTTTAAACCTACTTACTTAAATTTCTATGATATAATTTATTTGAAAAAAGCTTACAAAATATTTCTAAAAAACAGAACTTTTAGGTTGAAAACGCCTCATAATTGATTTTTCCACACCTATTTCGATTACCTCTATGAAACGAAGACTGTTGTTTGAGCATTGCAGTAGCTTTGGTTGACACCTATTGATAAAACTCTGAAATTCTTTTAAATATGAAATCGGTGGGTCAAGCCTCCCGTATGGTCAACCGTCCCTAGTCTCCTCT
Source organism: Maratus speciosus (assembly GCA_963932465.1). Classification (NCBI taxonomy): domain Eukaryota; kingdom Metazoa; phylum Arthropoda; class Arachnida; order Araneae; family Salticidae; genus Maratus; species Maratus speciosus. The sequence goes on along the minus strand of OZ010788.1, from coordinate 577,664,456 downwards.
ACAGCATTTTTCAGTATTTCCGCAATGGCTCTATCTCAAGAACTAATGCGTGGATTTTCATAAAACTTCAGATTCAGTTAGTCCTTGATATCAGTTGGCGCTGACTACGTTTTGGTGTAAATCGCCCGACAGGTGGCGCTGCTATGCATCATTTTTCCTGATTTCCGCAATAGTTTTATCTCAAGAAGAAATGCGCGGATTTTAATCAAACTTCCGATTCAGTTGACTTAAGTTGTTGCTTATTAGGTTTTGGTATATATCGCCCAACAAGTGGCGTTGCTATACAGAATTTTTTACGATTTCCGCCATAGCTCTGCTCAAAAACTAATGCACGGATTTTCACAAAACTTCAGATGCAGTTAGAAGTTGACATAAGTTGTTGCTAATTAGATTTTGGTGTAAATCATCTAACCGGTGGCGTTGCTATGCTGCATTTTTCAGGAAGTATTAACATGTATGAGATAGAAGAAAGTTTTGGGATTGCCGCGTCCGACTAGTTTTAAATTATTATTTGGATAGTTCCATATTTACTCCAAGTTAATTTATTTCTACTTTGTCACCAAGGTAAAATAAAAATAAAAAAACAAATAAAAATATCAGAGATTACTTAAAATCTTTCTAACATTTTATCCATGTGTTTCTTTTCACATAACGTACCAATAACGACTTTTAAAAGTTCTTTGCTTCGAAAACTACCGGACCATGGAATATTTTTTACCTTTAAGTTAGAAAAAGAACGCCCAAAAAAATTTGGATAAAGTCCAGTTTTTATTCTACTTTATTTCACTTTATTTTTTTGGTAACAGTTTTGCTTCGATTGAATGAAAATCCTTTGGAATTTATTTTTCATTTCCTGTATTTTTCGGTCTTGGGGTGTAGCAGATAGATGCTTTTAAAATGCGGAAATAAGAAATATATATGTATATATTTTTTCATTTCTGATGGGGAAAAATGTCAAATAAATAATATTAAAAAAAAAAGGTTTTATATATTTTTAAAGTAGTTTAGTTTCCATACTTTAACTGTATTCAGTTGTTAATTTTTTTTTAAATGAAATTTTGTACGATTTTAATCTGTATAATTTTTTCTTTGTCTTATATTATCATCCTTAAACGTTTATAGTATAGTATATATTTTTAGTCAGTCTGTATTTAGAAGCCTTTAATTTTGTTATGTCGAAAAGAAATTAAATTTGCTTGTCATTTCTTAAACTGGAAATGTCTATGAACTTTTTACTTTCCAAACATACAAGTAAAGAATTCTAATCAGTAAAGTATTTCAAGTAAGTAAAGTTAGTATTCTAATAATCGTCATTTGTGCGTGTGTTTGTGAGTGTGTGAGTGGACACGATAACGCTCAAACGGTACTTCCGATTGAGCGTTGTACTTCCACATTAAAGCGTTGTACTCCCATATTAAAGTAGTATAACCAGTAAAGTATGAGCATTGTACTTCCGTATTAAAGTTTTCTATTCAGTAAGGTATTCTAAGTAAGTAAAGTATTCTAATCGTGATTTGTGTATGTGTGTTTGTGAGTGTGTGAGTTGTGAGTGGACATGATTACGCTCAAATGGTACTTCCAATTGAGCGTTGTACTTCCGTATTAAAGCGTTGTACTCCCTATTAAAGTATTCTAACCAGTAAAGTATGAGTATTGTACTTCCGTATTGCAGTATTCTTACCAGTAAAGTATTCTAAGTAAGTAAAGTATTCTAATCAGTAAAGTATTCTAAGTAAGTAAAGTATTCTAATCAGTAAAGTATTCTAACTAAAGTATTCTAATCGTCATTTGTATATGTGTGTTTGTGAGTGTGTGAGTGTGTGAGTGTGTGAGCGGACACGATAACACTCAAACGGTACTTCCGATTGAGCCTTGTACTTCCGTATTAAAGCGTTGTACCTTCGTATTAAAGTGTTGTACTTCCGTATTAAAGCGTTGTACTCCCTATTAAAGTATTCTAACCAGTAAAGTATGAGTATTGTACTTCCGTATTGCAGTATTCTTACCAGTAAAGTATTCTAAGTAAGTAAAGTATTCTAATCAGTAAAGTATTCTAAGTAAGTAAAGTATTCTAATCAGTAAAGTATTCTAACTAAAGTATTCTAATCGTCATTTGTATATGTGTGTTTGTGAGTGTGTGAGTGTGTGAGTGTGTGAGCGGACACGATAACACTCAAACGGTACTTCCGATTGAGCCTTGTACTTCCGTATTAAAGCGTTGTACCTTCGTATTAAAGTGTTGTACTTCCGTATTAAAGCGTTGTACCTTCGTATTAAAGCGTTGTACTTCCGTATTAAAGCGTTGTACTCCCTATTAAAGTATTCTAACCAGTAAAGTATGAGTATTGTACTTCCGTATTGCAGTATTCTTACCAGTAAAGTATTCTAAGTAAGTAAAGTATTCTAATCAGTAAAGTATTCTAAGTAAGTAAAGTATTCTAACTAAAGTATTCTAATCGTCATTTGTATATGTGTGTTTGTGAGTGTGTGAGTGTGTGAGCGGACACGATAACACTCAAACGGTACTTCCGATTGAGCCTTGTACTTCCGTATTAAAGCGTTGTACCTTCGTATTAAAGTGTTGTACTTCCGTATTAAAGCGTTGTACCTTCGTATTAAAGCGTTGTACTTCCGTATTAAAGCGTTGTACTTCCGTATTAACGCGTTGTACTTCCGTATTAACGCGTTGTACTTCAGTATTAAAGTATTCTAATCAGTAAAGTATGGGCATTTTACTTCCGTATATTCTAATCAGTAAAGTATTCTAAGTAAGTAAAGTATTTTAATCATCATTTGTGTATTTGTGTTTGTGTGTGTGTTAGTGGACTCGATAACATCCAAATGGTACTTTGGGTAGTTCCCATTATAGGAATTTGTTGTGAACCACTATCGCAAGAATCGTACAGATTTTCGTACAAATCAGTCGATGGATTAGGTATTTAATCTATTTTTAAACCGTTTTCAAACCATTTTCCAATGGATTTTATAGGGAAAATCACTAAGAAAGTATGACAAAGTATAATTGATAAATATTGCGGCGATTTCATCAAGTATTAGTAGCGCAGAGGTAAGGTCTCCAGTTTCAAAACGGGTAGTCCAGCGTTCGATTCCATGGTTCAAAAATTTATGGGTTTTATTGTTTTGTTTTGTTTTCTGGTCACACACTGGTGTTCGTAAAGTCACTCAAGATTGTTTGTTTGTTTGTTAGTTTATATAATGTATATAAATGTTTTTTTAAAAAGAATGTCTTTCCGGTGTTGTAATATTTTGTTTAGTAATTCAATAACAATTTCTGAATAGTAAACTATTTAATATTTTAATTTTTTAATGTTCTATGATCCTAATGAGAAAAATATTCCTCACTAATTATCCTCAAGACTAATTACCTTTAAAAAGACTAAAGATATATTTTTATTGTTTGGGCAGTACGGTATGCTATTCTGTAAAAATTCTTTTGAATCTACATTATTAATGAACGGTTCTTAAAAAGCTTATTAAGCTGAAAATGAGTTTGCCTAATGAGATTCCCTTATACTTCGTTGAAAATAGGATCTTAAAAATAAGGAAAATGTACTAATTTTTCAAAATTCCGATTATATTTATTACGTTATTTAAGCAATTCAATTATATTTATTATATTATGCAACTTATAACAGCTCAGAACGATTTTTAAAATGTATAATATACAGTAGAGCGTCGATTATCCGGACAAGTCGGGGCCGACCCTAGTTTGGATAAGCAAAAGTTCGGATAAATGGACAGACAGTTTAAGGGATGTTCCTGACTATACTAAAACCTTCACACTTTATACAGGCTTAGGACTGGCAGCACCAGTTAGTGCTAGCGTGTTTAAAAACTGGTTTTTTTTTTTGGTTGTTGTTTGTTTACTTTTCTAATAGTTTGTTTACTTTCATTTAAAATATTCTTTTTCTCTTTTTATCATTTTCTGAACTCCAAAGATTATAATTTAAGCAAAAAAACTTTCGATTGTTGCTTGCTTCAAAGAAGACGTTCTTTCCAATATTTCAATGCTGCCATACCTCTAATTCTTCTTAAATACGTTAGTTGAATAGGATCAGAGTTCTTCTGCCGTTCGAGCCATTTCATAGCTGTTTCCAACCATTCAAAGGCTTCGCTATGCAATGGACCTGGGTCATTTTTCAGAGCATTCGTTTTCATTTCTTCAATTTTTTCTTCATCTTAAATCTCATCCACAATCTCATCATCATTAAAAAGAATTTTTGAGAGAAACAGGCCGTTCGGATAATTGGAAGCTCGGTTAATTTGAGTTCTGATAATCGGCGCTCTACTGTACATATACTTTTATCTAGCTTAACTTTTACGAATTTTTCATGATGAATTATTTCGCTACGAGATTTGCAAGTAAAACGAGGTATATATACAGGCTGGTCATAATTAAAGTATAGATATGTTTAGAGTTCCGTTAAAAAGAATGTGCTGGGACAAAAGGAACACCATTTCCTGTATATTTTATTTCGACTATAGAGACTGGATTTATTAATACAGTGGAACCTCTTTTATCCGAAACTCTTTTAACCGAAAATGTCGGTTAACCGAAATTCTTTTTTAAATTTTCTTTTTTTTTTACTGTCACATTCCTTGTGTGTAAAATCCATTTTGAAAGCTTTTTTTTTTTTTTTTAACAATCACATTCCTCGTATGCAAGCTGTCCTTTTCGAGCCAGGAGTACGTATAAATATTTTCGATCCCCTTTCTTAGAATTCCTTTGACTTTAACTTGAGCCCCCGTAAGCTACGAAGTGGAACAAACGAAGAAAACGAACAAATTAGCGATTCTGAAGCTTTTGGATGTTTTGCAAAAGGTTTAGCTTGGCTGGAGCAACAGGAAGTCTGTGATAGTGGCGAACTAATAATATTTAAAAAGTTCGTGATAAAGCTTCAAAGCAAAGACAATCGAAACTGCGACAAACAAAACATTGTTTCAAACCCTTGTGAAATATGTAAAAGGTACTTAATTTCAAAATTAAAGCTCAGTAATTTATTCTTGTTTCTATTTTGCGATTGCTTTATTTTTATTTAGCACTTGTTACCATAATAAGAAATAGCGCATATATTTCTCCGTAATCTTAAAATTGAAGCATTCTCGATTATTCGAAAGTTTCGATTTTCCGAAAGGGGGTCGGTCCCAATTACTTCGGATAATCGAAGTTCTATTATAATAATAATAATAAAATAGTTCGAAGTTTTGGCATTAATTCCCAAAGTAGCGCTGCAGTCTAATTGAGGCAGTAAAATACATAAAATATATTCATAAATTGAAAAACTCAAACTTGCTGTTTGAGAAACTAGCATGTATAAGTTTTTAAGTGTTTTATATAGTTCTTTAAAAATTAGTTTGAAGGGAACTGAATTGTTATTGAGGGGATATAAGGAGAAATATTTTCTCTTATTCTGAAGCTTTTGCATGGTCAGTATTAGTAATATAAGGAAGCCGTGGGATATACCTTGTCTATCCTCACTTTCTGTTTGAATTATTTACTAGAATTAGTGGAAAATAGAACTCATGTCTTTTTGACATATAGTTGTACAATGATAAGTTATAATAATAAGAGTTGTGTCTTTTGTATATTTCTGCCAGCTGTTGCGTATAAATAACAAATTTACTATTTTAAACAGATTTTCGGGGACATGAAAATCACGAAATACTGTCATGAGGGTGTATTTAAGATTTATACTTATATCTATGTAAGAGATTTTGAATGAGAAAATTAATCCTGAAACAACTTTAATATTTTATTAACAATTTTATTTTATATACTTTCGATATCAGGCTGCGGCGGGCTCGGGTTCTGGTGGCACAAAATGTTTTGGGCTTCAAAAAGAGAAAAAAAAAGCCCAAACTCGTCTCTATCATACATCTACATAACAGATGAGTTGCGAAAAAAATGGAATCTTTAAGATGGGCCATGTAAAAATAAAAATTGGAAACCGCTGGTTTAGATGATTAATGAATGGTTTTCCAAAAATACTTATTAAGCTAAAGATGAATGTATTTAATGGGATTAACAGTCGTTATAGTAGAAAAAAAATTAAACTTAAAATTGGTCGCGTAACAATAAAGTTTGAGGACCACTGGTTTAGATGAATAATGAATCGTTTTCCAAAAATACTTATTAAGCTAAAGACTAATCTATTTAATGAGATTAACAGCCGCTATAGTAAAAAAAAAAAAAAAATTATCCTTAAAATGGGTCGAGTAACAATAAAGTTTGGGAACCGTTCGTCTAGATGATTAATGAATAGTTTTCAAAAAATACTTATTAAGCTAAAGATGAATCTATTTAATGAGATTAACAGCCGTTATAGTAGAAAAAAAATAACCTTAAAATGGGTAGCGTAACAATAAAGTTTGGGAGCCGCTGGTGTAGATGATTATGGAATGGTTTTCCGAAAATATTTTGAAAGCTAAAGATGAATCTATTTAATGAGATTAACAGCCGTTATAGTAGAGAAAAATTAACCTTAAAATGGTTCTTCTAACAAGAAAGTTTGGGAACCATTGGTCTAGATGGTTAATGAATGGTTTTCCAAAAATTCTTATTACGCTAAAGTTGAATCTTATTTAATGAGATTAAAAGCCGGTATAGTAGAAAAAAATAACGTTAAAAATGGGTCGCGTAACAATAAAGTTTGGGAACCGCTGGTCTAGATGATTAATGAATGGCTTTCCAAAAATCCTTAGCTAAAGAAGAATCTGTTTAATGAGATTAACAGCTCTTATAGTTGAAAATAAGAGCTTATTTAACCATTGCCACAGATGATTTGATTTTCGATTTGTTTTAAAATATCTACAACTGAATTTTACTGGAATCTTATATAATTAAGAAAGAATGCCATAATAACACGATAACAACGTTTTGAAATTAGCAATTATCTGAAGCTTCGTGTATAACAAAAGGATTTATTTCCCTTAGTTATCGGCTTGCTTGCTTTTATGTATTTGTTCTTCAAGGAACTAATAAGCTTTTTTTTTACATTATTATTTTTATGTTGTTGTTTTTTTAAGAAAACTGATAAAAATATAGATAAATGATTTTCTTTTAAATGAATATTCTCTTAAATATTTTTTGCTTGTCTGTTTTTCAGGAGGAAAAAATAAAAATCACTTTATTCTTAAAAAATGTGCCATCTTCTCTTTATTATAAATTATAATAATTTGTTTAGTAATTCAATAACAATTCCTAAATGTCAAAACGCTTCAGATTTTATTTATTTGTTCATTTTTTTAAATTTTCTAAGTAGATTCTAATGAGAAAAAAAAATCCCTCTCTAATTATCTTCAGGACTAATTACCTTTAATGTGTCCCAAAATATTTTCGTTTATTAATTAGGCCGTGTGATAGTATATACTTACTGTTGTTTTGAAAAATATTTCTAAGTCTAGATGATTAATGACTGATTTTCTAAAAACGTATTCAGCTAAAAATGAATTTGTCTAATGAGAATCTCAAAATAAAAACAAGGTCTTGTCACCCCTGACTTAGTTTTCGGTTTGTTTTAGAATATCTGTAACTGAATTTCCGTAAAATCTACATAAGATAATTGAGCCTGTAATTTAAGACTGTCATAATAACATGATAACAATGTTATAAAAAAAGAAACAATGTGGAATTATACTTCAGGTAATAACGATCTATTTGTTTATTATTACTGAATTTTGAGTATTTCCTCTTCAAGGAAGTAATGAGCTCTTCCTTTTACTGTATTTTTTCTTAAAATAAATATTTTATTAAACTGTTTCGTTGTTTATTTATTATATTTTCAAATATTTTATTTAAAAAAAAACCTTCTCTTTATTTAATATTTTATTTAATATTTTCTTTAATAATGTTTTGAAAAATATTTCTAAGTCTAAATGATTAATGACTGATTTTCTAAAAACTTATTCGGCTAAAAATGAATTTGTCTAATGAAAATCTCAAAATTAAAACAAGGTCTTGTCACAGCTGACTTAGTTTTCGGTTTATTTTAGAATATCTGTAACTGAATTTCCGTAAAATCTACATAAGATAATTGAGCCTGTAATAAGAGCTTGTAATTTAAGACTGTCATAATAACACGATAACAATGTTATAAAACTTGAAAAACAATATGGAATTATACTTCAGGTAATAACGATCTATTTGCTTATTGTTACTGAATTTTGAGTATTTCCTCTTCAAAGAAGTATAATGATCTGTTTCTTTTACTGTATTATTTTTTTTAAACAAACTGAGAAAAATAAAAATTGATTATTTTTCGTAAAATAAATATTTTATTAAACTTTTTCTTTGTTTATTTATTTTATTTTCAAATATTTTATTTTCAAAAGAAAGAAAAAACTTCTCGTCATTTAATATTTTCTTTAATATAATTCAATAAGAGTTTCTATGCAGAAAAATGTTTCGTATTTTACATTTTTTTAGTTTTTCTGAATTTATCCTTATTAGAAAAAGAAAGAAAAAAGAACTCTCTAATTATCTTCAGGATTAATTAAATTTTTAAAATCCAAAGATTATTTTCGTTTATTCTTTATGCAGTAGGATAGTACATTTATTACTGCTGTTCTGAAAAATCTCTCTCGGTTGAGATGATTAACCCCTTCGGGACGAGCGTCTTTTACAGAATTTTTAATCTTTAATCACTGGTTTTATAAAACAAAAATTTTTGCCTAGTTAAATCGGTAAAATGCTCTGATTAAATAAGGCAAAATTTACAATAAAAAATTGCCGGTGAGAATAACCACCGATTCTGGGCACCTTACGCGGCACGAATACCGATGGCTCGTCCCCAAGGTATTAATGAATCGTTTTCAGTAAACTTATTAAGCTAAAAATTATTTGCCTTGCGAGAATCCTTTATAATATCGAATCAAAGCCTGCTTATTGTTTTGCATTGTCGTGACTGACTTCATTTTTGATTATTTTTTTGTATTTACTCAGTATAATGCGCACCCCTTTTTCTGATTTGGAAAAACGAAAAAAAATGTGTCTGATGTATAATATGCACCATACTATTTTAATGACAGAAAATCCAAGAATTTAGACAATTCTCTAAAAATCCTGTCTCGCAAAAAATAACTCAAACCTAAATTTCCGTATTTACTCTTGTATATTTATCACAACAAAACAAGTCGGAAATTGTACGCAGAACGTGGCAAATGAGGTGTGTTCGTACTTTAACTTGTTTTATAACTATTCGGATCTTGGTGCAATAGCTGTTGAACTCTTATGCAAAAATGCACGAATGCAAAATTCATTACGATTCTATATATTAAATTCAGTAACGCGGAAATAATAGGACTCCATCTTAAATATAGGAGGTCACACCATGGCAACCTACAATCGTTATCTATCATGGGATATCTTTAAATTCATTACGTATGATAAGATTTAACAGAATGAAGAAAACTTTTATTAATATCTTTTTAACTTTTGATTCGATTTTCATAAAATTTGAAAGGTCTCGACAAAATTCTGCAACGAGTTTATATATTAAATTTCAAACCATTCGGTTGGGTAGTTTTTACGCTGTTATAGTCGGACGGACGGACGGGCCAGACGACGACTACATGTGCTACACATTTATATAATAACGAACGCACCTAAAAATACTACAAAATTAAGATTTCCACTATCAGTATTGACGTTTCCAGCATAGACATTATAATCAGTATAGACATAATAGAAACTTTGTTTGAAAATATAAATCGACACCAGAAAAATATAGTATTTTTAGTAATTACTAGAAATTATGAAAGGCGAAGCTGTCTCTAAAAAATTCACGTATCCTAACCGTATAATCATTAGTAATGTTACATTACCTGTACTAACAATACCCTCTTCAGTTTCCATCTTATTTACAATTTAGTGTTTTTCTTATTTTAATGTAGGTGTTAAAAAATAATATGCAGGAAATTTTCTCCTTCGGAAATTTCATATATGCAAATTAGGTGGTACCCAATCGGGGACCTTGGTACTGAATGTCAAAAAATGATTAAGTACCCAATCGGGTACCTTGGAACTAAAACAACAAAATTAAAATGCAGATTTAGGTATTAATGTAGAAATATTGTTAAAAAATAACATTACACTACTCAAAGATGGAATATTATATTTATTTACATATAAAAAATATAATTCAAATTTATTTAACATGAAATTCGTAAAAACAATTTCGATTTTTGAGATACAAGAACAAATTGCACTTCATGCATCTGACACGGGATTTACCTTTCAACCCGGATTGCGACACTGCATGTGGTTTTAAATTTTTGTATGCTCAGGAAAATGTCCAACTTTATCAAACCTCATGTCACTCACAGGAATGGGAATAACCTTTTGACATATATGAGGGTTCCCACTTGTATATTCCCGGCGGGAGTTGTCAGCTCGAACTAAACTCTCCGCTATGGACAATTTAAAATCAAGCAAAGGCAAGATATTTTTTGAGGGACATCATTTTTTCTGGAATGCCTGGTGTATAAAATCCGAGAATTGCAGGTTGTCATAACCAAGAAGTGGGCAAATATTCTTATCAACCACTTCTTTGTCCTCGCTGAAATTCTATAGCAAGAAATTAGTTGATCCATCAAATCAACTATCCCCATATATTTATTATAGAACTTAACTATAGATGGTTGATGAACATCTATCTTGCGTTTATCTTTTTTTGACCACCATTTACAAGAAGATTCCGGCTTCACTCCAAATGCACTCGATAAAAGCATTACAGATTTTTTATCCTTCCATTTGACCAAACAGGCTTTATTATCTTTTCTTGTTTTGGAAGATGATGTCCCTCTTGTCATTTCCTTATCTTTCGGTAAAATAGCAGCCACTCCTTCTGTTCTGTTGGTCATCATTATGCCTGTCAAAAAGGTATTTCTATCTATCAGATAGCCCAGTATTTTCAGACCAGTAAAGTATCTGTCAGTAAATAGTAGAGTTGGCTTGGATACAATAGGGACTGTATCAACCAAATGCTACACTACGGAGCTTCGTAGACCATAAAAATTTGTATCCGTTTCCAGAACAGTATTATTTCCTGTGTATATTACAAAGTCTAATATAAGTTCATCTTGTGCAGCAAGCACAAAATTTTTAACCCAACAGGATTCGGTTTCGAGGGAACATACTGTATTGCTGGGCATCTTCCACTAAGCGGAATCATCTGTTGATCAAATGACAAACATTGGGTTCGAGGTAAATGTAGACAGCGCTTTCTAAAAGAATCTAGGAATGGCCTGACTAAAAAAAGTTTGTCCCTTTTCTGTTCCTCCATTTGAATTGACTTATCAACAAAATGCAATGCGTTCCTAAGTTCAAAAAATCTAGAAATATTATTAGATTGATCATAACTTTCTGCAAGTTCCTCATTTGGATCAATCTCAGAGTGTTTTTCGTCATCAAATTCTCTATCGCCAAGATCCGAAAGATCATCTCCATCACTTTCGGCAAGAAGAGCTTCAATTTCCTCTTGAGTCAAGTAGCGCACTGAAAAGAAAATTTTAAGGAGTTGAATGATGGTTTGAATTCCAAGGTCCCCGAATGGGTACTTCATCTTCAAAGTTCAGGCATAATATGTAATTTTACATTAAAATTAACATGCATCATATTAAATAATTATCCTTAAACCAAAAAATGAAAGAATTAATTAAAATATTTTTTTATTTGTGGTAAACAAGGAAAAATTCTCACTTCTAGTAGACCAAGACGAACTTTTCCTCTTTTCTGCCATTTTGAAGGTGTTTTTATCTTTTCAGTCATACTATGGTACTACAATCTGTCGGGAATTCTACAAAATAAACCTTTCCCAAATGGAGTCTTTGGTTTTTAAAACAGATAAATGATATTTATTATTTTTTACGAATTTTTAAAAAAAGTCCCCGTTTGGGGCCCCATGGACCGAAGAGATACTAAATATATGGGGTCACCCTCTATAAACGACTTACGTGGAATAAACATATACCTATTTAAAATCAGGGTTAAAGTCGCCGGCATTTATAAATCTATTTATCCTCTCCTTAATAGTTATACTCTATCTATTAAAGATAAACTCCTTATTTACAATGCTGCCATTCGTTCCATTCTTGCCTATGCTTGCCTGGTCTGGGAGATTTGCCAGTAATACTAATCTCAAGTATATCTCTAGTACCCACAGTAAAAACTTACGAATTATTAGAAAAGTTTATTGTTACTTAAGAAACTCTGTTACTATTCGTAGAGATCTTTGTACTACTTTCCTTAAAAAGAATTAATCACCTTACTAAAATTTTTTTACAGAAGTGTATATAATATTCAAAATTAAATTATGGTCGATTTACCAGACTACAAGGTCTTCGACCCCGCACCGTTAACACCCAAGTTACGCGACTATTGGGTATGAAACCCGAGTTGATTTTACCTCTTTTACTTTAACCTTTCATTTTCTGTGTCTATTGTCTAATATTTTATCGGTTTTTTGTTTGTTTCTTTTTTAATTAGCCTGCAACTTTTGTAATATTATTTATATAAGCTTGTCCTTTTCTAGCTTAGGAACTAACGGAATTTTTTATTTTGTTCAGTTTGTAATTTATTTTATAATTAGCATGTTATTTTCGTAACATTATATGTATAATATTAGAATGTATAATCGCTGAAAAGTGCCTTTTCTATGAGATAGGGCTGGCCTTTGGCGGCAGTTTTTTTTTCTAGCATAGGAGCTAATGGAGTTTTTTTATTTTGTCCAATTTGTGTTGTAACTTAATCTTAATTTATTTTTTTTCTGATAGTTTTTCTTCTTTATATTTTCCTTAGATTTAAATTGTTAATTATTAAAATATTTTTAAAAGTTATTTAATTTCATGCGGTTTAATACTACAGTTAAACTTAATTTTTCAATGTTTCATTTATGTCTGTGTAAGTCACTTACATATCGCCTGAATGCAAAGTCGCACCGCAGCTATGAGGTCCTTTTTAATCATTTTAATTGTGTGTAGAAGCATACGTCGTTCCATCGTTCCAAAACAAATCCAAAATGGATCTATTATTCAAAAAACTCTGCAAACAATTAAAATACCGTCTACTCTCCATGCAAAGTAACACGATCTTTAACCCTTTCTCTGGGTCTGGTGATATGTCTTTTCATCGAGTATTATTTTGTCTTAACAATTACCTTTGTCATCTACATATAGTATTGATAGTACTGGATGATCCATCTGTTGGTTCTTTTTTGAACTATGAATATTTCACAGGTTATTTGTGTCAGCTATCATGTATCATGCATGTATGGACTGTCAAATGTATGCCATTTGTATTATGGACTCGTTGACAACACAACAACGGTGCAACGGCACACACTTTTCGCCACATCATCAACTTACTGAACGAGAAATTTCCAGATCACGTAATTTCCAGAAATTCTGGTGTGAATTGGCCGCCAAGATCGTGCGATTTAACACCAATGGATTATTTTCTTTGGGGGTTTCTGAAAAGTAAAGTATACGCCAATACCCCCCGCACAATCCAAGACCTCAAACGTAACATCCGGGCTGAAATTTTGGCCATGGATCCGCTCATTCTGGGAAAAGTCATCGAAAATTTTGATGTTCGGATGATGGTATGTAAGCCACATGGTGGCCACAGGTGCGGTATTCTATTCCATACATAAATGGCATAGATCTACCTTCCATGTTCAATAAAGAATTTCGATTTTCACTCATAAAAAATTCGTTTTCTTTCATAAGAAAAAAAGAACCAACAGATGGACCACCGTGTATATGGCTATGTTTTTCTTGTTATGACTTCATTTATGTTTCGACATTTAGTAATAACAATAATAATAAAAATTTGCTTAATTCTCTTTACACTGTTGGCGATTCCTTTATTTTATACATTTATTTCACTCTTTCAATTTAAAATATAGGTTAGTTTTCTGAACGAATCCTGTGTGATAAAACGCAAAAAACATTAGAAATTTGTAATTATCTGTTAAACCCTGTGTAATACGATATTTTCCAAACGTCTCCAAAAAAACCCTTCCTTAACCTATTATCATATAAATATGAATTGAATAGTACACAAAACAAGTAAAAATTAAATTTTAACTAGTTGGATGTACCAATCCCAAAACTTTCTTCTATCTCATGTCAATATTTCATTTTAATGTTTTATTAGTATTTTTATTAGAATTATGCAAATTAATGGAAAACCTGCTTGCCATAGCCAAAAACTTTTAAAAAAAAAATTTGGTTCAATTCTATGCATATCTTCATACAATGTTTGATGGTACAATGGCGACAGACGGACACGCGGGCACTACACTATCTTACAGACAGACAGACATTTTGTATAAACATGTTTTTTGTAATCTCTGACCCCTAAAGCGTGTAAATCCGTCGAAAACCGGAAGTCGAAAAAAATTTCGATTACAATACTTTCTTCTATTGAAGATAGAAGAAAGTAAAAATACAAAAAACTGACTCCGTAAAAAGCGAACTAATTAATTATTTCTCATCAATGTGAAACTATTTTTTATATTACTTACCTATTTTTTTTATTTACTTGTATTGATGGCTTTTAAGTTGTGTTTAATTGTTAGTTCCTATCTATAAACACTGTTTTGATGAGGCCTATAGATAGATGTCTAAGAACGTTAGAGTTGCAGTAAAGCTAGAGATCCTACCTACAAAACTTCCAGGTTGTGTAATATTTAAACGGAGCTTCTGACTGTAAAATAGTCAATGAAACACTGTCTTCATTTTGAAAGACTTTCCGATGATATGCCATTCAATAGGGTGCGTAAAAAAAAAAAAAAAATTCGGCTCTACCGCCATTTTGTATTATACGGCCACCATTTTGAATTTATAACAACAAAACTTAGCCTATAATCATCGGACGGTTAAGACGAATCGATAGAGACCTCATTCATTAAAATCCATCCAGCCGTTGGGATGTTTCGAGGATATAAAGATATCCACATACCCAGATACGCGTGAAACACATAACCCTTCTTGGCGGTCGGGTAATAAATAAGTACATTCGTTAGATTTCAGACAATGAGATAATCTTCAGAGATAATCTTTAAACTTTGGTAAATCTATTTGGATAACTACATCTTAACATTATTAAAGTAAAAGTAATTTTATTCTCAGACTAGAAAAAAAAATCGGACTCGAAAGGGTTAACGTATACAGCGATATTAATAAGCATTCTTAAAGGAAGACATTTTCATTTCGACATTTTAAAGATTAAAACTTATAATAGAAAATCGTTTTTAATCAACATTGAAAAATTTTTAGATGACAACTTTAAGGTTGTTGCCATTCGATAGATCTAAAAACTAACAATGAAAGTTTAAAGTTTAAACATTGAGCTTTAGGTGACATGTTACAACTTGTTTTAGTGCCTTATTTTGACATATCTGCACCAAGAGATTAATTGGAACTTATTACTTTCTAACTTTATTGACAGCTGGTCTGTTATTCAATTTGGAAACTGTAGAAATCTGTATAGTTGGCTTCAGGCATTCAGAACATAAAGAAATCGAGTTGAAATTTGTCCTTGGGCTTACAAGTGCATCTTCTTCGACATTTAAAAAATGAAGAAAAAGTCTGTCGAAATTCGAAAAGTTTAAAAATAAATTTCTTTTTCACTTTTTTTTTTTCGCCGTTTCGAAATGTGGTAGTTTATTTTATCTTTAGCATTTCTCTCTTTTCGTTTTAGTTTTCTATCAAGCTTTGAAAGTTTTGTTTCCAAAAGTGAATTTTCTCTCATAAGGAAATTGTGAAATAGCCTTTTAAATAGTACGAAAAAAGTTGTATAAGTCAGCCTTTTTTCCTTTATCACGATTCAGTTAATTTTTAAAGATACGGCTATGCAGTGTTTTAAAATGATCTTGTTTGAGCGAAGGGATTTTTTTTCAAATTGTCAAATTTTCTCTCGTAGGGTGGTATAAAATTTAAAATAGTCTTCTAAAGTGGAAATAAAATGTTTAAAAAGGTCTTTATAAAAAATAAAATAGCTTTTTTAAAATGGTATGAAAAAATGGTACTTATAAGTCAGTTTTTTTTTTTTTTTTTTCAGTTATGCAGCTCATAGAAATAATCTTGTTGGAGCGAAAGGGAAATTTTTCTAATGGACAAATTTTGTCTCGGAGGGTTGTATAAAAATTTGAATAGTCTTGTAAAAGGGTAGAAAAAAATTAAAAAACCTTTATAAAAATTAAAATAGCCTTTTAAAATTGTATGAAAAAATGACATAAGTCAGCTTTTTTCAGTTATGCAGCTCGTTGAAATAATCTTGTTAGAGCGAAAGGGAATTTTTTCTGTTGAACTAATTTTATCTCAGAGGATTGTATAA
This sequence comes from Maratus speciosus, assembly GCA_963932465.1. Lineage (NCBI taxonomy): Eukaryota > Metazoa > Arthropoda > Arachnida > Araneae > Salticidae > Maratus > Maratus speciosus. The sequence goes on along the minus strand of OZ010788.1, from coordinate 577,648,096 downwards.
TAAATTTGAATAGTACTGTAAAATATATAAAAAATTAAAAAGCCTTTATAGAAATTAAAATAGCCTTTTAAAATGGTATGAAAAAATGATATAATCCAGCTTTTTCCAGTTATGCAGCTCGTTGAAATAACAATGTTGGAACGAAAGGAAAATTTTTGTAATGAACCAATTTTGTCTCGGAGTGTTGTATAAAAATTTCAATAGTTCTGTAAAATGTACAAACAAATTTAAAAGCCTTTATAAAAATTAAAATAGCCTTTTAAAACGGTATGAAAAAATGATATAATCCTGCTTTTTCCAGTTATGCAGCTCGTTGAAATAACCTAGTTGGAACGAAAGGAAAATTTTTGTAATGAACCAATTTTGTCTAAGAGTGTTGTATAAAAATTTCAATAGTTCTGTAAAATGTACAAAAAAAAAAAAAATTTAAAAGCCTTTTTGAAAATTAAAATAGCCTTTTAAAATGGTATGAAGAAATGGTATAAGTCAGCTTTTTTCAGCTATGCATCTCGTTGAAATATTCTTGTTGGAGGGAAAGGAAAATTTTTCTAATGAACCAATTTTGTCTCAGGGGGTTTTATAAAAATTTGAATTTGAATAGTTCTGTAAAACAGTGCAAAAAAATTAAAAAGCCTTTATAAAAATTAAGATAGCCTTTTAAAATGGTACGAAAATGGTATAAGTCAGATTTTTTTCAATTATGCAGCTCGTTGAAATAATCTTGTTGGGGCGAAAGGAACATTTTTCTGATGAACCAATTTCATCTCAGAGGGCTGTATAAAAATTTGAATAGTTCTGTAAAAAATATAAAAAAAATTAAAAAGCCTTTATAGAAATTAAGATAGCGTTTTAAAATGGTATAAAAAAGTGATATAAGTCAGCTTGTTTCCTTTATCCTGATTCAATTAATTTGGTAGATAGAATTTTTCAGTTTTTTGAAATAATCTTGTTCGAGCGAGAGGATTTTTTTTTTCCAATTGTTCAATTTTCTCTTGAAGTGTTATATAAAAATTTTAAAAGTGTAACTTTTTAAAAGTAATGGAAGAAGTATTTCATAAACATAATCCTGTTTTCTACTTTAAAAAAAAGCCCGTTTGCAATTTATATTGCCTATTTATCTCCAATAGTTAAAATATTAAAAAACCTTTCAACCATTTTAGCAAATCTGTATAGTGTTCTTCATTTTGGGAAAAACTGACTCGTTGTTTTTCTTAACTGATTCAAAGGTTTTTTTCTCTTAGAGAGACAGAATGACTAGTAAAATTTTAAATGAGTTGCAAATCCTGACTAAAAATTATAAACAATAACAATAGCAACAACAAATATAGCTATAAACCTCCTTAATATCAGCGTCAATTATTTACATATCCGCTAATAAATATGTAGTAATTTTAAGGGTTGGTTGGTGGGTTGTATATGATTTTATGGTACAAAATCTTTTAGGGACATGCTGCGCCAGAAAAAAAAGAATACCAAAGACTCTAACTGAAACATTGTAGTTAAAATATAGGTAAGTACGACAAAAATAAAAATAAAAAAAGCAATGAGAAAAGCCACCCCATTCAGATGTCATAAAAGTGTAAAGGAATAATGTTGAATGTTGAACCTATGAAGCAAATAAACAGTTAAATCTAAAAATAAAAGGTTGTATGTTTTTGAAAAGTTAAGAGTGCTTCATGGGATGTTTCCCCAATGAGGTTTGTCAGTGTGGGTGAAGATGAATTAAAATAGATTCTATACAAGAGCCGGAGTCCCGGTCAGTCAGTTAAAAGAGGATGAATGGTCAGGAAATCAAAATGGCATTTCGTACACATGGGTGCATCCTCCCGAAGTAATAGATGTTATGAGTGATCCTCAAAAAGTTTAATAAAAATGAACATAACTACATTTTAGATGAATATTAAGTGTTGAGCTTTTAAAACTTTTTCTATAATTAACGTTTTAATGCTAGTGGTATAAATTAGTCTGTACAGTAGAACCTCTTTAATACGAAACCCGCTGATCCGAAATTCCGGTTAATCCGAACAGATTTTATTTTCGAAAATTATACTTGAACAGATTAAAAAAACAGAATAAAAAAATACTCAATAATGTAAAATTAGAACATGTGTACACGAATATAAAATGATAACGTGCACTGTAGGCCTAATCGTAGAAGCCATCTTAAAAGAATCTCCAATATCTGTTTGTTTACCAGTCACTATAAAATTCTTTTCTAAAATGCAAAAAGTATTTAATTCAGATGATAAAAATTTATTTTTGATTTCGCTAATTATCTACAGAAATATTTTTTTTCTTCACCCCTCGTTGACATGGTGATTGAGCTATTTATGGATTCGTGATTTTGAACCGTTTGTAATGGGTTGTTACGTAATTCCCCATTCTGAAGTTCTATTGGATTTTAAACAGGAATACTATTTTTTCCGAAAGTCGCGCCGGATTATCCAGCATGTTGGACCTTAGGATGCCAGATTACAGGATGTTTACTATACTACTGAGTACTTATAACTTACATTTTTTATAGCACGCATCTTAATCTTTTCTATTTTTATCCGAATTTCGGGTAGTCCGAACTGGCACCGGTCCCAATTAGTTCGAATTAGCGGGGATCTACTGTACTTTAATAACTATTAAAACGAATCGATAGAGACCCCATTCATTAAAATCTATCCAGCCGTTGGGATATTTCGAGGGTATAAATAAATCCACATACCCAGATACGCGTGAAACACATAACCCTTCTTGGCGGTCTCGTTATAAATAAGTACATTCGTTAGATTTCAGACAAACAGATAATCTTCAGAGATAATCTTTAAACTTTGGTAAATCTATTTGGATAACTACATCTTAACATTATTAAAGTAAAAGTAATTTTATTCTCAGACTAGAAAAAAAAATCGGACTCGAAAGGGTTAACGTATACAGCGATATTAATAAGCATTCTTAATGGAAGACATTTTCATTTCGGCATTTTAAAGATTAAAACTTATAATAAAAAATCGTTTTTAATCAACATTGAAAAATTTTTAGATGATAACTTTAAGGTTGTTGCCATTCGATAGATCTAAAAACTAACAATGAAAGTTTAAAGTTTAAACATTGAGCTTTATAGGTGACATGTTACAACTTATGCATGTATAAGTGTGCCTTATTTTGACATATCTGCACCAAGAGATTAATTGGGACTTATTACTTTCTAACTTTATTGACAGCTGGTCTGTTATTCAATTTGGAAATACTGTAGAAATCTGTATAGTTGGCTCCAGGCATTCAGAACATAAAGAAATCGAGTTGAAATTTGTCCTTGGGCTTACAAGTGCATCTTCTTCGACATTTAAAAAATGAAGAAAAAGTCTCTCGAAATTCCAAAAGTTTAAAAGTAAATTTCTTTTTCACTTTTTTTTTTTCCGCCGTTTCGAAATGTGGTAGTTTATTTTATCTTTAGCATTGCTCTCTTTTCGTTTTAGTTTTCTATCAAGCTTTGAAAATTTTGTTTCCAAAAGTGAATTTTCTCTCATAAGGAAATTGTGAAATAGCCTTTTAAATAGTACGAAAAAAGTTGTATAAGTCAGCCTTTTTTCCTTTATCACGATTCAGTTAATTTTAAAGATACAGATATGCAGTGTTTTAAAATGATCTTGTTGGAGCGAACGGATTTTTTTCAAATTGCCAAATTTTCTCTCTTAGGGTTGTGTAAAATTTTAAATTTCTAAAGCGGTACTAAAATGTTTAAAAAGGTATTTATAAAAAATAAAATAGATTTTTTAAAATTGTATGAAAAAAATGGTACTTATAAGTCAGCTTTTTTTAGTTATGCACCTCATAGAAATAATCTTGTTGGAGCGAAAAGGAAATTTTTCTAATGGACAAATTTTGTCTCGGAGAGTTGTATAAAAAATTTGAATAGCCCTGTAAAAGGGTAGAAAAAAGTTAAAAAGCCTTTATAAAAATTAAAATAGCCTTTTAAAATGGTATGAAAAAAATTATATAAATCAGCTTGTTTCAGTTATGCAGCTTGTTGAAATAATCTTGTTGGAGCGAAAGGGAAATTTTTCTGTTGAACTAATTTTATCTCAGAGGGTTGTATAATAAATTTGAATAGTACTGTAAAATATATAAAAAATTAAAAAGCCTTTATAGAAATTAAAATAGCCTTTTAAAATGGTATGAAAAAATGATATAATCCAGCTTTTTCCAGTTATGCAGCTCGTTGAAATAACAATGTTGGAACGAAAGGAAAATTTTTGTAATGAACCAATTTTGTCTCAGAGTGTTGTATAAAAATTTCAATAGTTCTGTAAAATGTACAAACAAATTTAAAAGCTTTTATAAAAATTAAAATAGCCTTTTAAAACGGTATGAAAAAATGATATAATCCTGCTTTTTCCAGTTATGCAGCTCGTTGAAATAACCTAGTTGGAACGAAAGGAAATTTTTTGTAATGAACCAATTTTGTCTAAGAGTTTTGTATAAAAATTTCAATAGTTCTGTAAAATGTACAAAAAAAAAAATTTTAAAGCCTTTTTGAAAATTAAAATAGCCTTTTAAGTGGTATGAAGAAATGGTATAAGTCAGCTTTTTTCAGCTATGCATCTCGTTGAAATATTCTTGTTGGAGGGAAAGGAAAATTTTTCTAATGAACCAATTTTGTCTCGAAGGGTTGCATACAAATTTGAAAAGTTCTATAAAATGGGACAAAAAATTAAAAATCCTTTATAAAAATTAAAATAGCCTTTTAAAATGGTATGAAAAATGGTATAAGTCAGCTTTTTTCAGTTGTGCAGCTCGTTGAAATAATCTTGTTGGAGCGAAAGGGAAATTTTTCTGATGAACCAATTTTATATCAGGGGTTTTTATAAAAATTTGAATTTGAATAGTTCTGTAAAACAGTGCAAAAAAATTAAAAAGCCTTTATAAAAATTAAGATAGTCTTTTAAAATGCTATGAAAATGGTATAAGTCAGATTTTTTCAATTATGCAGCTCGTTGAAATAATCTTGTTGGGGCGAAAGGAACATTTTTCTGATGAACCAATTTTATCTCAGAGGGTTGTATAAAAATTTGAATAGTTCTGTAAAAAATATAAAAAAAAAATTAAAAAGCCTTTATAGAAATTAAGATAGCGTTTTAAAATGGTATAAAAAAGTGATATAAGTCAGCTTGTTTCCTTTATCATGATTCAATTAATTTGGTAGATAGAATTTTTTAGTTTTTTGAAATGATCTTGTTCGAGCGAGAGGATTTTTTTTTTTTTTCCAGTTGTTCAATTTTCTCTTGCAGTGTTATAAAAAAATTTTAAAAGTGTAACTTTTTTTAAAGTAATGGAAGAAGTATTTCATAAACATAAATCCTGTTTTTTACTTAAAAAAAAGCACGTTTGCAATTTATATTGCCTATTTATCTCCAATAGTTAAAATATTAAAAAACCTTTCAACCATTTTAGCAAATCCTGTATAGTGTTCTTCATTTTGGGAAAAACTGACTCGTTGTTTTTCTCAACTGATTCAAAGGTTTTTTTTTTTCTTAGAGAGACAGAATGACTAGTAAAATTTTAAATGAGATGCAAATCCTGACTAAAAATTATAAACAATAACAATAGCAACAACAAACATAGCTATAAACCTTCTTAATATCAGCGTCAATTATTTACATATCCGCTAATAAATATGTAGTAATTTTAAGGGTTGGTTGGTGGGTTGTATATGATTTTATGGCACAAAACCTTTTAGGGACATGCTGCGCCAGAAAAAAAAGAATACCAAAGACTCTAACTGAAACATTGTAGTTAAAATATAGGCAAGTACGACAAAAATAAAAATAAAAAAAGCAATGAGAAAAGCCACCCCATTCAGATGTCATAAAAGTGTAAAGGAATAATGTTGAATGTTGAACCTATGAAGCAAATAAACAGTTAAATCTAAAAATAAAAGGTTGTATGTTTTTGAAAAGTTAAGAGTGCTTCATGGGATGTTTCCCCAATGAGCCCTCATAGCATGCATGGTCACAGTGACGTCATTGTGACGTCACTGTAAGTCACTGTGGTCACGTCACATCTGTGACCAAAATGCCACCACTCAGTGATGTCACATTGTGACTGAGATGTGAACTTCTTAGAAAGCTTTAAAAAATTACGAAAATTCTTTAAAACATGTTATTTACTGTAAAATTATATTTTTCTGGCAATTAAGAAAAAATGTGACGTCACTGTTATGTCACTGCTATGTAACGTACGTCACGTCACATATGTGACAAAAAAAACCACTATATTGTAAGTCACAGTGTGACAAAAATATGAACTTCAAAAATCTTTGAAAATGAAGAGAAATATTTTAAGCAGTCACGAGTTATAGCGGCATAAGGAATGAAAATATATTAGTGGATAGCAAATGGTAAATTCTGTCACTAAAGGGGAGAGGGGTGGGGGCATAATAAATAAAGTGCACGATACAAGCATTAATAAACTAAATTTTCAGGCTATATTTTATCCATTTGATATCTAAGACAGTGAATGTATACTTTTTCATGATTTCAATTTTATCTAGCATTTGGATAATATATTTAGAATTAGGATTATTAAATTTATACACTTTACATATTTAGTTTGCTGGGAGGAAATTTCTTTCTTTCTTTCTTTTTTTACCGACCAGGATTATTCGAAACACTTCTGTGGTTTCAAACTAAAAATTTTCTATTACAGTTAAATCTGCACCTTTTAATGAGCACGTAGAAAGAGTCTTCAGAGTTTAGTCATCTATGCATTTCTTGCTTTAGAATATTTTTATAATTTGTATTCAAGTCATAAATTCTACTTCTTTCAGACTTTTTAAATAAAATTAGCATTTTCCGAAAATAAAAGAAATATACAAAATTTGTGCAAAACAAACTTTACTTAAAAAAAAAAGAAGAAGAAAAAAAGGGGGGGGGGTCGTTAATACCATTAAATTTATTTTTACACCTTTTAAAAATTTAAACAATGTTTTATCTAATAAACTCTAATTAAGAATATTATTATTATGATTATTTAGAAAAAAGAAACTTTACAATACATTTAACTTGAATTATTTGGTACGGATAAAAAAGAAAAGGTTAAATATATAGGGCATGTCTTCAAATACAAAATTTTAATTAACGATACTTTCAGAAAATTACTGCGCATTCAAGTTCAATATTTCTTGTATACAAAAACAAATAATCTGTAACAGAACACCTGCTTGAAAATCGTCTGCCCACAGAAAAATAAATATGAGAAGACGCGGGAAATTGTTCACTGTTTTTAGAACATCACCAAGTCTACAACACTTTAAGATAAGGAAATGACCATTTTAGGATACACGGATATTAATGGAACGTATATGTAAGTGTTATTTAATTTAAATATTTTGTTCCTGATTTGTATTTATGAGTTAAATAGTTTTATGTTATATTTGTAAGAGACTGATCTTTATGTCAGAAGCGATATTTTTCAATTCGATAACTGTAAAGAAAAATATCTTAATCTGCCATCGCTTGAAAAAAAAAAAAAATCTGCGCAGAGACTGATTCAGGCTTAAGTTCATACTGGAATTAATATAAACATTAATTTACTCTTACTTGAGATTGAAAATGTATGGAACGACAATGATTTGGAATTATTTTATCGGCTTCTTACTATTTTTTGATTACTAACACTTATAGTTATTATTATTTTGGGGTTAAATATGATGTTCGATTATCATGAGATTACGAAACTGTTTCAGATTAGAAATTAACATTATACTGGGAAAATATATTTTTACATATTACAGTAGTGAAACATTTGAAAGAATTTTCTTTTAGTGCTAATAATATTTTAAATTATCTTTTTAAATCCTAAATCTTCAAACCAATGTTTTCAGATTTAACATTTGCCAAAATTATGAAATAATAGTAATTCCTTATACCATACGGAAATATTTTTGAGATATTGTTAAATCTAATAGTGCATTTAATTTATTTATTGTATTTTGCTGTTGTTTAATAGTACAATTATAAATACTAATTATTATTTTTAGTGTTTTTCAAATTGGTATATTTATTTTTTTAAATTGTATGTAAGAATTTTTGTGCTTGTGATTTTAATCAAACATTTAATTATAGACATTCTGAATCGGTTATTAAATTTTCTTCTATTGTAAATTCATTTTCTACGTTTATGATACACGTAATTATTGGCACTAAAAAGTAAAATATGATATTTAAGCATTGAAATGAAGTGTTTTTCATGCCTGATAGGAAGTTATAGATTAAACTGCTTTAGTATATATTTTTTAAAAGTTCATATAATACAGGATACATAAGGACATAAGTTGAAAAGTGCTTATGACTTAGGTTTGTCTCTGCGTCTAGCAGTCTGTCCGCACTCTAACTCCCGAAAATATACTCGGATTGCCCTGAAATTTTTGGATGTTATTGACGTTTACTATAGCACGGTACCTATTTGTAATGAAGTTTGTAGCATGCTTTGTTCATTTACAGGGCCAGCCAAAAGTTTTCCGTTACATTACGGCCTATGGAAAAAAATCGTTTCAAATGATTTTTAATGATTTTACGCACGCTTTCAAACATAATAAAATTTATATGCATTTATAAAGGGCACTAAAATATGCATTCTGTTGACTATGCGATGCACAGAATAGCTATTGTTCATTTTCAGGGCTAAAAAAGGAATTCAAATACATAATGATATAGGGGTGGAGGGAATTGTTTGCAGCATACTTTAATTATGTTAATCTATTTCATATATAATGAAATTGATGTATGTCGCTTAGGTTTACATACTATAAATTATTTCATTTATAATACGAATAATACGTATATAGCATTTACAGGGACACTCAAAATATTTCAGATACTATATTGTATCCAAAGTACTGTTCATTAGCGATGTTTGCTGGAAATGTATTTTTAATTATGATATGCGCTTTTATGATTCACTATATTTATGCATAGTATCGTGTATATAAATGCTATAATTCCTATACAAGGCTACACAAAAGTATTCGTAAGGATTACTGGGTATGGGCGCAAATTGCTTAAAGGTGGTTTTTAAATGAGTTATGTTTTTTTTTCGCTGAACTGCATTTAATTTACCAATAAATGTTTGTAGAATATGGATAAAATGATACACAGGGTCACGCAAGGAAATGGATACAAGGCCGTCTATAAATGATAATTTCTGGAAATGTGATTTCAGCAGTTTTAAGAGTGTCTTAGTTTGAATTAAATTTTAACTAAATAGTAGCGTGTAATAAAGATTCTAGGTAAACTACAGGGTTGTACAAAAGTATTCAAGTATCTTTCCTTACATTAGTATAAATTGCTGAAAAAGAATTTCAACCTGTTAGGCGTTTTCTTGCTAAACTAAATTTTCCCATTATATAGTATATATACACTTAAAAAATGGGTACTCAAAATTGAGTAAGAAGTACCCAATTTTAAATGCGTCACATACTCAAAATAGCTCCGATCCAAATGTACTCAAAGTTGAGAAACACATGTATTCATTTTTTATTCCATGGTTGTGATGAAATATGAATCGTTATGCACTCCCCCCCCCCCCCCCAAAAAAAAAAAAAAAAAAAAAAAACCTAAAATTTAAAGTAAAAATGTACTGACATTTATTTCCCGTTCAAAGTTCTTAACAAGAAATGTTTAATTGATTATTTATTAAGAAAAACAGCAAAATTCTTAGCAAGATACTCAAATCGAATATTTTTATGACAAGAGCATTATTGCCAAGTACTTTTAAATTATTTTTAAAATGCTGTGCATAATTTAATATTTACATTAATAAACATCATTTATGCCGCTATGCCGCTATAAATGAAATGAACCATTACAGGGTACAAAACTATTCGTTTGTTTGGGTTTTATAACATGTGATGTTTCAAAATAGAGAAAGCATAGGTTCATTTTTGATCCAAAAATATTCAATTCGATATGAGTACGTCGGATTACTCATTTTTGAGTACTTCATTTTTTTTTTCAGTGTATCAACCTACAGATCAAATACAGGGCTGTTCAAAAGAATTGGAAAACATATTTGGCTATGGACGGTAACTGTTGAAATCAGTTTTTCGAATGTTTTATGCGTTTTCTGAAATGTTTACTTAGTTATCTTATTTACGTCATTTTCCTAAATTACGATGTCTTGTTAAAGCATTCAGAAAGTGTTGGAAAGTATTTTATAATCTATGCTTAACGCATGATTTTTCTTAATCGTTTTTTTTTTTCTATTTCCTAGATCAGTCTTTTCCTATAAAACATACCAAATCTATTTAGCTCATATTCACAAAATACAATATACACGGGAATAAAAAATTTAAATAAATTTCGCTTATCATGCCGCTCTATAAATAATAGTTGTATTAATATCCGTTAGTCTCCATGTTCATATTTAATAAAGCAATGACAAATAACAACAAATTAAAAAAACTTACACATTCTAAATATCAAGCTTGAACTCAATATCAAGCATAGAACTTAATAAAAAAATATGGCAGTTGATAAGCATTGTTTTTTAAGTGGAAAAATTTAAAATGTTTTAGAAGAATAGGACTCCAAAATAGCGATATTTTGCTAAAAAGTACGGTAAAAAGATAAGGTTTTATATTTACAGCAAAAGTTTATTTTAAAATTCATCGCTGTATTAATACTTAGAAATTTTTCCAGAGAGAATCATTCGCCTTATATACAATATTTCAAATGAAAATCAAATATCAAATTAATTGCTTAAAAGGCGCAAAGGAGTGAAAAAGATTCCATGCCGGGACTCGAACCCGGGCCATCAGTATAGCACACTGACATTCTACCGACTAAACCACATGGAACGACGCCCAGCCTGTAAAATTTCTCACTATTACATGTTGGCAAGGCTACAAACGCAGCACAAGATGGAATATTTATCGTGAGCCACCGACATGGGGTAAACACGAAACTTAATTAAATCCAGCATCGATTGAAACCATATTAATAATTGGAAATTTTTCCAGGGAGAAACATTCGCCTTGCATACAACATTTCAAATTAAAATTGACTTTTAAGCAATTAATTTGAAATTTGATTTTCATTTGAAATATTGTATGCAAAGCGAATGGTTCTCGCTGGAAAAATTTCCAAGTATTAATATAATTTCAATCGATGCTGGATTTAATTAAGTTTCGTGTTTGCATCATGTTGGTGGCTCACGCTAAATATTCCATCTTGTGCTGGGTTTGTAGCCTTGCTAACATGTAATAGTGAGAAATTTTTCAGCCTGGGTATCGTTCCATGTGATTTAGTCGGTAGAATGTCAGTGCACTGTACTGATGGCCCGGGTTCGAGTCCCAGCATGGAATCATTTTCACTATTTGCGTCTTTTAAGCAATTAATTTGAAATTTGATTTTCATTTGAAATCACAGTGTTTATGACAAGTTCGTCACAAATGACACATATTTCACAAATTGGTCACAGTGTGACTTCAAAGCATTGTCGCTTTCGTCACAGGTTCGTCACAAAGTTAATGCCAAAATAGTCACAAATGACACACTTTTCACAAATTTGTCACACCGTGACTTCACAGAGTGGTCACAATGTGACGTCACAAACGACCTCTAAAACGGCCATAACGACCTCGCATTCTAGTCACTATGACGTCACATCGACGTCACGTGACGTCACATCGACGGTCACAAAGTCACAGTGTGACTTCACAACGACGTCGCCGTGACGTCACCATGCCTTACGGGAGGTTTGTCAGTGTGGGTGAAGATGAATTAAAATAGATTCTATACAAGAGCCGGAGTCCCGGTCAGTCAGTTAAAAGAGGATGAATGGTCAGGAAATCAAAATGGCATTTCGTACACATGGGTGCATCCTCCCGAAGTAATAGATGTTATGAGTGATCCTCAAAAAGTTTAATAAAAATGAACATAACTACATTTTAGATGAATATTAAGTGTTGAGTTTTTAAAACTTTTGCTATAATTAACATTTTAATGCTAGTCGTATAAATTAGTTGATACAGTAGAACTTCTTTAATACGAAACCCGCTGATCCGAAATTCCGGTTAATCCGAACAGATTTTATTTTCGAAAATTATACTTGAACAGATTAAAAAAACAGAATAAAAAAATACTCAAAGTAGAACATGTGTACACGAATATAAAATGATAACGTGCACTGTAGGCCTAATCGTAGAAGCCATCTTAAAAGAATCTCCAATATCTGTTTGTTTACCAGTCACTATAAAATTCTTTTCTAAAATGCAAAAAGTATTTAATTCAGATGATAAAAATTTATTTTTGATTTCGCTAATTATCTACAGAATGTTTTTTTTCTTCACCCCTCGTCGACATGGTGATTGAGCTATTTATGGATTCGTGATTTTGAACCGTTTGTAATGGGTTGTTACGTAATTCCCCATTCTGAAGTTCTATTGGATTTTAAACAGGAATACTATTTTTTCCGAAAGTCGCGCCGGATTATCCAGCATGTTGGACCTTAGGATGCCAGATTACAGGATGTTTACTATACTACTGAGTACTTATAACTTACATTTTTTATAGCACGCATCTTTATCTTTTCTATTTTTATCCGAATTTCGGGTAATCCGAATTTTTTGTAATCCGAACTGGCACCGGTCCCAATTAGTTCGGATTAGCGGGGATCTACTGTACTTTAATAACTATTAAAACAAGTAATAAAAAAAAATTAAGTCAATTCCTACTTAGGTCATCAAAGAAAAATTTAATATAATCCCTTAAACTAATATTATGTTTTGTTTCATTAAAATATCTCAATTTGTTGATTTTCTATAAGCAAGTAGGTTTACAATGGAAGTCTATGGGAATTTGGCTAAATATTAGAGGTACTGCCAAGTTGGCGTCACTTTTGGCGAACATTTTGGTCGCCAAATTTGGCGATATATCGCCAAGTTGGCAACAAAGTTGGCGGTATTTGGCAACAGAACAAGGTCCCTCCTATGGTAATCCCCCTTATAGGTATGAGATGCATTAAATGCTGTTCAATAACCAATGGCCGCCATTTTTTCTCCCACATCAAACTAAAATTAATTAATTTAATTTAATTAATGAATTAATATTTTAAAAAACTGTATTAACATCAAGTGTCATCCACTACAAGTTCAAGAAAATATATTTGAATGTGAATGGATGAATAATAAGTATTTTATTAACGATTGAAAATTTTAATGTGCATATTTATGTATGTATTAATTACTGCCTTTTTTTTTTCTTTGTTGTTGTTGTTGTTTTCGTTTTCGTTAGAAAATACGAAGCTTACCGAAATTCAGTTTCTGTCTTAAAAATCTGTTTCGGTCGATCCTTAATTTCAAGCTCTCATCTTAAAAACATGTTCTCCAGAAAACAAAAAATAATATCGCTTAATTTTCCTTTCTTTGAATTTTACTTATTTACTGCTGAATATTTACTTATTCCTCATTGACGTAAAGCTCAATCTGTCGTTTAACATATTTTTCAATTCCTACTATTAGTTCACACTCTCCCCATGTATATCTTGTTCAAATTTTCAATCGTTAATAAAATACTTATTATTCATCCATTCAAGTTCAAATATATTTTCTTGAACTTGTAGTGGATGACACTTATGCTTGTTCCAATTTTAGTATATGTACTGCCGAAGCAAGCACAAGTATCATCCACTACAAGTTCAAGAAAATATATTTGAACTTGAATGGATGAATAATAAGTATTTTATTAACGATTGAAAATTTGAACAAGATATATATATAGGGAGAGTGTGAACTAATACACTGTAAAAAAAAATCTGTAGTTCTACAGATGTAAAGTTACATGCTTACTAAACTTTCACCTGTAACTGTACGAAAAAAGCTGCAAATCTACAAAACTAGTTTTTGTAAAGCTACAAAAATCTGTAACTTTACAAATGAAATTGCTAAAATTTCAGTAATCTTACTAAACTTTTATTTGTAACCCTGGCTGCAGTTACATGAAAAGTTCTCGTAATCCCAGTTTCCAAAAAAATTCTTAGTAACCTTACAGATTTTTTTGATTTTCGGTGCAAAAGTGTGTCTGTTACATGAAATTTTGTTGTTGCCGTTACATGAAAAGCTCTAGGAATCCCAGTTTCTTAGAAAAACTTTAGTAACTTCACAGATTTTTTTTTACGGTGTAGTAGGAATTGAAAAATATGTTAAACGACAGTTTGAGCTTAACGTCAATGAGGAATAAGTAAATATTCAGCAGTAAATAAGTAAAATTCAAAGGAAGGAAAATTAAGTGATATTATTTTTTGTTTTCTGGAGAACATGTTTTTAAGATGAGAGCTTGAAATTAAGGATCGACCGAAACAGATGTTTAAGACAGAAACTGAATTTCGGTAATCTTCGTATTTTCTCCCGAAAATGAAAACAACAAAAAAAATTGAAGTAATTAATACATACATAAATATGCACAATTATTAATTAATTATACGTGTAATTATATGTGTGACCTAAGTTTGCTCTCTGTACCTCTGACCAAAACTTTTTATTTTCTTATAAAATGAAATGTAATTAATTTATCAACGACGTAGAATGATTTTCAGATTATACGAATTTCATCTAATTAAAAAAAAAAAAATAGGTATACATACCTCGATTTATCTTTTATAATGCTTTTTATGTATGATCATCTGTTGCATTAGAACTTTCTCAAAGAGTATTCGAAACACTTCTGCGGTTTCAATCTAAAAAATTTCTATTACTTTTTAAGTCTGCAGCTTTTATTGAGCACATGAAAAGCGTCTTCAAAGTTCAGTCCTGTAGGCATTGCTTGCTTTATAATGTGCACTCACGTCTTCAGTCAGTCATGACTGGTAATTTTAAACAGTGAAGTTCATAGCAATAAATATAAAGTGTCTCATTGGATCCGATACAGGTGTAATCAATGAGTCATGTTGAAAATTTCCGAAGGAAAACAAGATTTTTGAAACACAGATGGTTTCGGTCGAGTCTCAGTCCAGCCGAATTTTCGGTGAAACTCAGATTTTGAACCGAAAACGAAAGAGAATTTTTGATCGATCGCTGAGTTGAAACGCTTTAAAACATTTTTGTACACCTAAAATTGTTTCATCGTTCGTCGAGTGGAATATTTAGAATCAATTAATGCCTGTGCATGTACTGTAAATTGCAATAAGAATCTGCATGTTAATGTTATTGAATTATTATTATTCATGATACATGTATAGTCAAGTTATCAATATCTTAAAAAAGAAATTTTTAATCATTGTTGATCTATTTGCAAGTTTTTGGTTATCACAGTATGCCAAAATGTAAATAAAGTTGACGAAATTTTTTTTGTGTGTGTTACACGAGAGTGCTCGCAACATTTTTGAAATAATACCACTTTTCACTTTTTATCGAGCTGATACAGCTTGTAATTTTTTATTTAAATTTAGCATTGGTTACATGCCTGCAGGTCAGTGGCGAGAATTCGCGGATAGAGTCGTGTATTAGATCGTGTTATTTTATCCGACCGGATTTTATTCTATCTGGATAAATGGTTATCCGGATGAATAGAGTTCGGATAACTGGAGGTTTTCTGTACAGAAGTCAATAGAGAAATGAACATAAATGCGAAAAATTACGATTTTTGAGTAAATGAAAAAATATATTCACTTTTCGAGTTTTTTAATTTGTATATCATATTATGATATAATATGAAGCACGCCTTTAAATTAATTAAACAAAATAAAAAAATAAATTAGAGATGTTATATATTTGTGTAATTGCATTTTTTCTTTTTAAATTTGATAAACTTTGGGAAAAACAAGGAAATATACACTATACCGGTTTGTCCAATTTTTTTTTTTTTTTACTTCGCCCCACCAGTGGCCGAGAGGTTCTGCTCTCGAAGCTGGTTGACGGGAGGTGCTGGGTTCGATCCCAATCGCGCCCGTCGGCCTAATCGTTCGGAGTTTTCGTGGTTTTCTTCGAACCTTGGTTCTCCAAGCGTTAATACGGGTTAGGTTCCCTTAGAAAGACCTCCAAGGAAGGCACCCCCCCCCCCTTAGGGCCTATATTTCACGTGCAGATAATTGGCCGACATAAATACAACCAACCAACCAACCAATTTTTACATCTATACACATTTCCCGTGACTTAACCTTTAAACTTGTTTTTCTTGCATAGTTTGATCCAATTTACTTCTATGATATTTAAACTACGCTGCTAAATAATGTTTGCTCTATCCTTTGTTAAGTAACTGCTAACTCTACTTTTTTTTAAACACAATATTTTGTATAGTTTTACTGTGCCTAGACTTGATTTTTTTTTTGTTTGTTTGCTTTTCAGAGGTTTATGTTACATTATTTTTAAATATATATATATATATATATGTAATATATATATAAGCCCGGTAACTCAGCCATCAGCTTGCTGTACTACCACGCTACAAGTGCAGAGTTCTACTCCGGTTTTAGGGAAGGTTCATTCAACTGTATATCTCTTCAGAATTCTTAAAATAAGTACCAAACTTTCGTGGGAACTAAACACTGGTTAGGTTGACAACCTGACCGGGATATATGCTGTGTATAGCCATGGGGCAAGAAAACAGAGTTGAGCATGACGGACTAGGATCCTTAACAGGCCCGTACAGATGGGGGGTAAAACTGGTACAAATTGCCGGGGGTTAGCTCTTCTAGGGGCCCCGACTTCGGTCCTGGTTTTAAAAAGATATACCAGAAAAAGTAGGCGTACTTTTTTATGTCAAAATTTTAAATTGGAATACTAACAAATAATAAAATTCAAAAGTCAGAATTTTCTAGATCGTCTTTAAGAGCCCGCACTCCTGTGTATGTTTCAATATTTGAAAGTTCATTTAACATCAAGAAAGTTTTGGGATGGCGCTCCTGCTTTAACCCTTTTGTGTACTGAATTATGAATTCATGAAAATTTTATCTTCTAAAGCAATTTTCGTGAATTGTTTAAACTACATTAGAATATTTACATAATCACTTAATAAATTTTAGATGGATTTTAGAAGGATTGAAGGATTTAAAAGGGTTAATTAAATTTGAATTTATAGGGATTTTGTGCAATATTTATAACCGCACTCAAATCTTTCATTTTAAATATTTTTCTTAGTATTTTCTAGAATTAGGAAATGTACAAATATAATGTCCTTACAGTAGAAATATAGAAATATTTCCTAATTGAAAAATCTCCCCCCCCCCCCCCTCCGACGCCAAGAAAGCTAAAAAGATGCGAAGGCAAAAGAAATCATCCTTTTAAAAATATTTTTGTTTTGTGTAACCACTAATGCTTTTGAAACAAGGTAAATTAATGTATCTATAACTCATTCTAAACTGTATTACAACTAATCGATGTATTAAATGAATTTTATAACAAGTTATTTTAATGGTACTTATAAGTACCGTCAGTAGATAAAGGGTTAATGACGTGGCTGATTTCAGACGTACGAACAGAAATCAGGTGAAAAGTTGGATAAAGTCATAGGTTAAGGTTTCGTATTTTATTTCTTTTATACTTAAAGTTTTTTTATTCAAAATTAATTGTTGAATTCAATTAAAATTTAATTATATTTTCAATATTTGTTTAAAATCTTTAGATGAAAAAGGTGTTACAAATGTATTATAAACTGTAAAACTGTAAAAAAAAAAAAAATGAAATTGTAAATCTGTTTAGATTTTTAAAAAAGTTACTATCCAGCAAAATATTGTCTAATAGAGTTTATAATGGAATCTTGCTAAAAACGGGAAAAAAATCATGGTCCAGCTCCCACAAAAATATTGTGCAATTATACCTTCTAAAATGAAAACAACTTGTATAAAACGGAATTTTTACTGTTCGTTTGTGTTTCCGTCTAAGCAGGTAATATGCTATGCCATACTTATGCTGGGAAGCCCGCATTGGAATTATTACCGGAGCCCGCGGTCTTTTAGTACGGCCTTGATCCTTAACGGATTATAAAACAGCACAGTTTAGTTTAGGTATAAAAGGAAAGGGAATTAAGGAAAAATCGGTTAATTGTTTTCCTGGTTATAAATAGCTGTTTTTCATTCAAAGTTACCTTTTATTTTCGTGTTATCATCGTTTTATCTGCTGTAAAGATATTTTCTGTTGTTGTATATAAGACAGGTATTTGTAAAGTAGCTTACGCTGAAAAGAAAAAAAAAAAACAGAATTTTTTTTTAATAAAAATAGCTTATAAAAATATAACTAAATGCATTTTTCGAGAAAACATTTGAAATGTGTATAAGGTAAGATGTCAATAAGACCAAAATATTTGAAAAAAAAAAATCCTTTTGGAGTGGTATTAGTGTTACCTTAATATTAGAAATGTGCATATAAAGGCTAATATATATTTTTAATTACTAGTATTTAAATATGAAACATTTTGTTTAAAATTTCGTTTAATAGAGTTTTATTAATAAAACGAATTATCTCTCCAGGTAGAAATAAATATATGATATAGAAGAAATTTTCTTTGAATTTATTATAATACAAAACCTTAAGAAATAAGTAAACAAAGTGCAAAAGAAGTGAAACAGATTATAAGTTGCTTACATGCATTTTTCTATTATATATTTGAAAAGCTTTGAGAAAAACAATGAAATTATATGCTGCAGCATTGCATTTTTGTTTACAAACATGCACGTTTCTCATGATCTAAACTTAATACCTGGATCTACTTTTGTTGTATATTTTTATCCCGTTTACTTCTATGAACTTAAAACCGCGCTGCTAAATAATCAGATTTGCTCTATTCTTTATCAAATAACTGTTAACTCCTCTATTTTTCCATTTATCCAACATCTTTTATACCTTTACTATGCTTAGACTTTTAAATTTTTCTGTTCATTCCCCAGAGGTTTGCGCTTCAATTTTTTTTTTTTTTAATATGTACATGTCAAAAATCAGATAAAAAGTTAATATTATAAATAAACAGTTAAATTTAAAAAATCAAAAACCCGACTGCGTAAAAAGCAAACTAATTAATTATTTCTCATCAATGTGAAACTATTTTTTTTTCAATTCCTACTATTAGCTCACACTCTCGCCTATATATATCTTGTTCAAAATTTCAATCGTTAATAAAATACTTATTATTCATCCAATCCAGCTCAAATATTTTTTTAAAACTTGTAGTGGATGACACTTGATGTTAATCCAGTTTTTTCAAATATTAATTCATTTATTAAATTAAATTAATTAAATTTCAATAATCGAGAGAGCCCTCTTCTTGATCAAGGAATTTTAAGACCGAGAGAGCCCTTTTCTTGATCAAGGCATTTTAAGCGCCACTCGAAAGGAAAGAAGAAAGGGCGAAAAAAAATTTCTCTTATTGACCTAAGTAGGAATTGACTTAAAATATTTTTTTTATATATATATTATTTGTGTATATTACTTACCTGTTTTTTTTAATTTACTTGTATTGATGACTTTTAAGTTGTGTTTAATTGTTAGTTCCTATCTATAAACACTGTTTTGATGAGGCCTGTAGATGTCTATGATGGTTAGAGTTTAAGTAAATCTAGAGATCCACAATACATACACAACTTCCAGGTTGTATAATATTTTAACGGAGCTTCTGACTGTAAAATAGTCAATGAAACATCGTCTTCATTTTGAAAGACCTATCCAATGATATGCCATTCAATAGGCTGCGTAATTTTTTTTTCGTCTCTAACGCCATTTCGTATTTTACGGCCGCCATTTTGAATTTATAAAATCAAAACCTAGCCTATAACCATCGGGCCGTTAAGACGAATTGATAGAGACCTCATTCATTAAAATCCATCCTACCCTTGGGATGTTTCGAGGGTATAAAGAAATCCACATACCCAGATACGCGTGAAACACATAACCCTTCTTTTCAGTCGGGTAAAAAAAAAAAAAAAACAGTTCATTGTTTTCGTGTTTATAAATTGATATTTTTCATTCAAAATAATTCTTTATTTTCCCGTTTTCATCGCTTAATGTTCCGTTAGGAACATTTTTTTTGTTGTTGTTGTTACATTACATGTAAGACAAATGTTTATAAAAGAGCTCAGTGGCTGAGAAAAAATGGGAGAACAGAAAAATACCCTTTTAAATATGAAATTTATATTTTTCGAGCACTGCTTTTGTGTTTCTTCTAAATACAAATTTCAAGGAAAAAAAAGTATTTCGAAAAAGAATTTTGAAGTAAAAGGATCTTGGTGCGTATTTCATATCAGAATATTTTTTTCCCTAAAAAATTAAATTTAATAGTTCTGATATTAGAAGTATGCATAAATTATTTATACGGTATATTAAAGCGAATAATGCGCATATTTGGTGCAAGAAAAAGGATTGGAATTTACAGTTACGCGTTATAAGTCGGTTATAAAATTGACAGATTAAAAATTAAGAAAAACAGTTGATCATAAGAATTGGAATTTATGCATTAAAAAACGTGATATTTATTTATAAAAAATGTATAATAATGCTTGTTGTAGGATTGTTTGAAGTATACTATTACAAATACAGACAAATTAATATCTAACCATACAAAAATAATTTAAAAAATCCATTCAAGATTCTAAATAATAATTTTTAAAAAGTTACAGAGAGCACAATAAGCTATATAATATAAAATTGCATTAATATGTTTTAAAAATTGCCTGAATCGGAACGATATTTACCACAATTTCACGAACCAGAACAATATTTGTCATAATTTCACGAACCGCAACAATATTGGTCATAATTTCACGAACCAGAATACCGTTCCGTTTTGCTCCGGTACATTCCGATCCCTGCCTCCACCGAAATCAGTAATTTTCATCTAATCAAGCAAGGGCACATTCAGACCATTGATATCCCCACCTTTGATTATTTTTCTGAGAATTTTGCTCTGATCGTTTGATATAATCTCTCTTTGGAGATTTTATGTGTTTTCTTTTGTTTTCTAATTTTTTTTCTTTCAAAAATACATTTTTATACAGTGTTTGCCAAATTAATGTTAGGCAGTCACGACAATCGTCTAATTCGAGAGTGATGATGGATGCTGCGATATTTATACATTATGAATTTAATAAGTGGAAAATAAAACGTCTCGTAATCAGTGTGGCCGATCCGCTACTTTTCTTAGTTCAGATTGCTTGATCGCTACCTTTTTTCCCTTCTTTGAAATTGTATATTAGGTTGAGCAAAAAGTTCTGGGAAATTTTTAATCTAATAGTTACCAGAATTTTTATCGTATATGATGGTCGTGCCATTAATGCCGAGCTCTGTTGCCAGCAGATGGATCGCGTTTACGACAAATTGGTGCAGAAGTAGGCAAGATTGGTCCGCCGAAAGCGCATTTTGTTTCAGCAGGACAATGCCAAACGGCACGTGGCCCAGAGGACCAAGGGCAAGTTTGCACAGTTGGACAGCGTTGAAATTCTCCCATACCCGCCTATATTCCAGACGTGGCTCCATCAGATTATGGCCTCTTTCGATCCATGTAACACTATTTCAAGGGCCATAAATTTGTATCTTTTAATGAAGTTGAAGAAGCATGTCAAGAGTTTTTGGATTCCAAGAAGCCGCCATGGTACTTCCAGCAAACCGGAATCTGACAGAGTGATGGCAGTAAGTCGTGGATTATGATGGTCTCTACTTTGAAGAATAGTCCTTGTTACTTTTGTTGTTAATTTGCGCATAACAACGCAACTTTCACAAATTTCCTAGAACTTTCTGCTCAACCTAGTAATTTGCCTTATTTTCGTCTCATTTAATCTGCCATCAAAGAAGGTGAATATTACTATACTTTAAATAAACGCTGTCAATCAAGCAATCTGAATAATAATTTTTTAAAAAAATGTAGCGGGTTGGCAACCCTGCTTGTAACCTATAAAATTTTTAAAAGAAATTTATTTTCAGAAGCTTAAAATATGTGAATCCAAAATTTTAATTCATTCCGAATTTATATATGTAATGTATCGCACACTGGACTTGTAGAGGAGTCGCGACCCGTTCACTTCCCGGCATGTGTCCGTACATCCGGCTTTAAGATGCAAGTAGATCTTGGGGTTGACAGAAATGGTAGATAATAATTTGACTCAGAAACCTCTTGTTGGACCGAACCCATTTATTTGGTGCTCTTACAGTCCGTTTCGCAAGTCCGGTCGGAGGTCCTCGAGCCCATTACGTGATGATTTTAGGAGCTACATCGTCATAGGTTTTGCAGGCAACTCAAAAGTGCAAATTTCTCTCGTTTTTGGCGCGGGTTTTAGCTAATATATTGGGGTTTATCCTATTTTCCAGCAGAGGGCATAGTTGTAAAATTGGGAGGAACATTTCTTTAATTGATTGATTAGCTTTTGATTGATTGTCTGGGATCAGATGCCAAAGTTGGGCTTGGCTCGCCCGGGGATGAGCTAACCACACATGACTACAAAATTTGCAACTCAGCTGAAAGGAATAAGATGTATTGCTAGGAAACAAAGTTATAAGGGGTAAAACTGGTTTTAGCATGAGATTAACTTGTTATAAAATTCATTTAATGCATAGATTCGTTGTAATACAGTTTAGAATGAGTTATAGATACATTACTTTATCTTGTTCCAAAAGCATTATAAGTTACACAAAACAAAAATATTTTTAAAAGGATGATTTCTTTTGCCTTTGCCTCTTTTCAACTTTCTTGGCGTTAGGGGGAGGGGGGGGATTAATTTTTTATTTCGGAAATATTTCTATATTTCTATTGTAAGAACGTTATATTTGTATATTTCCTAATTCTACAAAATACTAAGAAAATACTATTTAAAATAAAAGATATGTGAGTGGTGTTAAAAATATTGCACAAAATCCCTATAAATTCAAATTGAATTAATCCTTCTAAGAAATCCTTCAATCTTTCTAAAAACTTAAATGTTAAAATTTATTAAATGATTATGTAAATCTTCTAATGCAGTTTAAACAATTCACGAAAAATGCTTTAGAAGATAAAATTTTCAGGAATTCATAATTCAGTACATAAATGGTTAAGTTATACTTAAAAACAACACGCATAACAGTTTATTTTATAACTATTAAATTTTTTTTTTTTTTTTTGAAAATTACTTCCCAAACAACCCGTTTTTTATTTTATTTTTTATTGGCTCTCTCTCCCCCTTCTTTCTATAGCAGCTCTGTAAAATAGCATACATTTTAGCTTTTGAATGAGGATTTTTTTCGTGAAGCTTTTATTCCACATAGCGATTAATTTTCTTTCCTGCCGAACGTAATAATCCCCTTCGAAATGACATAACAACCTGTTTCTTGTGCCTTGCATTTCATCGGCGAAATAGACTTATAGAAAAAAGAAATTGCGTAGGCGAAGGGAGAGAAGAAAGAGAACTTTTTCTGCAGATTCTATCGCAGTTCCTCATCTTCATCACATTCTAAGAAAAAGAAAGTCGGAAGGAAATGCCATGAACTTGCGGTCAGCTGCAGTTGAGGTCATAAAAAGACTGCGAGAACTTTCGTGAAAAGTGGTGGGACAACGTCATAATAAATTTAGTAGCTAAAAATATATCGCAAATAAAATGGCTGTTAACCCTTTATGTACTGAATTATGTATTCATGAAAATTTTGTCTTCTAAAGCATTTTTCGCGAATTGTTTTAACTACATTAGAAGATTTACAGGATCATTTAATAAATTTTAGAAGGATTAATAAAATTTGAATTTATAGGGATTTTGTGCACTATTTTATAACCCCACTCAAATCTTTTATTTTAAATATTTTTCTTAGTATTTTGTAGAATTAGGACATGCATAGATATAATGTTCTTACAATAGCAATATAGAAATATTTCCGAATTGAAAATCCCCCCCCCCCCCCCGACGCCAAGAAAGATGCAAAGGCAAAAGAAATCCCCCTTTTAAAAATATTTTTGTCTTGTGTAACCCATAATGCTTTTGGAACAAGATGAACTGATGTATCTATAACTCATTCTAAACTGTATTACAGCTAATCGATGTATCAAATGAATTTTATAACAAGTTATTTTAATGGTACTTATAAGCAAGGCTGCGGAGTCGGCCCATTTTTGAGCGAAAGAGTCGGAGTCGGATCTGTTAAAATTCCCGGAGTCGGAGTCGTCCATTTTGCAAGCAGTTCTGCATTGTCGGAGTCGGCCTATTTTTGAACGAAAGAGTCGGAGTCGGATCTGTTAAAATTCCCGGAGTCGGAGTCGTCCATTTTGCAAGCAGTTCTGCGTTGTCGGAGTCGGCCCATTTTTGAACGAAAGAGTCGGAGTCGGATCTGTTAAAATTCCCGGAGTCGGAGTCGTCCATTTTGCAAGCAGTTCTGCGTTGTCGGAGTCGGTCCATTTTTGAACGAAAGAGTCGGAGTCGGATCTGTTAAAATTCCCGGAGTCGGAGTCGTCCATTTTGCAAGCAGTTCTGCGTTGTCGGAGCCGGCCCATTTTTGAACGAAAGATTCGGAGTGGGATCTGCTAAAATTTCCGGAGTCTGAGTCGGAGTCGACAATTGACCACACGCAATGGGCGGAGCTCGCAATGTTTCCCACAAGCATTGCGATATTTGATTGGCTTTTGGTAAACGCTTGTGGGATAAATCGAGAAGCTGATAAGCTATAATCCATCGTGACGTTCTTTGACGTCAGAAATGCTTGTGGTTCATTGTTACCAGCGACTCCGCAGTTATATAAGTAGTCCCTGCTTATAAGTACCGTCAATAGATAAAGCGTTAGCATTTTATATCACAAATTATGAATGCATGAAAATTTCATCTTTCTAAAGCATTTTTCGTGAATTTTTAAAACTACATTAGAAGATTTACGCAATAATTTTTTTTTAATTTTAAAAAGATTTCGGCAATTAGAATTAATTCAATTTGAATTTATAGCGATCTGGTGTAATATTTATGACCCGGCTCAAATCTTTTATTTAAAATCATATTCTTAGTATTTTATAGAATTAGGAAATGCACAAATATAATGCTCGTATAATAGAAATATATCCTAACTGAAACTTTTGTCTCTCAATCTTTCAACGTTAAGAGGCTACTTCAATCAAACGGAAAGACCCTTTCGCCAATGCTAATCCTATGGAAGAAATTTATAAAGATATCTCGGTCGCATTTCAATATTTTTAAATGATTTCTTTTGCATTGAATAGTTGAGATCGATCTGTACAAAGGCCGTTGTTTACTTTTTCGATTTTGCTTACAGGTATTTCTTATGAGGACACTTTCATTTTAGGAACCGGTTTCGAAAGTAAAAGCATCCTCATAAAAAATATCTGTAATCAAAATCGAAAAAGTAAAAAACGGCCTGCATACAGATTGATCTCAACTATTCAGTGCAAAAGAAATCATTTAAAAATATTGAAATGCGACCGAGATATCTTTATGAATTTCTTCCATAGGATTAGCATTAGCGAATGCGTCTTTTCATTTGAGTGAAGTAGCCTCTTAAGAACGCTGAAAAGATGCAAAGACAAAAGAAATCATCCTTTTAAAAATATTTTTGTTTGGTGCAACCAATAATGCTTTTGGAACAAGATAAAGTATCTATAACTCATTCTAAACTGTATTACTAGTACTACTAATCGATGTATTAAATGAGTTTTATAACAAGTTATTTTAATGGTACTTTAACGTACCGTCGGGGAATAAAGGGTTAATGAATGTTTTTTTTTGTTGTTGTTGTTGTTGTTTTTTGTTTTTTGTTCATAAAAAATTATATTTGGTCTATTTTTCTTAATTATCCACTAGAAAATAAATGAAGAACTTTATTTATATTTCTGTTGAACATAATGTCGTTAACAAAAATGGCTCAAAAATTATAATTTTAAATTACATATTTTCTTTAAAGTGTTTACACTGCACAATAACAACTATTCAACGCTATAGAAATTTTATTATTCTTTTAATAGTTTGCAGGATTAATAGTGACTACCTTATAAAGAAAGAGAAAAAACGCCAATCGAGCCCATTCCAAGCAGTATCAACAAAAGACGTTATAACCTCCCGTGATAACAAATCAGAATGAAACAGGCTTCACGACCTTAAGAGGGCTGGTCACTCAGATTCGGAATTCTCCTCCGTAATGTTAAGTCTATGGACTTTTGATACATTCGTATATTTAAAATACCTCCTCGGGAAATTCATATTTTTAACATATTTTTCCTGTATATTCTTAAAGGATGCCTCTTTTTTTCTTAGTTTTCAAAATATTTCCAAAATCTGTGCTGAATTTAATATTTTATGTGTTAAAAGCAGGCGAACTGTGAGTAAATTTTTTAACACTTCATATAAAATCTAGTCTGTACTTTTGAAATATTTTAAGAACTAACAAGGAAGGTCTCCATACTGGGCATACTCAGAATATGTTGAAAAAAATGCTAGTGAAAATACTCATGTATGTAATAAACATAGATTAACATCCAAGATCGGACATTCCCATAGAGCGTAATGGTAATGCGATTGCGATCGTAGCGCCCTTAGTGACAATGGGGAAGAAACTCCCCATCCTTGTAGTATGCTTATTATTGAGTATCTACCTTATTGTGATCTTTCTTTTTTTAATGTTGCATGTTTACGTTTTCGATAGAATCCTACACAAATACATGAACATAGAATAGACATTCTATTTTATATATCTAATATCTATCCTGTGTTCATGCACGGATATATGTTTTTTTTTTTTTCTTTTTTTTCTTTTTTACATGATTAGTGAACGGTTTTAAGTGCAACGAATACTAGGTAAAAATTTCGTTTGAATGCTATATATCAAAAGCAACGGTGTAACATAAAAATATACGAAATATTGAACTCTACAAGTCCCAGAAAATTTCATAATTATTCCCCTTTGGCAGGAAAATTTTTATAGCATAGTTTTATAAATTTATGAAGTTTAACGTATTAAACAATCGTTACAATAATCTTTTAAAATTTATGCATTTTCACTTCCTTACAGATAAAATAAAAATATTGTTTTTAATGTAAATAACGTACAATCAATTCAATAATGTTTATAATATTAACAAATAAGAAATAATAATAATAATATTACAGATAGGGAAAAATTCCTTTTGACACATTTTTAGAATTGTATAAATCTAAAAGTTAAAAATAAATAGAGGTACTGACATTACACTCAATAAAATTTTATTCGATATGAATAAATTGACACAATACCTGAATTTTGATTTTTTTACAATTTAATCTTATAAACTTACATATTTGCATTCTTAACAGAATTTTCTGGCGGCTTTCTTTTATATTATTAGTCTAATTATCATTTTGTAAGTTAAAAATGAACAATACAAGTACGGTAAAAAAAAAAAAAAAGCAGCTAAATAAATAAAGCAAGCATGAATAGAATATCGTCTGACACCTGTTCCGTTTTAGGAACGAATAGATATTCAAACCATGGAGGATAAACATATTTCTTCAACATAGGTAAATTTCGGAGGTTTGTTAGTTCTTCCCCCTTGCCGATAGTGACGCTAGTACTGTTGCCATTACAGATTTTGCCGTAAATGTCCCATCTTGGTCCTTAATCTATGGTAATAAAGGATCAGTTAAAATTCGCGGCGGAATTACAGTAGAAAATCTGTAAAAAAAATAAAATACTTTCGAATAATTGGCGTGAAAAGACGAAAGTGGCATGCAATTTGGCAAGCAGCACTTTTCCTCGCCAAAAGCAAACGATTTTAATGAATCTGAAAATTGTTTGTTAATTGATTTTCAGAATATGCGGTATTTAATGAATTTAAACGTAAACCATGAAAGAATTCATTATTATTATTATTATTATTACATTTTGTATTATACTTGTTGCTTGTTGCAGATTTGAACGAAATTTTGCCATTGTTTTATTCTCCAATCCACAATTTTTTTAAATTTAAACGGCTTTATCGGTTATAAAAATAACTTTTAACGCCAGATGAATAATGCTGCCGTAATACATTTCCATACCGAAGAAGTTGTTTCCATAGCAACAAAGTTGAATCGACAGTGCTCGATGGGGCATATTTTTGAGTTTGGAACAATTTTAATCAATTTAAATTCTGTTTTAAATCGTAAAATATAATAGTTAAAATTCGTTATAAGTACATATAAATATATATGACAAAACTATAGTTAAAACAAACTAAAAATGACAAAGCTAAAGTTATTTAAATTAAACTTATTTAAACAAATTCAACATAAAAAGTTTTTTCCTTAAAGCGTATTCGACAAGCGTATTTTTATTTTAATTTAATTTCTTCGCCAAACGGTGATAAGTCGCCAAATAAGCGAAATTTTCATTATTTTTTTTACGGACGTTCTACCGAGGTTACGCCAAAAAAATTTTTAGAAACATATATACCCATGGGAGAAGAACATTCTGTATTTTTTTCAGATTTTTCTAAGTATGCCCGTATGGAGACCTTCCTTGTAACAAAAAAAAAAAAAAAAAAAACAGACATCTTTTAGGAAGTGGACACAAAAAATAGAAGTTAAAAATATTAATTTCTCGAGGAGATATTTTATCCAATGCCCATAGACTTTACATTAGTGAGGGGAAATCGGAAACTGAATGACCAGCACCATTAAGTGCATGTTATCACACGTAAGTAACACATAATAGTTCACCAAAAGAAAGCGCCAAATGGCAAAAAAAGGATCATGTAACTCTTAAGTTAGACAATGCATCGAAGGGTTAACGGTTTTTCAAATTCAGTTCTCACATATGTTATTTCTATTGTGAACATCCCTTTTTCTATACGTTTACAAAATGCAGAACGATGAATGAGGAAGGGTTCGAAAGGTTTTTTGAACCGGCTTCTCACATTCACATTTCGTTAAGAATGTTTTTGATAAATTGCAGTTAATTAAAAATTAAATCAGCATTGTTTTCATAAAGAAAATGAAAGAGTTTTCTCAAATCAATGTCGTCACAAAATAAAGTATCGCATTAAATCGGGCTCAGCAATGATTATAAAAAGAACAAGTTGGAAATTGCTTGTCAAACGTGGCAAATGAGGTGCGTTCGTACCATAATTAGTTTTATAAATATTTTTTGTACCGTATATTGTACCGAATGTATATTTTAATGCACTTCAATAAGTGCATATCGATTTCGTTCTGTTCGAAAGGCTGTAACATCATTAAAATGCACTTGCAATAATTTATTCCCATTGGCCGTAATGTAACGGAAAACTTTCGACTGTCCCTGTCATTAAACTATACATCCGATTTTCATAAAATTTGAAATGACCCGACAAAATTTTGCAAAAGTTATATATTTAAAATTTCAGACCATTCGAAAGGCTGTAACATCATTAAAGTTCTCTTGCAATAATTTATTCCCATTGACCGTAATGTAACGAAAAACTTTTGACTATCCCTGTCATTAAACTATACATCCGATTTTCATAAAATTTGAAATGACTCGACAAAATTATGCAACAATTATATATTTAAAATTTTAGACCATTCGGTTGGGTAGTTTTTGCTCTGTTATATGCGGGTAGACGGACGGACAGACGGACTGAGTGACGACTATAGGTGCTACGTATTTATATAATTACGAACGCACCTAAAAACGAGTCTGCTGATATATATTTTATTTCCAATGCCAACTTTCCTTTTTGTATGCACATAAAAAAAGCACAACGATAAATAAAGTATCTGTCATACGACAAGTTTTTGAACAGGTTTATAAATGGCACACTCAAATTTCGTTAAAACACGTTGCTTGATTTAAAAAAAAACATATTTTAATTAAAAATTAATCATAAAAGTATCAGCAAAGCAAAAAATTTCAAACACTGCACTGCGAAAGTATCGCACGGATCTACTGATAGTTAGGTATTTTTGCTGTCTTTATTGCTCGCTAAAACAATCTAAGAAATATTCAGAATTATTTTCACCTGGGAAAATAGCGTCATTTTAAAAAGGCATTCAACCGGAAAATCGCATTTATATTCAGAAAGCTGCCATAATTTACTGCAATTGCGTCTAAATGACGTAATTTTCATACCCACTGTAACGAGATTAAAGCGTTTTTTGTTGAAAAGTAGACTGCTTCTGTCAGTAAAAATGGCGTCATCTTCAAAGGAAACACGGATTTTCATTCATAAAATGGACTTTACTCATGTCACTTTTGTCATGCGGATATGTAATAAACACTTATAGCCGTGGAACAATATTTCAATGTCACTTTCCCGTCTTGCAATAAAGTATCTTTCTCTGAAGGTATATACCCAGTGTGACCGTTTTTTCAAGCTAAATGCAGGCTAGATTTAGCCTGACAACAGGCTAAAAATAAAATCGATAGTCCTGCTATCTATTTTCGGTTTGTATAATTAAAAATGTAAAAAATCATATTTTGAGAAACAAATTCGATATACGATCTTTAGGTTCACTCTAGCATGGTTCAATCAAAAACGATTAACGTAATATTTATTATTCATATACAGGGCTCCACAAAAAACATCGGGTCCATTACTTTCTAAAGGCGTAAATTGTTGGAAGTATCGTATTTGAATTATATTACCCTACACTGGCAAAATTGAAATACTTTGTTCAGATACATTATCGTATGTTTTTAACAAAAGATGTATACTTCATACATATTGTTTGGGTTTCTTATCTGACGAAACCTTATTCGTCTCACTTGTCTGTCTGTCTGTCCGTCTGTCACAGAGCCCGTTTTAAAAAAACTATAAATGTTGGAGACTTGAAATTTTGCATACTTATAGCTAAACACCACGCATCAAATGCCAAAACATAAAATTTTGAAAAAGTCTAATATTTAACCCTCTGGGCTCTAACTTGTGTATTTTAAACAATTTTTTCTAACTCAGCCCCTAATTAAGTTGGAAACTCGAAAGCTCGCATGCTTATAGCTGAACACTTGCGATAACAAGACAAATCATAAAATTTTGAAAAAGTCATATTTAACCCTCCGGTCTCTAACTTCTGTATTTTAAGCAATTTTTTTAACGCAGCCCCTAATTAAGTTGGAGACATGAAATTTTGCATACTTATAGCTGGACACCTCACATCAAACGACAAAAATAAAATTTTGAAAAAGTCTAATATTTAACCCTCTGGCCTCTAACTTGCGTATTTAAAAAAAAAATTCTAATTCAGCCACTAATTAAGTTGGAGACATGAAATTTTACATACATATGGCTGAACACCTCACATCAAACGACAAATCATAAAGTTTTGAAAAAGTGTAATATTTAACCCTCTGTGCTCTAACTTGTGTATTTTAAGCAATTTTTCTAACTCAGCCCCTAATTAAGTTAGAGACTTGAAATTTTGCATACTTATAGCTGAACACTTGCGATAACACCACAAATCATAAAATTTTGAAAAAGTCATGTTTAACCCCCCGGTCTCTAACTTGTGTATTTTAAGCAATTTTTCTAACTCAGCCCCTAATTAAGTTGGAGACATGAAATTTTACATACATATGGCTGAACACCTCACATCAAACGACAAATCATAAAATTTTGAAAAAGTCTGATATTTAACCCTCTGGGCTCTAACTTGCGTATTTTAAACAATTTTTCTAACACAGCCACTAATTAAGTTGGAGACTTGAAATTTTGCATACTTATAGCTGAACACGTGCGATAACACCACAAATCATAAAATTTTGAAAAAGTCATGTTTAACCCTCCGGTCTCTAACTTGTGTATTTTAAGCAATTTTTCTAACTCAGCCCCTAATTAAGTTGGAGATATGAAATTTTACATACATATGGCTGAACACCTCACATTAAACGACAAATCATAAAATTTTGAAAAAGTGTAATATTTAACCCTCTGGGCTCTAACTTGCGTATTTTAAACATTTTTTCTAACTCAGCCACTAATTAAGTTGGAGACTTGAAATTTTGCATGCTTATAGCTGAAAACTTGCGATAACACGACAAATCATAAAATTTTGAAAAAGTCATGTTTAACACTCCGGTCTCTAACTTGTGTATTTTAAGCAATTTTTCTAACTCAGCCCCTAATTAAGTTGGAGACATGAAATTTTGCATACTTATAGCTGAAGACGTGCGATCACACTACATATCATAAAATTTTGAAAAAGTCATATTTAACCCTCCGGTCTCTAACTTGTGCATTTTAAGCAATTTTTCTAACACATCCCCTAATTAAGTTGGAGACATAAAATTTTGCATACTTAAAGCTAAGGACGTAAAAGAAAACGTAAAAAAAAATTAATTTTAAAATTTCAGTTATACAATCTTCCCACCAGGGGTACTATCAGCGAAAAAAAAAGTTTCGTGTAAAATATTTTATTAAAACATAAATTTCACCATGGCAGAAACGTATTCTGAAAATTTATTTTAATAAAAATATTTTATTTTAAAATAGTTGTTCTATTTCCCGCCAGGGGACACTGCATATATAAACACGTGATAAAATTGTGTTGAATCTGTGCGAACTTTAACTTTAATATAGCTATCATGAATTGAAAAATCAAAATAATTAATTTTACCGAAATTTGGTTACCCCATTTCCTCCCATCTTATTCCTTTGTACGGCCTTGTACAATAACTTTAAATGCTATATACATCCTCTTCAAGAAAAGTTATTCTGTAGGAGACTGTAACAACATGATAAAATTACATTGCGTCAGCGTTCTACAAACCCCGCATTTAACATATATTCGTTTGATACTTACATTTTCTTTTGTATGACCTTGTAAAATAACTATAAATGCTATATGCACTATGTCAAAGAAAAACATGCTGTGGGTGACTGTAAGAACATCCTAAAATTGCATTACAATCGGCGATCTACGAAATCCGCATTTAACATACATTCGTATTCTTTTGTGCTGCCCTGTAAAGCAACTATAAATGTTATATGCACTATCTCTAAGAAAAATCATCCTGTAGATGACTGTAACAACATCATAAAATTACATTACAATCGGTGATCTACAAATCCCGCATTTAACATGTATTCGTATTTCGTATTCTTTTGTAAGGCCCTGTATAATAACTATAAATGCTACATGCACCCGCTTAAAAAAAAAAAACAGGCTGCGGGTGACTGTAACAACATGCTAAAATTACATAACCATCAACGATCTACCAATCCCGCATTTAACATATGTACGTATTCTTTTGTGCGGCCCTGTACAATAATTATAAATGCTATATATATCCTCTTTAAGAAAAATCATTCTGTATGCTAATGTAAAAACATATTAAAATTACACTATTATCAGCGTTCTAGAAAACCTGCATTTAACATATATTCGATTCATACATTCGTGTTCTTTTGTGCGGCCCTGTAAAATAACTCTAATTGCTGTATGCACCTTCTTGAAGGTAAAACATGCTGCGGTGACTGTAACAGCACGCTAAAATTATATTACATCAACGATCTAAAAATCCCGCATATAACGTATATTAGTATTCTACTGTACGGCCCTGTACAATAATTATAAATGCTATTTGCGCCCTCTTGATAAAAATAAAATAAAAAATATGCTGCGTGTGACTGTAACAACGTGCTAAAGTTTCATTACCATCAGTGATCTACAAACCCCGCATTTAAGATATATTCGTTTCATACATTCGTGTTCTTTTGTGGGACCCTGTAAAATAACTATTATACATGCTAAATTCACCATCTTGAAGAAACAAGTTGGTTAAGTGTGATCACAGATCGCACAGATGGTTTCGTTTAATATTCCTTTCAAAACACTTTATCTTTTTGAAAAAATATGTTAGTTCCACATTTTGCAACCAGGGGCGCACTCTATTCTAAATAAAACCTGTATCCGTAAGAAATTGCGTTTTACAACCTATCCGTAGACATATTATTCGAGGGGATCAGGCCCACAGCACTCGATATAGGTAGGCGTCACCTGGTGGTAAAAAGTGAAACTAAAATATGTAAGGCTATGGTGCACAATAAGAAAGGGTGGTCAAAGGGCTGTAATAATAAAAGACTTTTTGAATTTTTATGATATGTAGTGTGATCGCAAGTCTTCAGCTATAAGTATGCAAAATTTCATATCTCCAACTTAATTAGGGGCTGAGTTAGAAAAATTGCTTAAAATACACAAGTTAGAGACCGGAGGGTTAAGGGGACACAGTACCTTTTAAACTACTTTTTCAATTTTGAATAATACTGTAATATACTTAAATATAATGTTACTACAGATATTAGGTACTATAAAGCAAATATAATTTCATATAATTTAAAAAAAAAAAAAATCTTGTAGAACAGCCTATTTAACTAAAATTTAAATTTTTAAAAAATTAAAAAAATGTTTTTAAATCCCTACTACTTTTTTAAATATGAATATTTTTTCTTCAAATTTTTTTTCCATAATCCTAAAAACATACTACATAAAATTTAAAGGATTTAAATGGATTTAATGGATTTAAAGGATTATTCAAGGTTATAGTTATTTTTTTTTAAAGAATTTCAATTATTTTTCCTTGATTTTTTACTATACAAAACAGAAAAAATTGATATTAAATGTAATATCCCATACATCTAAAAATCCATGCACAGTTTTATGCAGTATAATCTAAGGAATATGGAAAAAAATTTTGAAGCAAAAATATTCATATTTAAAAAAATAGTAGGGATTTAAAAACATTTTTTTAATTTTTTAAAAATTTAAATTTTAGTTAAATAGGCTGTTCTACAAGATTTTTTTTAAAAAAAAATTTATATGAAATTATATTTGCCTTATAGTTCCTCATATCTGTAGTGACATTATATTTAAGTATATTACAGTATTATTCAAAATCGAAAAAGTAGTTTAAAAGGTATCGTGTCCCCTTAAACATGACTTTTTCGAAATTTTATGGTTTGTCGTGTTATCGCAAGTGTTCAGCTATAAGTATGCAAACTTTCATGTCTCCAGCTTAATTAATGGCTGAGTTAGAAAAATTGTTTAAAATACACAAGTTAGAGCCAAGAGGGTTAAATATTAGACTTTTTCAAAATTTTATTTTTTGTCGTTTGATGTGAGGTGTTCAGCTATAAGTATGCAAAATTTCATGTTTCCAAATTAATTAGGGGCTGAGTTAGAAAAATTGCTTAAAATACATAAATTAGAGACCGGAGGGTTAAATATGACTTTTTCAAAATTTTATGATTTGTCGTGTTATCGCAAGTGTTCAGCTATAAGTATGCGAAATTCCAAGTCTCCAACTTAATTAGGGGCTGAGTTAGAAAAATTGTTTAAAATACACAAGTTAGAGCCCAGAGGGTTAAATATTAGACCCTTTTTTAAAATTTTATGATGTGTCGTTTGATGTGAGATGTTCAGCTATAAGTATGCAAGCTTTCAAGTCTCCTACATAACTAGGGGCTGAGTTAGAAAAATTGTTTAAAATACACATGTTAGAGCCCAAAGGGTTAAATATTAGACTTTTTCAAATTTTTATTATTTGCCGTTTGATGTGTGGTGTTCAGCTATAAGTATGCAAGCTTTCAAGTCTCCTACTTAATTGGGGCTGAGTTAGAAAAATTGTTTAAAATACACATGTTAGAGCCCAGAGGGTTAAATATTAGACCTTTTTCAAAATTTTTGTGATTTGTCGTTTGATGTGTGGTGTTCAGCTATAAGTATGCAAAATTTCAAGTCTCCAACTTAATTAGTGGCTGAGTTAGAAAAATTGTTTAAAATACACAAGTTAGAGCCCAGAGGGTTAAATATTAGACCTTTTTCAAAATTTTATTTTTTGTCGTTTGATGTGAGGTGTTCAGCTATAAGTATGCAAAATTTCATGTCTCCAACTTAATTAGGGGCTGAGTTAGAAAAATTGCTTAAAATACATAAATTAGAGACCGGAGGGTTAAATATGACTTTTTCAAAATTTTATGATTTGTCGTGTTATCGCAAGTGTTCAGCTATAAGTATGCGAAATTCCAAGTCTCCAACTTAATTAGGGGCTGAGTTAGAAAAATTGTTTAAAATACACAAGTTAGAGCCCAGAGGGTTAAATATTAGACCCTTTTTTTTAAATTTTATGATGTGTCGTTTGATGTGAGATGTTCAGCTATAAGTATGCAAGCTTTCAAGTCTCCTACTTAACTAGGGGTTGAGTTAGAAAAATTGTTTAAAATACACATGTTAGAGCCCAGAGGGTTAAATATTAGACTTTTTCAAATTTTTATTATTTGCCATTTGATGTGTGGTGTTCAGCTATAAGTATGGAAAATTTCAAGTCTCCGACATATATAGTTTCTGAGAACGGGCTCTGTGACAGACGGACAGACAAACAGACAGACAGACAAAGGAGTGGGACAGGTAGGGTTTCGTCAGATGAACGAAACCCTGGAAACATGCTGCGGGTGACTGCAACAACATCCTAAAATTACATTACCATCAGCGATCTACCAATCCCGAAGATAGTTTATATTCGTTTCATATATTCTTATTCTTTTGTGCGGCCCTGTAAAATAACTGTCAATAATATATACAGTAAAACCTCTGAATAGCGGACACATCGAGAGTGCAGAATTTGCCCTCTATTTGGAGGTGTCCGCTACTGAGAGCAAAAAATGTACAGTAACTTAAGTGTTGGTAATCAAAAAAATGTCCGCTAAATAGAGGTATCCGCTAATCGGGTGTGTCCGTTATGGAGGTTTTACCAGTAAAACCTCTGAATAGCGAACACCTCGGGAGGGCAGAATTTGTCCTCTATTTGGAGGTGTCCGCTACTGAGAGTAAATAATGTACAGTTATTTAAGGGTTGGTAATCGAAAAAATGTCCGCTAAATAGAGGTGTCCACTAATCGGGTGTGTCCGTTATGGAGGTTTTACTGCATAATAATATCATCCTTTACAAGAAAATTGCATGCTGTAGGATAGACAGACAGACATCCAGAGAAAGATAACCTCCCGGAGCAATAAACACCCATGTCTTTTGTTTTAATCATCCGCAATCGTTTCTAAATTTCGTTATACGAGTATTAAAAAAATCTGTTAATTTCCAGTCGATAGACTGACTACTATCTTTTAGCCTGAGTTTTTAGCCGGATTTAGCCTGTTGTATCTCATACAACAGTCCAGATTTTATACAACAGGCTAAAAACGGTCACCGTGTATATACCCTCAAAGACGTAGCTGTTGCCACTCTTAAACTTACAAAAAAACTTTCATTCTAATGCAAAATTTCCATTACCTCACACATTCAACCAATAATATTAAAAAAATGCTTTTGCAAATTAACAATTAGCAGCTTTTTTTTTCCCATTTCGAATTTATGATTCCTTTAACACGTTGAATGCCAAGTCTATTTTGTCTGCCTTTCCGTTTAGGCCACGAAATAAGACTCCCGTTACAGAAACGATAAGTGACAGTCACCGTGACTGACGCGGCCTAAACGGAAAAATCAGTGTCGGTCACCGGTGACTGACGTGGTATTCAACGTGTTAAGCATTGGCAAATATCGCTCACCCCCTCTCCCTTTTTAACACTTTCCAACAAAGTTGAAAAGTGTTTATGACTTCCGTTTGTCTGTCCGTCTGGCCGTCTGTACGTGCTGTAACTCCCGTAAATATACTCGGATCGTTCTGAAATTTTTGGATGTTAGTGACCTCTACCATAGCACGAACCCTATTGCAAATGAAGTTTGTAGCATGTTTAGTTTATTTACAGGGACAGTCAAAAGTTTTCCGTTACATTACGGCCTATGGGAAAAAATCGTTTAAAATGATTTTTAATGATGTTACATGCTTTCAAACAGAATAAAATTGATATGCATTTATCAAGTGCACTAAAATATGCATTTTCTGTACAATATG
This sequence comes from Maratus speciosus, assembly GCA_963932465.1. Taxonomy (NCBI): domain Eukaryota; kingdom Metazoa; phylum Arthropoda; class Arachnida; order Araneae; family Salticidae; genus Maratus; species Maratus speciosus. Next base: position 577,610,336 of record OZ010788.1, on the reverse strand, counting down.
CGGCCCAAAAAATAGTTATTATTCATTTACAGTGCCACACAAAAGAATTCCGTTACATAATGATATAGGGTTGAAGGGAATTTTTTCCGGCATATTTTAATTATGTTAAACTATTACATGTATAATGAACTGAAAAAATAATTGCAGCATGTTATATTACAATCTAATTAATTATGGTCTCAAATTTGTTCAAACAAAGACGATATTTGAAAACTATCGACAAGAATTGGTTATTCTAAATTCCGATGGTAAAGTTATGGCAACTTTGGAATTTATTTCAGAGCTATTCAAAGAAACTGACGTTTGTTATTTTTCTGCCTATCTATGCTTTCGAATCACTGTTTTACAATTGAAATTATCAAAACTCAAGCTGAAAGCACAGACAAATCCGGTTCAGTTTTCATTAAAATTAACTCGATATTAAGATGCAACAGCAGAAATCAAATTACATTGCATTATTTCTTTTTATATAAATTTCTAAAATATATTTGTTTCCATAATTATTATAGTGTATAATACCTACATGTATGTTTCTCACCTTTTTTTAAATCATAATAGAAAATTTTAAGTTATTTTAAACCACTTTTTTCCCACCTACTAAATTTGTTTTTTAATTGCCAGGTCATGGTCACGTAAAATACTTTTTGATAAAATTTGGCACGCGGTAACTAAAAGGTTCGCCAACCCTGATATAGTGTTTCTGCAGATCTGTGAATGGAGTTATATCTATCCCCCTATATTAAAATCCCGATTATCTGAAGTTTTTCTTTGATACATGAATGAAATATTGTACAAATAAATGCTGTATAGTAAAACAAACTTGACTTTATTTTCAAAGAAAGACATTATGAGGATAAATATTTGATACCCTCCCAAATCCTTGAATATTACCAGAGAAGAAATCCTTGAACATTACAGGAAGTACCGTATTAATGGGACACGGTGCCCGAAAGAATGATAAAAGTCATGCGCCACAAATTATTTGTTCTAACTTATTGGCCCAATCAATTTGGCGATACCGCATGAATCACTTGCTGTCCGTTAGATATTAGTACCTGGAGACTTCCGAATTCATGGGAATAAACTTGATAACTTAGCAAAACTAAAAGGATGCCAACAGTACGTTGTTAAACATTTTTAGAAACCCTTTGAGAAGCGCATAGATTGTCAAAATAACGAAAGAGCGGTTGCCATGTAGCAAATATGATTTAGACAGAAAAATGCAAAACTTACAAATTATAACGAGGCGCAGATGTATCAGTAATCGGAATTAGTGATGCACCGAATAGTGATTTTGACCGAATACCGAATATTCGGCATGCAGATTAATCAAATACCGAATATTCAGATAGTTGAACAGTGACTGCTCTGCCGATAATCGAATATTCGGCCGGTCGAATACCTAATTTTCGGCTGGCCGAATTCAAAGTTTTAAAGATATTAAAAGTTATACTTTAAAACAATTTTACATAATATTACACAGATTTAAAGACATAATTTTACACAGATACTTCCATTTTGATAAACAAGACCTTTTTACAAGAAAATTTTACACACACACACACAATTTCTGGCATTTCTTGCCATGATATCATATTTCACAGAAATCAAAGTAAATCCGTTGAAAATATAGTTACGATATCTTCATTATTTTTAAAGTAACAAACGAAAATTTATGTTACCTTAAGTGAGATAAGATACACTGTATTTTTGACTGAATAAGTGGATTTCGATATTTATTTCTTGGACAAAAATTGTCAGTCTTGATGTGTATTATGATGACCTCTGAAAGTTTTAGCCCCCGGTATGCTATTTCTTTCTCCCAGCTTATTTTGTGTCGTCTCCAAAAAATAACGTTACGTTGTATAAGCCAGCCGTAAAACAAATCAGATGTATTATTGTACGATTAAATACTCTACAGCATTTTTTTCTAACTTCAAAGCATCGCACATTTTCAATTTTTATACCGTCGTATTGGGAAAAAGTACTTTTTAATGTAATTTGTTTGAAAACTGCATCTCGATTTATTTTTGAAATATAAATTATTTTGTAGGTTTTTGAGCCATTTGCTTAATATTGGCAACGGAAGTACTCCATTTCTGTAGAAAGTAAAGGAAAAATAGTTGTAAAATTGTAATTATATACTTTTGTTGCCATTTTCTCATAACAACCGAAAAAAAATGTAATTAAAATACATGCTATTTTGAAAAAAAATATAAGCGAATGATTTCTGTTAAAACATGGAGCTATTATAAACTATATTTAATTTTGAATGCCTATATTAATGTTACAAACAAATGAAGGCATATGAATCATTAGATAACCGTTTTTTTCCTCGAGTTTCTTTAATGACGGCGTCTTTTTGCTTTATTTCTGTATTATTTTGCGATAGTGACGTCCTATGCATGCATACAGCCATGTTTCTATATAGCTGTTTAAGAGTGGATCGTACATGTAAAGTTCTTAAGCTGATGCGAATGACGTCATTTTACGTAAAATAAAAGCGTGTGCTTTAAGTCTTAAAATTGAAGTATGTTTTGTTCTATTTATATATGCATATATTTTTTTCTTCATCGGGGGCGACACTAAATTCTGAAAAAGCAGAATTCCTGTTTTCTAGTTTTCCTTTTTCTTTAGAAACACTCTTTTTGTGAAAAAGCAAAAGACAGATTATTTGCAAGACATTATTGTTCAGCAACTTGCATTTGTACATCATTTATTCCTATGAAGGTCGGTCATCATTAATGGTTAATCTTCTTAAGTTACACTTATAAACAGTAAATAAATACTGTAACAACATTCTCTTTTATTTAAATATAATTCTGTTTCTAATTATTCTGAATATCTTTGTAAATTGACAGTTAAAAGTAGAAGTTGTGTAAGTTTTTAAAAATATTTTTCAAAAGATATTTTTAAATATTCGGTTAGGCTGAATATTCGGCAGACTGATTAGTTTGATATTCGGCCTAACCGAATATTTGGTAGCTAGGCCGAATACCGAATATTCGGTGCATCCGTAATCGGAATGTTTTTTTTTTTTTTTATTGTTAGATGAAAATGCAGTTCATCAAGCCTAATGGCTAAACATTGGGAGTTGTGCGTTTAACGACATAAAAAGTTTATTTATTTTTTCTTTTATTTATTTAGAATGGGAAAACATAGTATAGGGTTTAAATAAAATTTAAATTAATCGCTGAATTTAAAAAAAGCTGTTTAGTAAAAAAAAAAAAAAAAAAAGAGAGAGAGATAAATTTAAAGCCATATTCGATTTCACATTACAAGAATAGGAAAAATAAATTAAATATTAATTGTTATGCCTATAAATTATTATTAATTTAACTTCTCCTATATGATTAATGTGTAAAAATTAAATATATAGAGAGAGATTGGGTATTATGGAATGGTTAAACAATATGGAATACTTCGATATCTGTCGCATACGGTGTTTCAGCCAAGCGTAAAACTGCCATATAGCTTTCTAGTACCCTCATGAAGCACTGTGGTCAGCTCTGTTTGGATACCTGTTCTTGGAGCGCCGTGGTGAAATAAAATCTTATTCTCAATTTTTGCAGGTAAATTTTATAATATTCGTATTAATTATAAAATCTCAAGTTCAGTATAAAATTGAAGAATTGTATTTATTGATCTTTTAGTTAGTTTTCCTCTATACTAACTTGTTGACGAGTGACGAGGTTATGTTTTTCAAGATGGTGTGTCGGTTAATATGTAATATCAACTAGACAACTATTTCAAGACGAGTCTAGTGAAGAAGAACCACCAATCCACTCGGATCATTTGAGACGGGCTTTTTAACCACGTTGTAAACCAGATGAGGAAGATGCAGTGTGCCTCTTTTTCAATGAAAAATATTCAGAGGATGGAAGAGGGAAGAATTGCTTATAGTGCCTGATGTGGGCTGTGGTGGGGCCGAATTAATAGACTACATTTGTGCTTTTGTAAAAATAATTTTTTAAAGAATCTGATGATATATAGATGATGTACTAACGTTTAAATAATCAATTACTTTTATTCGTCTTGTAAATCGTGGTTTTTCCTGCCATTTTACTATTCCTTACAACCCTATTCCATGTTACCCGATTGGTTGCCATTACCAAAAAGTGTAACTTTCTTTTAAAAAGCTAAATATTGATATAATTTTTTTTTCTTCCACTTTAAACGCATTAAAAATTTGTTCAGAAACAGTCAAAGATTGTTCTTTACTAACTTTTAATGTATTTCCTTTTTAGGGTTTCGTACTTAAAAAAGTATAAACGGAACCATTATAAGATCACTCCTGTGTCTTTCTGTCTGTCACAGCCATTTTACTCGTAGACTATGGAACGTGGAAAGTTCAAATTGGGGGAAGTAATAAAGACTATTGACCTACATATTTGCAGCTTATTAAACATTCATAAATACATTTAGTAAAAATGTAGATGGGCTGATTAAGTTACTTAAAAAAAAACTCTTTTCTTTGTATATCGTGTGGAGTATCGTGTGAAAGCTTTCGCAACGCTGAACTCCAAAATACATTTCTTTTAATTTTAGATATTATATTTTCAAAGATATCGTCGAAAATGTAGCGCAAAAACATGTCCCCCCCCCCCCATCTAATTCCAAATCTACTGAAACTAAAATTAAGAAAAAATTAGAAGTAATAGATGATAATTTAAACCTTGCAGGAAAGTTATAGCGATTACCCTAGGTCACATAGTTTATGAGAAAATCGCATTTTTCCGTTACACACAAATTTCGATTTACGGGCATTCAACAAAAGTTTTGAGCAGCGCTGGAGGTACCTATCGTAGCAGAAGTATAAAAGCATTGTTGGGAATTGATTTTCGAAAAAAAAAATCGTTTGTAATTAGTCGAGATATTAACCCTTAAAATACTGACTTTTTTTGGCATGCATAATGACAGGGGCGGCGCACTCTATGGACAATCGGCTTTTAAAGGCTAGTTAAAAACTTTTAATGATATACATGTGTAATACAATGCCCCGTATCAGTATAAAAGCAATAAACGTCAAATTGTTAAAAACAGACTAATTTAATTAGAATTAATCACATAAATACTATGGAACTCGCGACAAGTTTGCATTGAGTGGATCTCTCAGTGCGCCTTGAGTGACTTTAAAAGTTAATTAAAAACCTATCTGGGAAAACGCGGCACGGACCAAGGTGGCGTTGCAACTTTGCGACCTCCTTTCGAAGCGCGCTTAGTATAATGCCAAATTTAAACTTTGAACAAAGATTTTTTTTAGCTACACTGTAGAAAGAAAGGTTATTACTACGCTGAATTTAGTTTTATGAAATGTCAAATGAAGTTCAAATAGGCACTGCTTTTATTATCAGTACCGAATTAAGTTCATCAAATGAGTTATAGAGAATAGCTATATTTGATATTATTTAGGTTCCACATCTCTTTGAACTTTCATGGTACATTCCTTTACACTTTTTTAGTATATATACATTTACATCCAGCCCCACTTTGTATAGTTTTTTACAAAGTCTTAGTATTCTTTTAGCAACGGTTTTTATTAATAATACAATTACTAAATCATATATTTATTGTACGGAACTCTCTGTGCGCGAGTAATACTCATTCTTGACCGTTTATTTTTAATGTTGACTTACAAATAAAAATGTACATGGTATTCCATAATACTCGAATTTCCTTTATATATGGTAGCTTCAAATAATTTATTATTGGCCGCTACAAAAAGAGCCGGTAAGGTACCCACTTTTAAATAACGCCATTACAATTCACCGATACGAAATGAAGAGGAAATCTTTAATTTAACTCCCCATTTCCAATGCACCTTTCAGGGTGTGTGTCTTCATTTGCTCCCTAATTCTTAAACAAATCACCACAGGCAAAATCAGACCCATCTAATTGGCTTTTTGGGAAACTAATGAAAGTTTAGGCATTTAATCAACTTTTGTCTTTTATCAAGATGCTTTTTTATCACTCTCCAAACTCCCTTGTGCCCTTTTAACTCACGCCTCTTAGAAGTTGCCTCCGTTTTGTGTTTAGAATTATTCATAGGAGTCGTCTTTTTTAACACATTGAAGACGGTATGTGATGAAAAGTATATAGCCTGAATTCCCGCATATTTTGATCATATAGAATGCTACTTCTAATATTCTTTAATGCGCTGTAATTTTATTAAAAACGAGCTCACAGCCAATAGTATGCTTGGATTACACCTTCATCTTTTATTCTTACAAAACCCACATAGCATTTTTAGTTTTCAGAAAATTTGCAACAGTCTTGCTTTGAAAACCTGCAAAGTTGCAGTAAGCTCAGCATGACAAGAGTGAAAGTTCATCCGAAGTCACCACACTTTGAACTTGCAGCTAACTCGTCGTGCAAGTTAAATTCATGCTGTATCAAATTTACTGCAAATTAACGGGAAACATGTAATCAAAAATACTGTAAACTTACTGCAAAGTAGTAATCATTTCCATGCTACACTATCTGTTTACAACTGTTACACTATAAGTTTAACCCCTTCGAATGGGTCCATAGACCAGGTCTATTGATGCGAACGCATCATCGGAAGGTGCATGGATCGTTTTTATCACCACAAACAAGTTAGGGTAATATTTGTACTTTTCAATTAGAGCATTTTTTGGTATTTGATAAGTATAGCGTCGAGGAAAAGCGGTGCCTACCGAATAAAATTTCTGCAATTTCTGCGTATGTGCTGATTGTCTATTCTCTCAACAGAGGGATTTTTTGCTTTCGTCACTTTCGCGAATTAAAGATAATCTTGCCAACAGTTTCGCAACAAACTACTCATGCAAGTGGGTGATGGTATATCTTGTGGGAGATTTGCTGTGAATTTCTCAATTCAAATTTGTCACGGCAAGATAATATCAGAAAAAAGTCAAACTTGCTGCTAATGTTCATGCTGTCTGAGAATATCCGGTACAAGTAATATTTTCTTCCTCCAATCCACAAAAACGTTAATTTACGTGACCCGTCTCCAACAACTGACAAATAAAAAACTCGAATTCACGTTATCCGTCTTCAATGTGTTAAGTAAGTATCGTTTTGAATATTAAAAAAACAAAATATAATTTTTTAACTATTGTATATTTCTACATGAAACCTTGTACCATAATTTACTTTTCTACATAATTTCTGCTTATATCAAGGCACTTATCGTACCAGCTTTTGTATATCATCTACATAGAAATATCCAGCCTCATCCAGCAATATTAAGGCTGCTAGTCACTCAGCTTTCGAATTACCCTCACTAATGGGCATTTGATGCCATGGAGGAAAGAGATAAATGAAGATGCAGTATGCTGTAAAAAAGGTTTGAAATATGAAACCATTTATCGCTCGAACTTAAACATCCACAGTAGGCCCAAACAAAACAAGCACCTGGAACAGGGACGGAATTCTTTGACATCACCCGTGCATTCTAAAGCAGCATTCCATTGTATTATGAATTAAAAACTGTATTATTAAAAGTTTTCTTCTTTTTCTCGTGAAAGAACGTGCTTGTGTTCGGGCCTACTGTAGCGGATTTTAGGGTTATTTTTTTGGCGTCACCCCCAGCCACCTTACTGCATCTTCATCTATCTTAGGGGTGCACAACCTTTTTAAGAGGAGGGCCACTTGCAAAAATATATGGGTTGTCGACGGCCACATCAGTAACACAGAGAATTCTATTTCAGAGAAGTATTTCGGATAAAAACATGGTTTCAGAGAAGGTGGGGAAGTTTTACCCCTCTAGGTTCCCTTATCCAGTCAACATATCCAATTTAGTTGGCAAGGATATACCAACAGTTTACGTTTGTATATATAACAGAGATATAGCAAGTATTATTTTCAGGTAGTGATAATATTCCTTGACTTTGTTCGGGAAGGGGGGGGGGGGGTATACATTTTGCTTTATTAAAAGTGCTAAGAAACAAGCATAGTCATGAAAGTGGCTAGTGCCGAAAAAAAATGAAAACTTTATGAACGAAGGGGAAAGGAGGAGCCGATCAACAAAATTTGAGATTTTTCTCCACCCGATTCAAATTCAATTTTTTCGCCACCCGATCAACGAAATTCCCCTTTTCCGCGCCCGCAATCAACAAAATACTTTTTTTTCCCGCACCCGATCAACGAAACTTTAAATTTTTTTGTGCCTTATAGACAAATTCGAAAATTTTCCGAAGTCTTTGAGATTTTTCCGCTCCTGGTGGGCAAAATTTGCGATTTTTTCGGATGCGATCGACGAAATTCACGTTTTTCTCTCCTGATCAACGAAATTTGCAATTTTTTCTTGCCTGATCAACGAAATTCGCGATTTTTCCACTCCCTATCAACAAATTTCGCTTTTAACTGACTGACAAAATTTGTAATTTTCCCATCGTTAATCCTTGATCGTCAACGCGATGTTTCCGAGCCCAAACGACAAAACACGCGATTTTCCCGTGCCGATAAACGAAAATTTCAATTTTCCACGCCTGATCGCAAAATTCGAAATTTTTCCGCACCCGATCAACGAATTTCGCGATTCTTAACTGACTACCAAAATTTACAATTTTTCGCGCGGTAGAGTGACGAAATTCGCGATTTTTTCTCTCGATACACTGACGAAACTCACGACTTTTCCGTAACCGACCATCAGTGCATCATCGATAAAGTTCACGATTTTTCTGTGCCCGATCAACGAAATTTGCGATTTTTCCGCGCTTGATCGACAAAGCCTGCAATTTTTTCATGCCAAGTAGACGGAATTTGCGATTTTTTCGCGTTTCATTGATAAAATTTGTGATTTTTCCTTGCCTGATCGACGAAATTTGTGATTTTTTTCATGCCTTATCTACGATATTTGCGATTTTTTCACGCCCGATTGACGAAATTTGTGATTTTTGTGTGCCGATCAACGAAATTATCAATTTTTCTGAGCCTAACCGACAAAATTTTGTAATTTTTCCGTACCTAATCGACGAAATTTGCGATTTTTACGCATCCGATCAACGAAATTTGCTATTCTTAACGGACTGATTAAATTTGCAATATTTTCTCGTTACAAATTGATGAAATTCGCGATTTTCTCTCGCGATAAACTGATCAAACTTTCGATTTTTCTGCAGCCGATCAACAAAATTTTTTATTTTTTCGCGCATCATCGACAAAATTCGCGATTTTTCTGTACCCAATCAACGAAATTCGCGTTTTTCCTCGCCTGAGTGACAAAATTCGCGATTTTCCCGCGCCTGATAACGAAATTCATGATTTTTCCGTGTCCCATCGACGAAACTCGCCACCATTCCGTGACCGATCAACGAAACTTGTGATTTTTCCGTGCTTCATCGACAAAATTTGTGATTTTTCAATAAAATTTCTATTTTCCCTTGCTTGATCGACAAAATTCGCGATTATTCCGTGCTCGATCAACAAAGCTCGCAATTTTTCGTGCCCGAACGAAGAAATTCACTATTTTTCCTTGCTTGATCTAGAGGTCTGCACGGGCCCGGGCTTGGTCCGAGGCCCGTACCCGGTCCGGCCCGCGCCAGCAGAATTAGGACAATTTTTTCAACGGGCCGGGCCGACAAACAAATAAACGGGCCGGGACGGCAAAAAAAATTGAACGGGCCTGCAGGGCCGGGCCTGTTTTCACTAATTTTTGTACGGGTCGGGCCGAGAACTGTAAAAATGCAAACGGCCGGGCTCGGGCCGAACTTTCAATTTTTACACCTGGCCGGGCCAAGATAGCTTTCGTTCGGGCCGGGCCCGGGCTCGTAAATTCCGGCACGTACAGACCTCTAGCTTGATCTACAAAATTTGCGATTTCCCAGTGTTCGTTCGAAGAAATTCAAATTAATTTTCGACTAGCGACTGACGCAATTGAAAACTTGGGAATTTCCTATGTTGATATCTATGGTATCGGCCGTGCGATAAACGAAATTCGTGATTTTTAACTGACTGACGAAATTTACAATTTTTCCCGTGAAAAGTTGACGAAAAAATTCACAATTTTTTCCTGCGATCTAATGGTAAAAAAATTGCGATTTTTTTCCAGTTATAAATTTATGAAGTTCGCGGGCCACAAGTTAACCCATCGCGGGCCACCGGTTGTGCATCCCTAATGTATCTCTTTCCTCGATGGTTTCATGCATTCTTGTATTTAAAATATTTCCTTGGGAAATTAATATTTTTAACTCTTAGTTTCCTGTGTACTCTTCTTAAAGGATGTCTCTTTTTTCCTTAGTCGTCATGATATTTCTGAAATATATACTTAATTTTTTAATTTTATATGAAGTATTAAAATCTTACAGTTCGTCAGTTTTTAACACATAAAATATTAAGCATAGATTTTAGAGATATTTTGAGAACTAAGAAAAAACAAACATCCCTCAAGAAGGGTACACAGAAACAAATGAGTTAAAAATATTAATTTTCCAAGGAGATATTTTAAATATACGAATGCATCAAACCGCCCATAGACTTAGCATTAGCGAGGGAAATTCGGAAGCTGAGTAACAAGCAGCCTTAAAATCCCTTCTTATAATCGCAATAATATACTAACGTAATGTTCAGTGTTTCTTTCTTTTTTTTTAATTTTCAATGAAAATAAATGTGTTTTGGTAGAATTTGTTGATTTTTCCCTTCTATTCTTTTACTGACATATTTTTTTGCAAAATGTTAAATCTGTGACAAAGACTGTGCATAAGAACTTCAATGCTAATCCATAGGGACTTATACTTTCACTCATATTAAATTGGAATATCATTTTCTGTATCTACCTTTTCTTTTTCGCGTATTTCCTTTGGTATGAAAATTTCATAAGCTTCGAAAGTTCTTGACAAACATCTTCACATACCGTTCAATAACCACTGTCCCCAGACCAAGTACAAAGCAAATTCTCTGTGTATTTGACAAGACTATCCCATCGCTTTGAAATCCTTTCTTGAATTGCAGATTTTGAAAGCCTGTCTTCTTTTTTATCTTTTTATCTTTGTTGTCATACTTAGTGAAGGTTATTTTAACAGAATTTCATCAATATTTAACTTTTTTGAGAAGATGGATGCGCTAATTATCTAACATTCAATTTCAAGAAGTCGCTCGGATTATTTATATAACTCTAGTTTTTGTTATTCAAATCTTCTGCTTCTACTTTTTACTTTATTCTATTTGTAATAGAAGAAAGTATTGTAATCGAAATATATTTCGACTTCCGGTTTTCGACGAATTTATACGTTTTAAGGGTCAGAGAACCCGAAAAACATATTTATACAAAATGTCTGTGTGCCTGTGTGTCGCCAAAGTACCATCGAAATGTGAATGAAGTTATGCATAGAACTGAACTAAATTTCGTATATTATATGTTTTCAGCTAGGTCCAGCAATAGCGATTTTCGTGCCATTTTCATTATTGTACCATCAAAAAATGTATGACGCTATGCATAGAATTGGACCAAATTTTTTATGTACGTTTTTGGCTATGGCCAGCAGGTCCTCCTTGAATTTCGAAACATTTCGCCGGAAGGGAGCGGTTTAATATCGATTTTTGTATAATTTTCTCGTTTTCTTTTTTATTTCTAATATACATCGGTGGCTAGTGCAGCGACGGTAACTTCGCATCCTGCTAAGCCTGCTGTTCGCAAGCAGCTGACGTACCACAGAATAACGAAAAGTATTGATTTTATTAAATATCCTGATTGAGATTAACTCGTTTTTATTCGTATTAATTGACTGAAGCAGAAATGTAAGATGGAAGTCAAAGTTGGTGTAAAGTATTGAACTAATAATATTATTAGTATTAATATTTGTTAGTTACTTTTTGAAATATTAAGATGTATGAGATAGAAGAAAATTTTGGGATTGGCACATCCAACTAGTTTATAAATATTTAAATCTCTTTCTGTCAAAAGGTATGCATAAAAATCTCAATAGTTAATCCATAGACATCTCCACTTTCACTCATATAAAACCAAATTTCCTTTTCTGCGTCCACCTTTTCTTTTTCACGTATTTCCTTTGGTATGAAAATTTCATAAGCTTCGAAAGTTCTTGACAAACATCTTCACAGATCGTCTGATAACCACACTGTCCCCATACCGAGCACAAAAGCTTTTGAAAGCTTAAGCAAATTCTCTGAGTATTTGACAAGACTATTCCATCGCTTTGAAGCCCTTTTTTGAATTGCAGATTTTAAAAGCCTGTCTTCTTTTTATTGTTGTTCTCATACTTAATGCAGGTTATTTTAACGAAATATCATCAATATTAAACTTTTCTGAGAAAATGGATGTGCTAATCATCTAGAATTGAATTTCAAGAAGTTTGTCGGATTATTTATATAACACTGGATTTTGTTATTCAAATTTTCTGCTTTTCCTTTTTTCCCCCTAGGAATTCTGCATTCACTTATTTTGTATAGAGAGAATATTGCGTTATCACTAATATTAAAATTGTAATAAGTTAATTCAATAAAACCTATGAACACTGAATCTGTCTATAACGGAATCATATCTTAACGAGGAAATTTTGTACTTTTGACGAAAGGTAATACCGTACAATCATACCTGTTAACAATTAAATGCATGATTTTATATTTTGTTCGGAAAACATTTTATTAGCCCCGAAATGCTATTTCTTTCTCCCAACTTATTTTGTGTCCAAAAAATAACATTATCTTACAGAAGCCAGTAATAAACAAAGCAGATGTATCATTGTATAATTAAATACTCTATAGCTTTTTTAAAATTTCTAAGCATCGCACATTTTCAATTTTTATACCGTCGTATTGGAAAAATAAGTACTTTTAAATGCAATTTGTTTGAAAAATGTATCTCCTTTGATTTTTGAAATATTAATTTTTTTGTAGTTTTTAGCACCATTTGTTTAATTTTGGCAACTCAAGTACTCCATTTATGTAGACAGTAAAGGGAAAATAGTTGAAAAATAGCTCTTTGTTGCCATTTTCTCATAACAACTGAAAGAAAATGTAATTAAAATACGTGCTGTTTTAAAAAAATATAAACGAATAATTTCTGTTAAAACATGGAGCTATTATAAACCATATTTAATTTTAAGTTATCTATATTAATGTTACAAACAAATGAAGACCTTTGAATCATTAGATAGCCGTTTTATTGTCGAGTTTCTTTAATGACGGCATCTTTTTGCTGCATTTGTGTATTATTTTGCGATAGTGACATTCTTATGCATGCTTTACTGTAGATGTTTAAGAGTGGATCGTAAATGTGGAATTCGTAAGCGGAAGCGAATGACGTCATTTTACATAAAATAAAAGTGAGTGTTTTAAGTCTTAAAATTGAAATATGTTTTGTACTATTTATATATACATATATTTTTTTCATCGGGTGCGACACTAAATTCTGAAAAAGCAGAATTCGTGTTATCCTAGTTTGAGTCTATTTTTGTTAACTATCCACTAGAAAAATCGTGAAAAAATTTATTAATGTTTCTGTTGGCATAATATCGTTGTGTCACTCCTGAGTTGCATAACAAAAATTGCTCAAATAATGATAATTTAAAATTACCGTATATACTCGTGTATAAGTCGACCCCCCCCCACCCCCCCGGGCCGCGCCACAGTTCTTAAGCAAATTTTTGAACAAAAAAAAATTGAATTTTCGTGTATAAGTCGAAACCAGATTTCTGGTAGTATGTTGAAAAATGATTTGTAATCGAGGATCTAAAAAAAAAATAATAAATTTTCATTAAATTAGTAAAATATTTTTTTCTACATTTCTAATCAGACTTTTTAAGAAAATTTCAGCGTTTTAAAAATGTATGATTATGTAAAACCGAAGAAGCTTAAACTATTTTGATACCTATTCACATCGATTTAACGATACTTAAAAAGAAAAAAAAATCTTTCAAAAATCTATTCAAGCCTTATTTACAAGAATAACAACTTCTTGGACTGCTAAAATATAGTACTTTTTTGTAGTGTAGGACTTTTAGAAGAGATATCTAGAAGCATTCTCAAGTTGAACTCTTTCTAAAAAGGGGATTAAAATGTTTAAAGGAATGCTCCTGTATTGAAGGGAATTCTATCCCAAGAGAAAAGGGTGCAGAACAATTAAAGGGACATTATTGTTTAGCCTTTTTTGTCAGGAAAATGACCATTGTCCGCTTTTATCTCGCTTGCCAACCTATACCCGTATGTGATTACTTAAAAGACTTGCCCATTCGCCGATTATCTGTGAAATTATTATTTATTATTATTATTTTTTACTAATTCGTGCATAAGTCGACACCTCATTTTCATCTCCCAAATTTTGTCTAAAATTCTTCGACTTATAAACGAGTACTAGCAGGAATGACCGAGCTAAGCTCGATCAAAATTAGCTTTGTGTTTGTCTCGATATATTATTCCCACTAAATCATTCTTGCTGTTTTAGATATAATTAGTTTGACCCTGAGACATAGTGACCCAAAATGACGCACTAATCGATTTTTTTCGAACATGCGACCTAATACAATGCTCTTTTCGAGCCTGAAAACGATGGAATACAAAATTTAGTGAAAATCGTTAGTCATATTCTAGATAAAATAAGCTTGACCCACGTTGATTCAAAAAACCACTAACCGAAATTTATCGAATGTGTGAGCTATTTCAATGGTCTTTTTGTTCTGTGAAACGGTATAACAAAAAAAATTGTCAAAATTGTTTGAACATTTTTGAGATGGATGCCGTTAGCTTGACCCCGACCCATTATCACCAAAATGACCCAAATGAATCACCAAAATGAATTTTCTTGAGCATGCGACCCAGCCCACTGGTTTTATATTGTCCAGAAACGGTGTAGTACAAAGTTTTGTCAAAATCTTTTGAGCCGTTTTTTAGATAAAGTTAGCTTGATCCTGGTCCATTAGGACCCAAAATGACCCATTGATTGAATTTTCTTGAACATGAGACCCTGCAAAATGGTCTTATCATGCTCGGAAACGGTATTATACAAAATGTTTTCAAAATGTTTTGAAGCGCTTTTTAAATACAATTAGCTTGACCCTGACCCATTGTGAGCCAAAATGACCCACTAATCGAATTTTCTTGAACACGTTACCCATCCTAATGGTCTTTTCGTGCCCGAAAATTGTTAGATGCAAAATTTTGTCAAAATCGATTGAGCCGTTCTCTAGATATAACTAGCTCGACCCTGACCCATTATGACCAAAAATGACCCACTAATCTAATTTTCTCGAACACGAGACCCATCCCAATGGTCTTTTCTAACCCGAAAATAGTAGGGTGCAAAATTTCGTCAAAATCGTTAGAGCCGATATCTAGATAACTTCGATTGCCCACGGTGACCCAAAAATGACCCACTAATCTAATTTTCTGGAACATGTGACTTAGCCCAATGGTCTTCTCGTAATCCAAAACTGTAGAATATAGAGTTTAGTGAAAATAGTTAGAGCCGTTTCTTAGTTAAAAATATTTGACCCACTGTGACCCAAAAATGACCCACTAATCTAATTTTCTCGAACACGTGACCCATCCCAATGGTCTTTGCGTGCCCGAAAATGGTTAGATACAAAATTTAGTCAAAATCGATTGAGCCGTTCTTTAGATATAATTAGCTTGACCCTGACTCATTATGACCCAAAATGACCCACTAATCGAATTTTCTTGAACACGAGACCCATCTCTTCGTGCCCGAAAACAGTAGGGTGCAAAATTTCGTCAAAATCGTTAGATCCGTTATCTAGATAGATTGACCCACGGTGACCCAAAAATGACCCACTAATCGAATTTTCTCGAACACATGACCCATCCCAATTGTCTTTTCGTGCCCGAAAATGGTTAGATACAAAATTTAGTCAAAATCGATTGAGCCGTTCTTTAGATATAATTAGCTTGACCCTGACCCATTATGACCCAAAATGTCCCACTAATCGAATTTTCTCGAACACGAGAGCCATCCCAATGGTTTTTTTCGTGCCTGAAAATGGTTAGGTACAAAATTTAGTCAAAATCGATTGAGCCGTTCTCTAGATATAATTAGCTCGACCCCCATTATGACCCAAAATGACCCACTAACAGAATTTTCTCGAACACGTGACCCATCCCAATCATCTTTTCGTGCCCGAAAACAGTAGGTTGCAAAATTTCGTCAAAATCGTTAGAGCCGTTATCTAGATAAACTTAGCTTGAAACACGGTGACCCAAAAATGACCCACTAATCGAATTTTCTCGAACATGTGACTTAACCCAATGGTCTTCTCGTAATCCAAAACTGTAGAATATAGAGTTTAGGGAAAATCGTTAGAGCCCTTTTTTAGATAAAAATAGCTAGACCCACAATGACCCAAAAATGACCCACAAATCGAAATTTCTCGAACACGTGACCTAGCCCAATAGTCTTCTCGTGCTCGAAAATGGTTGGATACAAAATTTGGTCAAAATCGATTGAGCCGTTCTTTAGATATAATTAGCTTGACCCTGACCCATTATGACCCAAAATCACCCACTAATCGAATTTTCTCGAATACGAGACCCATCCCAATGCTCTTTTCGTGCCCGAAAACGGTAGAGTGCAAAATTTAATCAAAATCGTTAGAGCCGTTCTCAAGATAAAATTTACATACATACACACACACACAATTTTTGCTCGCATTATAGTATAAGATATACGATATATACTTACTTTAAAGTGTTTACACTACACAATAACAACTTGCAAATTAAGAAACTTTTTTACAGTGCATCGAAATGACTGAGTCTTATGAATATTAATTGTAACGAATATTGTAAATGTTTGTATTGACCCTTTATGTACTGGATTATGAATTCATGAAAATTTTATTTTTTAAAGCCTTTTTCGTGGATTTTTGAAACTACTTTTGAAGATTTACATAATCATTTAATAAAATTTAGAAGTATTAATTAAATTTGAATTTATAGGGATTTTGTGCAATATTTATAACAACACTCAAATCTTTTATTTTAAATATTTCTCTTAGTATTTTGTAGAATTAAGAACTGTACAAATATAATGTTCTTACAATAGAAATATAGAAATATTTCCGAATTGAAAGCCCCCCCCCTCCCCCAACGGCAAGAAAGATGCAAAGGCAAAAGAAATCATCCTTTTAAAAATATTTTTATTTTGTGAACCCGTAATGCTTTTGGAACAAGATTAAGTAGTGCATCTATAATTCATTCTAAACCGTATTACGACTAATCGATGCATTAAATAAATTTTATAACAAGTTATTTTAATGGTACTTATAAGTACCGCCAGTAGATAAAGGGTTAATGTATTGTATTAATTGTAATGGATATTTTAAATGTTTGTATTAATGGATTTTATTAAATAATGAATATGGTAAATGTTCGTATTAATGTAATGTATTAATTGTAATGAATATTATTATTGCAGCGCATAATCTAATATCGTGTTATAACTACCCGGAAAATTCTATAATCGGTTGTTAACTCTATTTTAAAGTAGAGGGGAAAATTCGTTAACGTTAAATACTAAGAATAAAATCTTTTCTTGTTCCAAGAATCAGATCTTTACTTTCCAACTTTGCGAAAATAAATGCATCACTGATTCTTTCCAACTTTTAGAACCTTAACTCTTTTGAGATTTAAACTGAAAGCGTAATCACGCAGTTTCTATTCCAGAAAGATCCTTTGTTTCTACTGTTTTCTTGATTTCGACTACTTCGAAACTTTCTGGCGTATTCATAATGAATTATTCGTATTTTGAAGATTTCTATCGCGATGATGCCCCGTATTGCGTTTTCCAACAGAACATCTCTAAAAATACGTTTAACCCTAAAAACATTGTAACTGAAAATTTATAATATACTAGCTGGCGATATGTTGCATTTGCGTCGCATGAGATCTTTTGATTTTTTTTTATGGGGGGGGGGGGGTATATCTAATTTACTTTTACATTTACAAAAGATTTATAGTATTAATTTTATTAACTTACTTATTATAAGCAAGAAGTCATATTTAGCAATGTAAATTAACTAAATATTTCGAAAATTACATTTTGTAAATTTCATAATTTTGATGCAATTACAGTCGAATGTTTTTGTAAGAAAAGGGCAATAATGTTTCATTGGACGTTCGGATTTTGGACAAAAATTTGTCATGCTAATTCAGCGAAACAGCACCGAAAACTGGCGATATGAAGCAATTAAAATAATAAAACTTTGTAAAAAATCACCATAAAATAAAAACAATACATAGGACGCGTTTCGAGCTAAAAATATAACAGCTCGTCATCAGCTACTGTAAACACGTGTCCGTAAACAGACAAGGTAAAAAAAAAAAAAAAAAAAAAAAAAAATGAAACACCAATTTTTTTTTTTTTTTTTTTTTTTTTTTTTTAACCTTATCCGCTTACGGACACGTGTTTCCTGTAGCTGATGACGAGCTTTTATATTTTTAGCTCGAAACGCGTCCTATCTATTGTTTTTATTTTATGTTGATTTTTTACAAAGTTTTATTATCTTAATTGCCATGCTAATGTTTGTTTACTTGTCTAACTCGTTAATTTTATTGAATTTCTTATTATAAGCAAGAAATCATATTTACAATGTAAAACTACTAAAATTACTTATTGTAAATTTCATGATTTTGGTGCAATTATAGTCGAATGCTTTTACAATGTTATTTAATTGGACGTTCGGATTTTCGACAGAAACTTGCCATGCTAATACTATATTTCACTTGTCTAACTTACGAAGCGATCTGATTCAGGTGCGTATTGCCAAGTTCTGTAATTTGTAGTTGTGGGTTGCTATGATTTTGGCAAAAATATTAAATCAGAGAACACGCCCTGTACTTGTGTTCTATCCAAAGACTTTTAAGGTGCTAGACTGTCAATTCCTCGTCCATTCCCATTCAAAAGCATGGCAGCCATCTGAAATGATTTGAAGTAAATTGAAACACCTCAACCGCGAGGTTTGTATGGCAGCTGTTAATTATTTACCATTAAGTGCTATGGCTAGACTGAGCTTAAAAAATTAATTTTTATCAATATATATGAAGTTTATGGCATATTTTTTACATGAAGCTATTTTTTATATCTAAATATGCGTTTTAAATATTGAATTTTCGGAAATCAAATAAAATAAGGCGATTTATTAATAATTTTATGGATAGTATGTTTGAAAAAGAGTATCTAATTTTAACGTCTTATAAACTGAAATAAAGGCGAAATTTATATGGAAACAGATTGTTAAAAATTATAATTCCACCTTTTTTAAGTTTGACTTACAAAAGTAACTGGTAGGGAAGTTTAGTTTTAAGGTAGCAACTGTAACATAATATAGTAATTTACAAAAATTTAAATTACTTGTAAAAAGAATCTACGTTTTTTGAATTAATTTTTTATGCAAAAAGGTAATTAAAAAAATGCATATTAACGAAAGTAATAACGAATAATCGTTAATATACTATATTTTTATCATTGGAGGATGTTTATTGAAATACTTACTTACTATACGAAAAAAACCAAAAAAATTGATGAATAATAAAGTTAAAAAAAAAAAAAAAAAAGACCTAAATGAAATAGATAATGGAATAGATTAATGATCCGCAATGAAACACACGCTGATAAAAGTTTTTTCTTAGGTAAATTAAAATATAAAACATATATACTGCCCATTCATCTACATTTTAAACAAATTCGAAAAATGTCATTTCATATGAATCAATAATATCGAAAATCTTTCACTTCTTTGGATATTATTGATTGCAGACGATATCTCATAATTTTTCTTTATCACATGTATATTTGTACATCATATATATATATATATATATATATATATATATATATATAAAAGAATATAAACTAAGAAATAATTAAATCACTTTATGCATAAAACACAAAAACAAATATACGTGGGTGGTTCAATATTATTGTCCCTAGTGTATATAAAAATAATTATACTGCGATGGTTGATGTGGAATATCGAAGCCTATTGTCTTAAATGCCTATATGCTCAATTTCAGAACCGTAGCTGCTATATTGACATAGTTTTGGAGGGAGGGGTGAAGTTTTAGAGACCTATTTTTGTGGGAGTTTTTAAGGAGGAGGGTGAGGGTGAAATGTTGGTTTGGAGCTTATGAGGCTATATTTGTGACAGTGGATGAGATGTTGCTACATCACTATGATCCCGAGTCCAAACGACAGTAGTTACGTCTCATCCACTGTCACAAACCAGCTCCATAAGCTAAAAATCAGCCTTTCACCCACCCCCTCGCCCACTCCTCCCTCCAAAACTATGTGAATATAGCAGCTACGGTTCTGAAATTGAGCATATAAGCATCGAAGGCATTAGGCTTCGATATTCCACAACAACCATCGCAGTACAAATATTTTATATACAATAGGGACAATAATTATTGAACTACCCTCGTATAATAAATATCTTTTCATTGAATTACATTTACAAACAATTACCTATTATCCCTTTAATTATACATTGTGTTTCTTCCTTTATATCCATGACCGTGTTCTGCCTTTTTTTCTGCTCAAAGGAAATTTTATTGTTAAAATAATCATACCCATCCATATATTGCAAGCGTGTTCAATTATAAATGCAACATTTCCGGAGAAACTTTGTAAGTAGAATATGTAGGACCTTTTGTTAAAAAGAAATCTAATTCTATTATCCATATTTCTGCATATCTTAGTGACAAAACGGTTAATTAAATGTTTCCTATGATATTTATTGATTTAATTTTTAATTCTTTCATCAAATATATGTGACTTAATTAGAATTACCTTGACTAATGCTTACCATGTATTGTTCATGTCTATATATATCGTATGTAATTATGTATTTCTTGTCCTTTTTAGGTGAATGGTTGTTAATTTTGTGAATGCTTTTTAAAGAATCATTAGTAACCTTTTGTGTCAGAAACATCTTTTCTTAGGTATGTTACTATAGTTATTGCCATTTCCTTAAACTTAAAAAAGTTTTATCCTAAAAAACGAAAAATCATTCCTAGAAATCATTGTCCTAAAAATTTCATAGATTAAATTAAAAAATTCAATTGTACGTACTTAAAATTATTTATTTGTTTTGCTTTTATTATTTAGCCAAGGCTGAATTACCGCCGAAGCAAACTTCCACCAGTAAATGTTCTTATAAGTTTCCTCCTTTATTTAACCTCTGGATTTCAGCATTTGCGCACTCCACACCAGTACAATTCGGGGTTGTTAGCAATATAGTGATGGTGCAATATAACACATGATTTCGATACGAGATTTAATGAGGAATCGAATTGTGATATTTATTTTTATCAAAAATTTCATTTTGCCAATGAAAAATGCAAATTAATAAAAGCATGTTAAAAAAAAAAAAAAAAAGAAAGAAAAGAAAGAAAGAAAAACGCCGACATTTAAAGTTTTATTCCGATCGAATTCACACTAATATAGTGCTAAACTCCTTATTTATGCAGAATTTCTGTCACAAATAGAGAAATATTACTATTCGTTTTTACTGGTGGAAGTTTGCCCATCAGTAATCCAATTCTACATTTGGCATGACTAGAGGGTACAATAAAAAAAACCTGTCTAATCTTTCAGTTAAGCAGGTTCGGCGCCCCTCAGCTAATGCCAAACAAAGGATTACGACATTATTAACATGATTGGAAACATGCAACAATATTATCGCCCCGTAAACGTGCTAGCGAAATGCGTACGTTTACACGACACCATGTATGTTTCGCAATAGTAACCATAGGGTCTCTGCGACGAGGGATTCTATGTAAAAATAACTAATAATAAAAAAAAAAACATAAATTGCAGAAAATTTAGCATTATATTTTTATGATAGGGGTCCATCGCAAATTTTTTACTTTCTTCTATCTTTACAAGAAGAAAGTATTGTATTCGTGAAAATTTTCAACTTCCATGTTTCGACGGATTTACACGGTTTAGGGGTCACAGATTCCAAAAAACATGTTTTTACAAAATATCTGTGAGTCTGTGAGTGTCTGTCTGTTTGTATGTGACACAAATTTTGTGGGCGCTCTATCTCAAGAACTAATGCACGGAATTTAATAAAAATTTATATTCAAGTAGTCCCTAATATAAATTGGCGCTGATTAGTTTTTGGTGTAAATCGCCCTGCAGGTGGCGCTGCTATGCTGCATTTTTCGCGATTTCTGCAGTAGCTCTATCTCAAGAACTAATGCACGGATTTTCATCAAACTTCATATTCAGTTATTCCTTGATATGAATTGGTGCTAGTAACGTTTTGGTGTAAATCGCCCAACAGATGGCGCTGCTATGCTGCATTTTGCCGGATTTACACGATTTTCGCAATAGCTCTATCTCAAGAAATGATGCACGAATTTTCATCAGACTTCAGATTCAATTAGTCCTTGATATAAATTGACGTTTTATGCATTTGGGTATAAATCGCTCAACAGGTGGCTCTGCTATGCTGCATTTTTTGCGATTCCCGCAATAGCTCTATCTCAAGAACTAATGCTTGGATTTTCAACAAACTTCAGGTTCAGGTATACCTTGATATGAATTAGCGCTGCTTATGTTTTGGTGCAAGTCGCTCAACAGGTGGCGCTGCTATGCTGCATTTTTCAGAATTTCCACTATAGCTCTACCTCAATAACTAATGCACGAATTTTCTACAAACTTCAGATTCAGGTATCCCTTGATATAAAATAGTGCTGTTTATATTTTGGTGTAAATCGCTCAACAGGTGGCGCTGCTATGCTGCATTTTTTAGAATTTCCACTATAGCTCTATCTCAATAACTAATGCACGAATTTTCTACAAACTTCAAATTCAGGTATCCCTTGATATAAAATAGTGCTGTTTATGTTTTGGTGTAAATCGCTCAACAGGTGGCGCTGCTATGCTACATTTTTTAGAATTTTTGCTATAGCTCTATCCCAAGAACTAATGCACGAATTTTCATCAAACTTCAAATTCAGATATACTTTCATATGAATTGGTGCTAAATTGATGTAATTTCTTGTACTATTTAAATGATTTAATTGACGTGATTTATATAGAAGAAAGTTTTGTGTTGGCCACAACATACTAGTTTACAAGGGAATAACGCCAATAGCATTAATGCTGTCTATAAGAAAAAGTATATGTAAAACATTATCGACTTTAGAACAAAGTATATTTTAAGTTGGATTTATTTTTATTTTCAACGTCAAGAAAGCAGAAAAGATGCAAATGAAAAAGAAATCATCCTTTAAAAATATTTTTGTTTTGTGCAAACAATAGTGCTTTTGGAACAAGATAAAGGAAAGTATCTATAACTCATTCTAAACTGTATTACTACTGATCGATGTATTTTATAACAAGTTATTTTAATGGCAATTTAAAGTACCACCAGGGTATAAAGGGTCAAACGCAAAAGCATGACACTTGCAACCCTGACGATTGAAGTGATTTGTAATCCAATAGTGTTTTTCATTTTTTTAAATGCATTAGTTATCGAATTATAAGTGATTGATGCCGCGTGATGACAGGCTTTGTTTATATCCCTCCCGCACTGTGGCGTCCGGAAAGTCGGTTCAGAACGCCAACTTTGGTAGTATTTTCTAAAAGATCTTTTGCAAAAAATGGAAATCATCCTTTCATTACATAATTTCCGAATAAGAACACTTGCCAATTTCATGCGTTTCCGAGCAAAAGTGAATTCAGAAAGTAGCTCCTTTATATCTGAGAACAACCTTCATTCATATCTCGTATTTAGAAAAAGAAAAATCCAAGGAATACTTTCTTTAAAAATATTACACACCTGCCAATTTTATGCGTTGTAGAACAAAAATGAATTCAAAAATGTGTCAGAATGTATAATCCATGGATTTTCGAACAGCCTTAAAATCCCTTATTTAAAAAAAATCCAGGGGATATTTTCTTTAAAAATATCACTCCTTGCTGATGATTTTCCCGCATCGCTTTTTGTTCTCCCTTGCTAATAATGCTTTGCGTTGCGCCCCTCGATCTCGCCTCTGTTTTCCATTTTGTGATAAATGCATTATTTATCGAGTTAAACGAATGTTGTCACGTGATGACAGGTTTTTCTTCTGTCCCGCGCTGTGCCGTCTGGAAAGTCGGTTCAAAATTCCAACTTTGTATTTGCTAAAAGATCTGCTTTTACCCAAAAAAAATGGAAAACACAATCTTCTGAATAGCAAAAAGGTTTCTCAATAATAAATAGCTTCTGAATAAGAATTTCGTGTGCATCCGAACAAAAATGAGTTCAGAAATGTGTCAGCAAGTATAATCCTTGGATTTTCGAACAGCCTTAAAATCCCTTATTTAAAAAAATTCCAGGGGATATTTTCTTACGAACAGCCTTAAAATCCCTTATATAAAAAAATTCCAGTGGATATTGTCTTTAAAAATATCACTCCTTGCTGATGATTTTCCCGCATCGATTTTTGTTCTCCCTTGCTAATAATGCTTTGCGTTACGCCCCTGCGATCTCGCCTCTGTTTTCCATTTTGTGATAAATGCATTATTTATCGAGTTAAACGAATGTTGTCACGGGATGACAGGTTTTTCTTCTGTCCCGCTCTGTGCCGGCTGGAAAGTCGGTTCAAAATTCCAACTTTGTATTTGCTAAAAGATCTGCTTTTACCCAAAAAAATGGAAAACACAATCTTCTGAATAGCAAAAAGGTTTCTCAATAATAAATAGCTTCTGAATAAGAATTTCGTGTGCATCCGAACAAAAATGAGTTCAGAAATGTGTCAGCAAGTATAATCCTTGGATTTTCGAACAGCCTTAAAATCCCTTATTTAAAAAAATTCCAGGGGATATTTTCTTACGAACAGCCTTAAAATCCCTTATATAAAAAAATTCCAGTGGATATTGTCTTTAAAAATATCACTCCTTGCTGATGATTTTCCCGCATCGATTTTTGTTCTCCCTTGCTAATAATGCTTTGCGTTACGCCCCTGCGATCTCGCCTCTGTTTTCCATTTTGTGATAAATGCATTATTTATCGAGTTAAACGAATGTTGTCACGGGATGACAGGTTTTTCTTCTGTCCCGCTCTGTGCCGGCTGGAAAGTCGGTTCAAAATTCCAACTTTGTATTTGCTAAAAGATCTGCTTTTACCCAATAAAATGGAAAACACAATCTTCTGAATAGCAAAAAGGTTTCTCAATAATAAATAGCTTCTGAATAAGAATTTCGTGTGCATCCGAACAAAAATGAGTTCAGAAATGTGTCAGCAAGTATAATCCTTGGATTTTCGAACAGCCTTAAAATCCCTTATTTAAAAAAATTCCAGGGGATATTTTCTTACGAACAGCCTTAAAATCCCTTATATAAAAAAATTCCAGTGGATATTGTCTTTAAAAATATCACTCCTTGCTGATGATTTTCCCGCATCGATTTTTGTTCTCCCTTGCTAATAATGCTTTGCGTTACGCCCCTGCGATCTCGCCTCTGTTTTCCATTTTGTGATAAATGCATTATTTATCGAGTTAAACGGATGTTGTCACGGGATGACAGGTTTTTCTTCTGTCCCGCTCTGTGCCGGCTGGAAAGTCGGTTCAAAATTCCAACTTTGTATTTGCTAAAAGATCTGCTTTTACCCAATAAAATGGAAAACACAATCTTCTGAATAGCAAAAAGGTTTCTCAATAATAAATAGCTTCTGAATAAGAATTTCGTGTGCATCCGAACAAAAATGAGTTCAGAAATGTGTCAGCAAGTATAATCCTTGGATTTTCGAACAGCCTTAAAATCCCTTATTTAAAAAAATTCCAGGGGATATTTTCTTACGAACAGCCTTAAAATCCCTTATATAAAAAAATTCCAGTGGATATTGTCTTTAAAAATATCACTCCTTGCTGATGATTTTCCCGCATCGATTTTTGTTCTCCCTTGCTAATAATGCTTTGCGTTACGCCCCTGCGATCTCGCCTCTGTTTTCCATTTTGTGATAAATGCATTATTTATCGAGTTAAACGAATGTTGTCACGGGATGACAGGTTTTTCTTCTGTCCCGCTCTGTGCCGGCTGGAAAGTCGGTTCAAAATTCCAACTTTGTATTTGCTAAAAGATCTGCTTTTACCCAAAAAAATGGAAAACACAATCTTCTGAATAGCAAAAAGGTTTCTCAATAATAAATAGCTTCTGAATAAGAATTTCGTGTGCATCCGAACAAAAATGAGTTCAGAAATGTGTCAGCAAGTATAATCCTTGGATTTTCGAACAGCCTTAAAATCCCTTATTTAAAAAAATTCCAGGGGATATTTTCTTACGAACAGCCTTAAAATCCCTTATATAAAAAAATTCCAGTGGATATTGTCTTTAAAAATATCACTCCTTGCTGATGATTTTCCCGCATCGATTTTTGTTCTCCCTTGCTAATAATGCTTTGCGTTACGCCCCTGCGATCTCGCCTCTGTTTTCCATTTTGTGATAAATGCATTATTTATCGAGTTAAACGAATGTTGTCACGGGATGACAGGTTTTTCTTCTGTCCCGCTCTGTGCCGGCTGGAAAGTCGGTTCAAAATTCCAACTTTGTATTTGCTAAAAGATCTGCTTTTACCCAATAAAATGGAAAACACAATCTTCTGAATAGCAAAAAGGTTTCTCAATAATAAATAGCTTCTGAATAAGAATTTCGTGTGCATCCGAACAAAAATGAGTTCAGAAATGTGTCAGCAAGTATAATCCTTGGATTTTCGAACAGCCTTAAAATCCCTTATTTAAAAAAATTCCAGGGGATATTTTCTTACGAACAGCCTTAAAATCCCTTATATAAAAAAATTCCAGTGGATATTGTCTTTAAAAATATCACTCCTTGCTGATGATTTTCCCGCATCGATTTTTGTTCTCCCTTGCTAATAATGCTTTGCGTTACGCCCCTGCGATCTCGCCTCTGTTTTCCATTTTGTGATAAATGCATTATTTATCGAGTTAAACGGATGTTGTCACGGGATGACAGGTTTTTCTTCTGTCCCGCTCTGTGCCGGCTGGAAAGTCGGTTCAAAATTCCAACTTTGTATTTGCTAAAAGATCTGCTTTTACCCAATAAAATGGAAAACACAATCTTCTGAATAGCAAAAAGGTTTCTCAATAATAAATAGCTTCTGAATAAGAATTTCGTGTGCATCCGAACAAAAATGAGTTCAGAAATGTGTCAGCAAGTATAATCCTTGGATTTTCGAACAGCCTTAAAATCCCTTATTTAAAAAAATTCCAGGGGATATTTTCTTACGAACAGCCTTAAAATCCCTTATATAAAAAAATTCCAGTGGATATTGTCTTTAAAAATATCACTCCTTGCTGATGATTTTCCCGCATCGATTTTTGTTCTCCCTTGCTAATAATGCTTTGCGTTACGCCCCTGCGATCTCGCCTCTGTTTTCCATTTTGTGATAAATGCATTATTTATCGAGTTAAACGAATGTTGTCACGGGATGACAGGTTTTTCTTCTGTCCCGCTCTGTGCCGGCTGGAAAGTCGGTTCAAAATTCCAACTTTGTATTTGCTAAAAGATCTGCTTTTACCCAAAAAAATGGAAAACACAATCTTCTGAATAGCAAAAAGGTTTCTCAATAATAAATAGCTTCTGAATAAGAATTTCGTGTGCATCCGAACAAAAATGAGTTCAGAAATGTGTCAGCAAGTATAATCCTTGGATTTTCGAACAGCCTTAAAATCCCTTATTTAAAAAAATTCCAGGGGATATTTTCTTACGAACAGCCTTAAAATCCCTTATATAAAAAAATTCCAGTGGATATTGTCTTTAAAAATATCACTCCTTGCTGATGATTTTCCCGCATCGATTTTTGTTCTCCCTTGCTAATAATGCTTTGCGTTACGCCCCTGCGATCTCGCCTCTGTTTTCCATTTTGTGATAAATGCATTATTTATCGAGTTAAACGAATGTTGTCACGGGATGACAGGTTTTTCTTCTGTCCCGCTCTGTGCCGGCTGGAAAGTCGGTTCAAAATTCCAACTTTGTATTTGCTAAAAGATCTGCTTTTACCCAATAAAATGGAAAACACAATCTTCTGAATAGCAAAAAGGTTTCTCAATAATAAATAGCTTCTGAATAAGAATTTCGTGTGCATCCGAACAAAAATGAGTTCAGAAATGTGTCAGCAAGTATAATCCTTGGATTTTCGAACAGCCTTAAAATCCCTTATTTAAAAAAATTCCAGGGGATATTTTCTTACGAACAGCCTTAAAATCCCTTATATAAAAAAATTCCAGTGGATATTGTCTTTAA
Organism: Maratus speciosus; assembly: GCA_963932465.1. NCBI lineage: Eukaryota > Metazoa > Arthropoda > Arachnida > Araneae > Salticidae > Maratus > Maratus speciosus. The sequence continues at coordinate 577,582,129 of OZ010788.1, read as the reverse complement.
AAATATCACTCCTTGCTGATGATTTTCCCGCATCGATTTTTGTTCTCCCTTGCTAATAATGCTTTGCGTTACGCCCCTGCGATCTCGCCTCTGTTTTCCATTTTGTGATAAATGCATTATTTATCGAGTTAAACGGATGTTGTCACGGGATGACAGGTTTTTCTTCTGTCCCGCTCTGTGCCGGCTGGAAAGTCGGTTCAAAATTCCAACTTTGTATTTGCTAAAAGATCTGCTTTTACCCAATAAAATGGAAAACACAATCTTCTGAATAGCAAAAAGGTTTCTCAATAATAAATAGCTTCTGAATAAGAATTTCGTGTGCATCCGAACAAAAATGAGTTCAGAAATGTGTCAGCAAGTATAATCCTTGGATTTTCGAACAGCCTTAAAATCCCTTATTTAAAAAAATTCCAGGGGATATTTTCTTACGAACAGCCTTAAAATCCCTTATATAAAAAAATTCCAGTGGATATTGTCTTTAAAAATATCACTCCTTGCTGATGATTTTCCCGCATCGATTTTTGTTCTCCCTTGCTAATAATGCTTTGCGTTACGCCCCTGCGATCTCGCCTCTGTTTTCCATTTTGTGATAAATGCATTATTTATCGAGTTAAACGAATGTTGTCACGGGATGACAGGTTTTTCTTCTGTCCCGCTCTGTGCCGGCTGGAAAGTCGGTTCAAAATTCCAACTTTGTATTTGCTAAAAGATCTGCTTTTACCCAAAAAAATGGAAAACACAATCTTCTGAATAGCAAAAAGGTTTCTCAATAATAAATAGCTTCTGAATAAGAATTTCGTGTGCATCCGAACAAAAATGAGTTCAGAAATGTGTCAGCAAGTATAATCCTTGGATTTTCGAACAGCCTTAAAATCCCTTATTTAAAAAAATTCCAGGGGATATTTTCTTACGAACAGCCTTAAAATCCCTTATATAAAAAAATTCCAGTGGATATTGTCTTTAAAAATATCACTCCTTGCTGATGATTTTCCCGCATCGATTTTTGTTCTCCCTTGCTAATAATGCTTTGCGTTACGCCCCTGCGATCTCGCCTCTGTTTTCCATTTTGTGATAAATGCATTATTTATCGAGTTAAACGAATGTTGTCACGGGATGACAGGTTTTTCTTCTGTCCCGCTCTGTGCCGGCTGGAAAGTCGGTTCAAAATTCCAACTTTGTATTTGCTAAAAGATCTGCTTTTACCCAATAAAATGGAAAACACAATCTTCTGAATAGCAAAAAGGTTTCTCAATAATAAATAGCTTCTGAATAAGAATTTCGTGTGCATCCGAACAAAAATGAGTTCAGAAATGTGTCAGCAAGTATAATCCTTGGATTTTCGAACAGCCTTAAAATCCCTTATTTAAAAAAATTCCAGGGGATATTTTCTTACGAACAGCCTTAAAATCCCTTATATAAAAAAATTCCAGTGGATATTGTCTTTAAAAATATCACTCCTTGCTGATGATTTTCCCGCATCGATTTTTGTTCTCCCTTGCTAATAATGCTTTGCGTTACGCCCCTGCGATCTCGCCTCTGTTTTCCATTTTGTGATAAATGCATTATTTATCGAGTTAAACGGATGTTGTCACGGGATGACAGGTTTTTCTTCTGTCCCGCTCTGTGCCGGCTGGAAAGTCGGTTCAAAATTCCAACTTTGTATTTGCTAAAAGATCTGCTTTTACCCAATAAAATGGAAAACACAATCTTCTGAATAGCAAAAAGGTTTCTCAATAATAAATAGCTTCTGAATAAGAATTTCGTGTGCATCCGAACAAAAATGAGTTCAGAAATGTGTCAGCAAGTATAATCCTTGGATTTTCGAACAGCCTTAAAATCCCTTATTTAAAAAAATTCCAGGGGATATTTTCTTACGAACAGCCTTAAAATCCCTTATATAAAAAAATTCCAGTGGATATTGTCTTTAAAAATATCACTCCTTGCTGATGATTTTCCCGCATCGATTTTTGTTCTCCCTTGCTAATAATGCTTTGCGTTACGCCCCTGCGATCTCGCCTCTGTTTTCCATTTTGTGATAAATGCATTATTTATCGAGTTAAACGAATGTTGTCACGGGATGACAGGTTTTTCTTCTGTCCCGCTCTGTGCCGGCTGGAAAGTCGGTTCAAAATTCCAACTTTGTATTTGCTAAAAGATCTGCTTTTACCCCAAAAAATGGAAAACACAATCTTCTGAATAGCAAAAAGGTTTCTCAATAATAAATAGCTTCTGAATAAGAATTTCGTGTGCATCCGAACAAAAATGAGTTCAGAAATGTGTCAGCAAGTATAATCCTTGGATTTTCGAACAGCCTTAAAATCCCTTATTTAAAAAAATTCCAGGGGATATTTTCTTACGAACAGCCTTAAAATCCCTTATATAAAAAAATTCCAGTGGATATTGTCTTTAAAAATATCACTCCTTGCTGATGATTTTCCCGCATCGATTTTTGTTCTCCCTTGCTAATAATGCTTTGCGTTACGCCCCTGCGATCTCGCCTCTGTTTTCCATTTTGTGATAAATGCATTATTTATCGAGTTAAACGAATGTTGTCACGGGATGACAGGTTTTTCTTCTGTCCCGCTCTGTGCCGGCTGGAAAGTCGGTTCAAAATTCCAACTTTGTATTTGCTAAAAGATCTGCTTTTACCCAAAAAAAATGGAAAACACAATCTTCTGAATAGCAAAAAGGTTTCTCAATAATAAATAGCTTCTGAATAAGAATTTCGTGTGCATCCGAACAAAAATGAGTTCAGAAATGTGTCAGCAAGTATAATCCTTGGATTTTCGAACAGCCTTAAAATCTCTTATTTAAAAAAATTCCAGGGGATATTTTCTTACGAACAGCCTTAAAATCCCTTATATAAAAAAATTCCAGTGGATATTGTCCTTAAAAATATCACTCCTTGCTGATGATTTTCCCGCATCGATTTTTGTTCTCCCTTGCTAATAATGCTTTGCGTTACGCCCCTGCGATCTCGCCTCTGTTTTCCATTTTGTGATAAATGCATTATTTATCGAGTTAAACGAATGTTGTCACGGGATGACAGGTTTTTCTTCTGTCCCGCTCTGTGCCGGCTGGAAAGTCGGTTCAAAATTCCAACTTTGTATTTGCTAAAAGATCTGCTTTTACCCAAAAAAATGGAAAACACAATCTTCTGAATAGCAAAAAGGTTTCTCAATAATAAATAGCTTCTGAATAAGAATTTCTTGCGCATCCGAACAAAAATGAATTCAGAAATGTGTCAGAAAGTATAATCCTTGGATTTTCGAACAGCCTTAAAATCCCTTATTTATAAACATTCCAGGGGATATTTTCTTTAAAAATATCAACTCCTTGCTGATGATTTTCCCGCATCGCTTTTTGTTCTCTCCTTTGCTTTGCATTACGCCCCTCGATCTCGCCTCTGTTTTCCATTTTGTGATAAATGCATTATTTATCGAGTTAAACGAATGTTGTCACGTGATGACAGGTTTTTCTTCTGTCCCGCGCTGTACCTTCTGGAAAGTCGGTTCAAAATTCCAACTTTGACTGTATTTACTAAAAGATCTTTTGCTTTTACCAAAAAAATGGAAAACACAATCTTCTGAATAGCAAAAAGGTTTCTGAATAATAAATAGCTTCTGAATAAGAATTTCTTGCGCATCCGAACAAAAATGAATTCAGAAATGTGTCAGAAAGTATAATCCTTGGATTTTCGAACAGCCTTAAAATCCCTTATTTATAAACATTCCAGGGGATATTTTCTTTAAAAATATCAACTCCTTGCTGATGATTTTCCCGCATCGCTTTTTGTTCTCTCCTTTGCTTTGCATTACGCCCCTTGATCTCGCCTCTGTTTTCCATTTTGTGATAAATGCATTATTTATCGAGTTAAACGAATGTTGTCACGTGATGACAGGTTTTTCTTCTGTCCCGCGCTGTACCGTCTGGAAAGTCGGTTCAAAATTCCAACTTTGACTGTATTTACTAAAAGATCTTTTGCTTTTACCAAAAAAATGGAAAACACAATCTTCTGAATTGCAAAAAGGTTTCTGAATAATAAATAGCTTCTGAATAAGAATTTCGTGCGCATCCGAACAAAAATGACTTCAGAAATGTGTCAGCAAGTATAATCCTTGGATTTTCGAACAGCCTTAAAATCCCTTATTTATAAACATTCCAGGGGATATTTTCTTTAAAAATATCAACTCCTTGCTGATGATTTTCCCGCATCGCTTTTTGTTCTCTCCTTTGCTTTGCATTACGCCCCTCGATCTCGCCTCTGTTTTCCATTTTGTGATAAATGCATTATTTATCGAGCTAAACGAATGTTGTCACGTGATGACAGGTTTTTCTTCTGTCCCGCGCTGTACCGTCTGGAAAGTCGGTTCAAAATTCCAACTTTGACTGTATTTACTAAAAGATCTTTTGCTTTTACCAAAAAAATGGAAAACACAATCTTCTGAATAGCAAAAAGGTTTCTGAATAATAAATAGCTTCTGAATAAGAATTTCGTGCGCATCCGAACAAAAATGAATTCAGAAATGTGTCAGAAAGTATAACCTTTGGATTTGAGAACAGCCTTAAAATCCCTTATTTATAAACATTCCAGGGGATATTTTCTTTAAAAATATCAACTCCTTGCTGATGATTTTCCCGCATCGCTTTTTGTTCTCTCCTTTGCTTTGCATTACGCCCCTCGATCTCGCCTCTGTTTTCCATTTTGTGATAAATGCATTATTTATCGAGTTAAACGAATGTTGTCACGTGATGACAGGTTTTTCTTCTGTCCCGCGCTGTACCGTCTGGAAAGTCGGTTCAAAATTCCAACTTTGACTGTATTTACTAAAAGATCTTTTGCTTTTACCAAAAAAATGGAAAACACAATCTTCTGAATAGCAAAAATGTTTCTGAATAATAAATAGCTTCTGAATAAGAATTTCTTGCGCATCCGAACAAAAATGAATTCAGAAATGTGTCAGAAAGTATAATCCTTGGATTTTCGAACAGCCTTAAAATCCCTTATTTATAAACATTCCAGGGGATATTTTCTTTAAAAATATCAACTCCTTGCTGATGATTTTCCCGCATCGCTTTTTGTTCTCTCCTTTGCTTTGCATTACGCCCCTCGATCTCGCCTCTGTTTTCCATTTTGTGATAAATGCATTATTTATCAAGTTAAACGAATGTTGTCACGTGATGACAGGTTTTTCTTCTGTCCCGCGCTGTACCGTCTGGAAAGTCGGTTCAAAATTCCAACTTTGACTGTATTTACTAAAAGATCTTTTGCTTTTACCAAAAAAATGGAAAACACAATCTTCTGAATAGCAAAAAGGTTTCTGAATAATAAATAGCTTCTGAATAAGAATTTCGTGCGCATCCGAACAAAAATGACTTCAGAAATGTGTCAGCAAGTATAATCCTTGGATTTTCGAACAGCCTTAAAATCCCTTATTTATAAACATTCCAGGGGATATTTTCTTTAAAAATATCAACTCCTTGCTGATGATTTTCCCGCATCGCTTTTTGTTCTCTCCTTTGCTTTGCATTACGCCCCTCGATCTCGCCTCTGTTTTCCATTTTGTGATAAATGCATTATTTATCGAGTTAAACGAATGTTGTCACGTGATGACAGGTTTTTCTTCTGTCCCGCGCTGTACCGTCTGGAAAGTCGGTTCAAAATTCCAACTTTGACTGTATTTACTAAAAGATCTTTTGCTTTTACCAAAAAAATGGAAAACACAATCTTCTGAATAGCAAAAAGGTTTCTGAATAATAAATAGCTTCTGAATAAGAATTTCTTGCGCATCCGAACAAAAATGAATTCAGAAATGTGTCAGAAAGTATAATCCTTGGATTTTCGAACAGCCTTAAAATCCCTTATTTATAAACATTCCAGGGGATATTTTCTTTAAAAATATCAACTCCTTGCTGATGATTTTCCCGCATCGCTTTTTGTTCTCTCCTTTGCTTTGCATTACGCCCCTCGATCTCGCCTCTGTTTTCCATTTTGTGATAAATGCATTATTTATCGAGTTAAACGAATGTTGTCACGTGATGACAGGTTTTTCTTCTGTCCCGCGCTGTACCGTCTGGAAAGTCGGTTCAAAATTCCAACTTTGACTGTATTTACTAAAAGATCTTTTGCTTTTACCAAAAAAATGGAAAACACAATCTTCTGAATAGCAAAAAGGTTTCTGAATAATAAATAGCTTCTGAATAAGAATTTCTTGCGCATCCGAACAAAAATGAATTCAGAAATGTGTCAGAAAGTATAATCCTTGGATTTTCGAACAGCCTTAAAATCCCTTATTTATAAACATTCCAGGGGATATTTTCTTTAAAAATATCAACTCCTTGCTGATGATTTTCCCGCATCGCTTTTTGTTCTCTCCTTTGCTTTGCATTACGCCCCTCGATCTCGCCTCTGTTTTCCATTTTGTGATAAATGCATTATTTATCGAGTTAAACGAATGTTGTCACGTGATGACACGTTTTTCTTCTGTCCCGCGCTGTACCGTCTGGAAAGTCGGTTCAAAATTCCAACTTTGACTGTATTTACTAAAAGATCTTTTGCTTTTACCAAAAAAATGGAAAACACAATCTTCTGAATAGCAAAAAGGTTTCTGAATAATAAATAGCTTCTGAATAAGAATTTCGTGCGCATCCGAACAAAAATGACTTCAGAAATGTGTCAGCAAGTATAATCCTTGGATTTTCGAACAGCCTTAAAATCCCTTATTTATAAACATTCCAGGGGATATTTTCTTTAAAAATATCAACTCCTTGCTGATGATTTTCCCGCAGCGCTTTTTGTTCTCTCCTTTGCTTTGCATTACGCCCCTCGATCTCGCCTCTGTTTTCCATTTTGTGATAAATGCATTATTTATCGAGTTAAACGAATGTTGTCACGTGATGACAGGTTTTTCTTCTGTCCCGCGCTGTACCGTATGGAAAGTCGGTTCAAAATTCCAACTTTGACTGTATTTACTAAAAGATCTTTTGCTTTTACCAAAAAAATGGAAAACACAATCTTCTGAATAGCAAAAAGGTTTCTGAATAATAAATAGCTTCTGAATAAGAATTTCGTGCGCATCCGAACAAAAATGACTTCAGAAATGTGTCAGCAAGTATAATCCTTGGATTTTCGAACAGCCTTAAAATCCCTTATTTATAAACATTCCAGGGGATATTTTCTTTAAAAATATCAACTCCTTGCTGATGATTTTCCCGCATCGCTTTTTGTTCTCTCCTTTGCTTTGCATTACGCCCCTCGATCTCGCCTCTGTTTTCCATTTTGTGATAAATGCATTATTTATCGAGTTAAACGAATGTTGTCACGTGATGACAGGTTTTTCTTCTGTCCCGCGCTGTACCGTCTGGAAAGTCGGTTCAAAATTCCAACTTTGACTGTATTTACTAAAAGATCTTTTGCTTTTACCAAAAAAATGGAAAACACAATCTTCTGAATAGCAAAAAGGTTTCTGAATAATAAATAGCTTCTGAATAAGAATTTCGTGCGCATCCGAACAAAAATGACTTCAGAAATGTGTCAGCAAGTATAATCCTTGGATTTTCGAACAGCCTTAAAATCCCTTATTTATAAACATTCCAGGGGATATTTTCTTTAAAAATATCAACTCCTTGCTGATGATTTTCCCGCATCGCTTTTTGTTCTCTCCTTTGCTTTGCATTACGCCCCTCGATCTCGCCTCTGTTTTCCATTTTGTGATAAATGCATTATTTATCGAGTTAAACGAATGTTGTCACGTGATGACAGGTTTTTCTTCTGTCCCGCGCTGTACCGTCTGGAAAGTCGGTTCAAAATTCCAACTTTGACTGTATTTACTAAAAGATCTTTTGCTTTTACCAAAAAAATGGAAAACACAATCTTCTGAATAGCAAAAAGGTTTCTGAATAATAAATAGCTTCTGAATAAGAATTTCTTGCGCATCCGAACAAAAATGAATTCAGAAATGTGTCAGAAAGTATAATCCTTGGATTTTCGAACAGCCTTAAAATCCCTTATTTATAAACATTCCAGGGGATATTTTCTTTAAAAATATCAACTCCTTGCTGATGATTTTCCCGCATCGCTTTTTGTTCTCTCCTTTGCTTTGCATTACGCCCCTCGATCTCGCCTCTGTTTTCCATTTTGTGATAAATGCATTATTTATCGAGTTAAACGAATGTTGTCACGTGATGACAGGTTTTTCTTCTGTCCCGCGCTGTACCGTCTGGAAAGTCGGTTCAAAATTCCAACTTTGACTGTATTTACTAAAAGATCTTTTGCTTTTACCAAAAAAATGGAAAACACAATCTTCTGAATAGCAAAAAGGTTTCTGAATAATAAATAGCTTCTGAATAAGAATTTCGTGCGCATCCGAACAAAAATGACTTCAGAAATGTGTCAGCAAGTATAATCCTTGGATTTTCGAACAGCCTTAAAATCCCTTATTTATAAACATTCCAGGGGATATTTTCTTTAAAAATATCAACTCCTTGCTGATGATTTTCCCGCATCGCTTTTTGTTCTCTCCTTTGCTTTGCATTACGCCCCTCGATCTCGCCTCTGTTTTCCATTTTGTGATAAATGCATTATTTATCGAGTTAAACGAATGTTGTCACGTGATGACAGGTTTTTCTTCTGTCCCGCGCTGTACCGTCTGGAAAGTCGGTTCAAAATTCCAACTTTGACTGTATTTACTAAAAGATCTTTTGCTTTTACCAAAAAAATGGAAAACACAATCTTCTGAATAGCAAAAAGGTTTCTGAATAATAAATAGCTTCTGAATAAGAATTTCGTGCGCATCCGAACAAAAATGACTTCAGAAATGTGTCAGCAAGTATAATCCTTGGATTTTCGAACAGCCTTAAAATCCCTTATTTATAAACATTCCAGGGGATATTTTCTTTAAAAATATCAACTCCTTGCTGATGATTTTCCCGCATCGCTTTTTGTTCTCTCCTTTGCTTTGCATTACGCCCCTCGATCTCGCCTCTGTTTTCCATTTTGTGATAAATGCATTATTTATCGAGTTAAACGAATGTTGTCACGTGATGACAGGTTTTTCTTCTGTCCCGCGCTGTACCGTCTGGAAAGTCGGTTCAAAATTCCAACTTTGACTGTATTTACTAAAAGATCTTTTGCTTTTACCAAAAAAATGGAAAACACAATCTTCTGAATAGCAAAAAGGTTTCTGAATAATAAATAGCTTCTGAATAAGAATTTCGTGCGCATCCGAACAAAAATGACTTCAGAAATGTGTCAGCAAGTATAATCCTTGGATTTTCGAACAGCCTTAAAATCCCTTATTTATAAACATTCCAGGGGATATTTTCTTTAAAAATATCAACTCCTTGCTGATGATTTTCCCGCATCGCTTTTTGTTCTCTCCTTTGCTTTGCATTACGCCCCTCGATCTCGCCTCTGTTTTCCATTTTGTGATAAATGCATTATTTATCGAGTTAAACGAATGTTGTCACGTGATGACAGGTTTTTCTTCTGTCCCGCGCTGTACCGTCTGGAAAGTCGGTTCAAAATTCCAACTTTGACTGTATTTACTAAAAGATCTTTTGCTTTTACCAAAAAAATGGAAAACACAATCTTCTGAATAGCAAAAAGGTTTCTGAATAATAAATAGCTTCTGAATAAGAATTTCGTGCGCATCCGAACAAAAATGACTTCAGAAATGTGTCAGCAAGTATAATCCTTGGATTTTCGAACAGCCTTAAAATCCCTTATTTATAAACATTCCAGGGGATATTTTCTTTAAAAATATCAACTCCTTGCTGATGATTTTCCCGCAGCGCTTTTTGTTCTCTCCTTTGCTTTGCATTACGCCCCTCGATCTCGCCTCTGTTTTCCATTTTGTGATAAATGCATTATTTATCGAGTTAAACGAATGTTGTCACGTGATGACAGGTTTTTCTTCTGTCCCGCGCTGTACCGTCTGGAAAGTCGGTTCAAAATTCCAACTTTGACTGTATTTACTAAAAGATCTTTTGCTTTTACCAAAAAAATGGAAAACACAATCTTCTGAATAGCAAAAAGGTTTCTGAATAATAAATAGCTTCTGAATAAGAATTTCTTGCGCATCCGAACAAAAATGAATTCAGAAATGTGTCAGAAAGTATAATCCTTGGATTTTCGAACAGCCTTAAAATCCCTTATTTATAAACATTCCAGGGGATATTTTCTTTAAAAATATCAACTCCTTGCTGATGATTTTCCCGCATCGCTTTTTGTTCTCTCCTTTGCTTTGCATTACGCCCCTCGATCTCGCCTCTGTTTTCCATTTTGTGATAAATGCATTATTTATCGAGTTAAACGAATGTTGTCACGTGATGACAGGTTTTTCTTCTGTCCCGCGCTGTACCGTCTGGAAAGTCGGTTCAAAATTCCAACTTTGACTGTATTTACTAAAAGATCTTTTGCTTTTACCAAAAAAATGGAAAACACAATCTTCTGAATAGCAAAAAGGTTTCTGAATAATAAATAGCTTCTGAATAAGAATTTCTTGCGCATCCGAACAAAAATGAATTCAGAAATGTGTCAGAAAGTATAATCCTTGGATTTTCGAACAGCCTTAAAATCCCTTATTTATAAACATTCCAGGGGATATTTTCTTTAAAAATATCAACTCCTTGCTGATGATTTTCCCGCAGCGCTTTTTGTTCTCTCCTTTGCTTTGCATTACGCCCCTCGATCTCGCCTCTGTTTTCCATTTTGTGATAAATGCATTATTTATCGAGTTAAACGAATGTTGTCACGTGATGACAGGTTTTTCTTCTGTCCCGCGCTGTACCGTCTGGAAAGTCGGTTCAAAATTCCAACTTTGACTGTATTTACTAAAAGATCTTTTGCTTTTACCAAAAAAATGGAAAACACAATCTTCTGAATAGCAAAAAGGTTTCTGAATAATAAATAGCTTCTGAATAAGAATTTCGTGCGCATCCGAACAAAAATGACTTCAGAAATGTGTCAGCAAGTATAATCCTTGGATTTTCGAACAGCCTTAAAATCCCTTATTTATAAACATTCCAGGGGATATTTTCTTTAAAAATATCAACTCCTTGCTGATGATTTTCCCGCATCGCTTTTTGTTCTCTCCTTTGCTTTGCATTACGCCCCTCGATCTCGCCTCTGTTTTCCATTTTGTGATAAATGCATTATTTATCGAGTTAAACGAATGTTGTCACGTGATGACAGGTTTTTCTTCTGTCCCGCGCTGTACCGTCTGGAAAGTCGGTTCAAAATTCCAACTTTGACTGTATTTACTAAAAGATCTTTTGCTTTTACCAAAAAAATGGAAAACACAATCTTCTGAATAGCAAAAAGGTTTCTGAATAATAAATAGCTTCTGAATAAGAATTTCGTGCGCATCCGAACAAAAATGACTTCAGAAATGTGTCAGCAAGTATAATCCTTGGATTTTCGAACAGCCTTAAAATCCCTTATTTATAAACATTCCAGGGGATATTTTCTTTAAAAATATCAACTCCTTGCTGATGATTTTCCCGCATCGCTTTTTGTTCTCTCCTTTGCTTTGCATTACGCCCCTCGATCTCGCCTCTGTTTTCCATTTTGTGATAAATGCATTATTTATCGAGTTAAACGAATGTTGTCACGTGATGACAGGTTTTTCTTCTGTCCCGCGCTGTACCGTCTGGAAAGTCGGTTCAAAATTCCAACTTTGACTGTATTTACTAAAAGATCTTTTGCTTTTACCAAAAAAATGGAAAACACAATCTTCTGAATAGCAAAAAGGTTTCTGAATAATAAATAGCTTCTGAATAAGAATTTCTTGCGCATCCGAACAAAAATGAATTCAGAAATGTGTCAGAAAGTATAATCCTTGGATTTTCGAACAGCCTTAAAATCCCTTATTTATAAACATTCCAGGGGATATTTTCTTTAAAAATATCAACTCCTTGCTGATGATTTTCCCGCATCGCTTTTTGTTCTCTCCTTTGCTTTGCATTACGCCCCTCGATCTCGCCTCTGTTTTCCATTTTGTGATAAATGCATTATTTATCGAGTTAAACGAATGTTGTCACGTGATGACAGGTTTTTCTTCTGTCCCGCGCTGTACCGTCTGGAAAGTCGGTTCAAAATTCCAACTTTGACTGTATTTACTAAAAGATCTTTTGCTTTTACCAAAAAAATGGAAAACACAATCTTCTGAATAGCAAAAAGGTTTCTGAATAATAAATAGCTTCTGAATAAGAATTTCGTGCGCATCCGAACAAAAATGACTTCAGAAATGTGTCAGCAAGTATAATCCTTGGATTTTCGAACAGCCTTAAAATCCCTTATTTATAAACATTCCAGGGGATATTTTCTTTAAAAATATCAACTCCTTGCTGATGATTTTCCCGCATCGCTTTTTGTTCTCTCCTTTGCTTTGCATTACGCCCCTCGATCTCGCCTCTGTTTTCCATTTTGTGATAAATGCATTATTTATCGAGTTAAACGAATGTTGTCACGTGATGACAGGTTTTTCTTCTGTCCCGCGCTGTACCGTCTGGAAAGTCGGTTCAAAATTCCAACTTTGACTGTATTTACTAAAAGATCTTTTGCTTTTACCAAAAAAATGGAAAACACAATCTTCTGAATAGCAAAAAGGTTTCTGAATAATAAATAGCTTCTGAATAAGAATTTCGTGCGCATCCGAACAAAAATGACTTCAGAAATGTGTCAGCAAGTATAATCCTTGGATTTTCGAACAGCCTTAAAATCCCTTATTTATAAACATTCCAGGGGATATTTTCTTTAAAAATATCAACTCCTTGCTGATGATTTTCCCGCATCGCTTTTTGTTCTCTCCTTTGCTTTGCATTACGCCCCTCGATCTCGCCTCTGTTTTCCATTTTGTGATAAATGCATTATTTATCGAGTTAAACGAATGTTGTCACGTGATGACAGGTTTTTCTTCTGTCCCGCGCTGTACCGTCTGGAAAGTCGGTTCAAAATTCCAACTTTGACTGTATTTACTAAAAGATCTTTTGCTTTTACCAAAAAAATGGAAAACACAATCTTCTGAATAGCAAAAAGGTTTCTGAATAATAAATAGCTTCTGAATAAGAATTTCGTGCGCATCCGAACAAAAATGACTTCAGAAATGTGTCAGCAAGTATAATCCTTGGATTTTCGAACAGCCTTAAAATCCCTTATTTATAAACATTCCAGGGGATATTTTCTTTAAAAATATCAACTCCTTGCTGATGATTTTCCCGCATCGCTTTTTGTTCTCTCCTTTGCTTTGCATTACGCCCCTCGATCTCGCCTCTGTTTTCCATTTTGTGATAAATGCATTATTTATCGAGTTAAACGAATGTTGTCACGTGATGACAGGTTTTTCTTCTGTCCCGCGCTGTACCGTCTGGAAAGTCGGTTCAAAATTCCAACTTTGACTGTATTTACTAAAAGATCTTTTGCTTTTACCAAAAAAATGGAAAACACAATCTTCTGAATAGCAAAAAGGTTTCTGAATAATAAATAGCTTCTGAATAAGAATTTCGTGCGCATCCGAACAAAAATGACTTCAGAAATGTGTCAGCAAGTATAATCCTTGGATTTTCGAACAGCCTTAAAATCCCTTATTTATAAACATTCCAGGGGATATTTTCTTTAAAAATATCAACTCCTTGCTGATGATTTTCCCGCAGCGCTTTTTGTTCTCTCCTTTGCTTTGCATTACGCCCCTCGATCTCGCCTCTGTTTTCCATTTTGTGATAAATGCATTATTTATCGAGTTAAACGAATGTTGTCACGTGATGACAGGTTTTTCTTCTGTCCCGCGCTGTACCGTCTGGAAAGTCGGTTCAAAATTCCAACTTTGACTGTATTTACTAAAAGATCTTTTGCTTTTACCAAAAAAATGGAAAACACAATCTTCTGAATAGCAAAAAGGTTTCTGAATAATAAATAGCTTCTGAATAAGAATTTCGTGCGCATCCGAACAAAAATGACTTCAGAAATGTGTCAGCAAGTATAATCCTTGGATTTTCGAACAGCCTTAAAATCCCTTATTTATAAACATTCCAGGGGATATTTTCTTTAAAAATATCAACTCCTTGCTGATGATTTTCCCGCATCGCTTTTTGTTCTCTCCTTTGCTTTGCATTACGCCCCTCGATCTCGCCTCTGTTTTCCATTTTGTGATAAATGCATTATTTATCGAGTTAAACGAATGTTGTCACGTGATGACAGGTTTTTCTTCTGTCCCGCGCTGTACCGTCTGGAAAGTCGGTTCAAAATTCCAACTTTGACTGTATTTACTAAAAGATCTTTTGCTTTTAACAAAAAAATGGAAAACACAATCTTCTGAATAGCAAAAAGGTTTCTGAATAATAAATAGCTTCTGAATAAGAATTTCTTGCGCATCCGAACAAAAATGAATTCAGAAATGTGTCAGAAAGTATAACCTTTGGATTTGAGAACAGCCTTAAAATCCCTTATTTAAAAAAAAAATTCAGGGAATATTTTCTTTAAAAATATCACTCCTTGCTGATGATTTTCCCGCATCGATTTTCGTTCTCTCTTGCTAGTAATGCGTTGCGTTGCGCCCCTGCGATCTCGTCTCTCCCCCAAATTCCACGATTCCATTTCATTGGGTAATCCCCCATGAAAACACGGATTACAAGCCCATTTCCACCCCCTAAACGTCAACAGCAGGGCAATTTCAAAATAAGGGACTCGCTTTCATGAAGAATATGCTGAAGCAACAACCTGGGGACACTTTGTCACAGAACCCCCCCCTACTTGACATATATTGCAAGCGTGGGCTGTGCGATAGTAGTATGTCTGTCTTCCATATCTCCACACTTCTCGTGTAACGGTTGAACGCAGTTTAATCTTTTATCTAAAAGTCCATCTAAAGTAGCGCGTTCCAGTTGTTAAAATTTGCATTCATTATAATGCAACTGTATACAGAGTTCATTTAACCTATTTCCATGATTAGCAGATTCGTACGTCCGTGTCTAGAATTTCTTTTTTATTTAGAAATTACGAATCCATATCAGAAATTTCAAAAGAATTTTTACTTTATGTAATCACGGAACGTATGTCATTAAATAAAGCACAAATTACTATTCAGAATTTCTTGTATAAATTCGGAATTTCTGACTAAATAAATTATAAGTTTTAAAAAAATTATAAAGTTAAGCTATTATTGTATTGTACTAAAAAGCTGGGAATTTTCGATCACCGTCCTCCTGCTGATCGAACTCACATACATTCGCCGCAGACTGAAAGTTGACGCTTTTACCATCCATACCACGGTTCAATCGAAAATCATCAGCTTATTTCTGAATCAATCAATAACATTTAATGTTGACCACAAATGAAGAGTTTGGGTTAGAGTGCGCATGGGTCAGGTAACCAACCGAACCCAAAAATTTTGCTTAAAGTCAACTCGAACACGACTCACTTCAACCCGAACCCCAAGTAAAAGAAAATTAATCCATATTATAATACAATTAGGGAAAAGTAGTCTGTAATTATATCTCTAATATCAATTTTACTTTCTTTGTATAAAAAGGTTCATATACACATTCAATAATATTCAAATATCTGTTTTTTTTTTTTTTTTTTTTTTCTGTTGAAAAATATTCAGGCCTTTCTTTTAATAAGTTGGGTCAACCCGAACCTGACCCGAAAGAATCAAAACTCAACCCGAAACCAACCCTAACCCGCAACGTTTAAAGTTAACCCAACCTGCAACGAAAAAAATAGCGTCAAGTCGCACCGCGAATCGGGTAAAATTGAGTTTATCGATCCAATGCAGCACTATAATTTGGACTGATGTTGGGTATGGGTGGGTTAACTGTGCAAGGTTTTTTGGGTTTTCCTTGTATGAGAACAATAATTCGAATTACTTTCCCTTCAAAATTCCTGCCAGAAGACATCCCTCGATTTACTAGAAGCTGTGCCGAACAACCTTACAGTTGGAATGCAAGTACAGTAAAACCTCTCTAAAGCGACCACGTTCCGTTCCGGTAAAAATTGGTCGCTCCGAGAGGTGGTCCCTTAAAGGAAATTATGTTTAAATCTAGATTTTAATTGTTGAAAAAATGTAACAATTACATGTTATTAAAATTTATTTTTCACATTAGGAAAAAATATAAAAATTTAAATATTAAAACAAAAGTTAATTACTGCAGAGTTTAAAAAATGAATACATTGACGTTTGCTTTGATTTTACGCTTTTATCTTTTATAACTTTTATTTCCAAGTCTTTTCGAAGTTCAGTAAATAAATGCAATTTTTTTTTTTGGACGGTAACAAATAATGACGATTTCATTAATTTTTCTAATTCTTTGAGAGTTTCCTGACAGAATAGGGCAGTTTAATTTATTGGCCGCCATCCTCAAGGCTCCTGTCCCTGCCGGTGAAGACACTCACGAGCTAATGCTAATCCTATGGGGAGGGATTTATCTAATATCTCGTTTGAATTTCGACATTTTTAAATAATTTTTTTGCATTGGAAGCCGAGAACCGTCTCTACATCGCACCTTTTTTACTTTTTCGATTTCGATGGCAGATATTTTTTAGAATGACACTTTCATTTTCAGAACCGGATTTGAAAGTGAAAATAACTTTCTAAAAAATACCTGCGACCCAAATTGAAAAAGTAACAAAGGTGCGATGTAGAGGCGGACCTCGCCTATCCAGTGCAAAAAAAAAATATATTTAAAAATGTCGAAATGCAAACGAGATATTAGATAAATTTGTCATCAGAGTTAAATTCATTGTCTAAAAAGGCACAAAGGGGTTTAAACACATGAAAGTTACCGGAATAAATAAAAATTCTAAATTTAGTTTAGAAGTTTGATGAATAATGCGCTCTCCGGAATTATTATTCTAATAAAATCTTCTTCAAGCGACCAAGAAAAAAAGGAATTTGTTTCATTATCTTCAAAGAAATGGGTCGCTCATGAGGGAGTTCAACTGAGATGGTCTCTGAATGGAGGTAAAATTAGTATTGAGTCTATGGGGATAAATTTCGTTAAATTGGTTGTTAGGGAGGTGGTCACTTAATAGAGGTGGTCGCACAGGGAGGTTTCACTGTATTTATATCGTTTGCACAGGTTTATAATGTACATAAACACATAAAATACTTACTGGCGTTTGATAATCCGGTAAAATCTCTAATTTGGAACGGCCATAATCCCGAACGTGCCGGATTAAGAGCTTTTGCTCTATGTCATACAATATGAAAACATTCTGATTTTGGCAATTCTTTTTACACATGACGATCATACTTATTTTTAACTCTTTTATTTCCACTGTATTCGAAAAAATATTTTTCCTCCCTCAACAACTCGAAATTTTCTGAGACATTTTCAGACTCATTTTTCAATTCCTACTATTAGCTCACACTCTCCCTATATTTATTTATTTATATATTTATATATTTATCTTGTTCAAATTTTCAATCGTTAATAAAATACTCATTATTCATCCTATCAAGTTGAAATAAATTTTTTTTTAAACTTGTACTGGATGACAATTGATGTTAATACAGTTTCTTCAAATATTAATTAATTAATTAATTTTTAATTAATTAATTTTAGTTTTGCATGGGAAACAAAATGGCGGCCATTGGTTATTGAAGGTCAATGAAAGTATTTTCATTAAGGGGTTACCATAGGGGGGACCCTGTTCTGACGCCAAATACCGCCAAAGTTGTCGCCAACTTTGCGATATATCGCCAAATTTGGCGGCCAAAATGAGTCGCCAAAAGTGACTCCCACTTGGCGATATCTCTAATATTTCGCCAAATTCCCATAGAGTTCCATTGTAAACCTACTTGCTTATAGAAAATCAACAAATTGAGATATTTTAATGCAACAAAAACTAATATTAGCTTAAAGGATTAAGTTAAATTTTTCTTTGATGGCCTAAGTAGGAATTGACTTTAAAAACAAAATTTTTATATTACTTGTTAAAAGTAAAACCACGAAACTTGCTGAGGTGATTTTTGAAGAGATGTATAAGAGGGCGTGCGATTTCATTTTTCGCTCAATTCATTAGAATTCTATTTTTAAACAATTATTTTCTCAGTATGACCATTTTTTTTTTTCATTTCCAGATCTCCCGCTTCGGAAAATTCGGTTCAAAACGCCAACTTTGACAGCATTTTTTACAATATTTTCTGCCTTTATAAAAAAAAAAATCGAGAAGCACGGCACATTATGTAGTTTCTAAATAAGAGAATTTTCCAGTTTGATGCGTTTTAGAGCAAAAATGAATTTAAAAATTAATCAGAAAATAAGCAGTTTGGATTGGAATGCACCCTTAAGCCAAAAAGCGGGGCAATTCCAAAATAAGAGACTCGCTTTCATGAAGAATATTCTGAAGCAACAACCTGGGGATACTTTGTCACACGACCCCTCTCTACTTGACATATATTGCGAGCGTGGGCTGTGAGATGCGATATAGTACATTTTCCTTTCTACCCCATTATTGTACAAGCACTCTTCTTTAACGGTTGAACGAAGTTTAAACTTTTATTTTAAAAGTTCATCTGCAGCAGCATATTGATATTCCAGTTATAAAAATTTACATTCATCGTTATGCAAAAGAAACGAGAAATGTTTGAGTTACTTAAGAGGATGAGGGACCTTTAAAATCAATTTTTTATTTTTTGTAAATTTCACTTTTTTTCAAAAATCACACCTTTTTTTTTTTTTTTTTTTTTTGAGGGGAAAAAAAAGGAATTTTTCTTAATATTTTAGAACTTTTCAAAATGCCCCATGCGAACTGAATATCAATGAAAATCCCCAATATTTTTTATACAAGTTTGGTTTACATATGTAAATAAGAATGAGGCTCAAAATTTCAAAAAAATTAGAAAATATTTTCTTTTTACCTTTATATTCAAATATATAAAATTCGATGCACAGTTTTATTTATATATATAAACGAAACTTGTATAAAAAATATTGGGGATTTTCCTTGATATTCAGTTCGCATGGGGTATTTTGAAAAGTTCTAAAATATTACCGAAAATTCCTTATCCCCCCCCCCCCCCCAAAAAAAAAATCATTTTTTTTGTGATAAATGTATGCCATAATGTGCATATAATGTACCCTTGAATAATATTTAAAGTGAAATTTACAATGGAAAAAAATTGATTTTAAAGCTCCTTCGCCCCCTTAAAGCTCTTCTCTCATCCAAAGGAACTACTTTGTGACACATTTCTGAATTCCTTTTTGTTTGGAAACACATGAAATTGGTAGGGTTTCTTATTCAGAAATTATGTGATGGAATAGCGTTTTCTATGTGTTGGTAAAGACAGAAGAGTTTTAAGAAAATATTGTCAAAGTGGGCATTTTGGACCAAATTTCCAGACGCGACAATTCAGGAAATGAGAAAAATCAGTCACTACGTGACAACAATCCATTCGATTCCATAGTCAGGCCTGTCAGTTTTATGTATTTACGTTTAGAAATGAGTCAGAAGGTTTCGTGATTGTTAACACGTTAAGTGCCACGTCAATCACCGGTAACTGACACTGAACTTTCCGTTTAAAACGCGTCATTCACCGATGATTGACGTCTGAAATATGATATAAAACTAAAAAAATATATATTGTTTTAAGTAATTACTGAAAATTTATTTAAAATTTACTTACCTTTTATTTATTACAGGATTATACTTTCTTAACAATTACTCAAAACATTGTAAATTTTTCAGCGCTTCAGTGTCAGTCACCGTAGCACACAGGGGGATTTGAGAACCGCCTTAAGCTTTTATTTTAACCCTCCGGGCGTCTTACAGAAGGGTAAAATTGTAACGTTGTTTTCTTTGCATTCTGTTTGAAATGCTATGAAAATATGATTCTTTCAACATTATATATATATATATATATATATAAAACACAATTAAAAATATGAATGTAATCCTTTAGAGTATTAATCATTCTTCAATGTATTTAAAATTCGTTAAATCTATAGAAATATATTATCTTATATAGTGCTTGTATTGCTGTCAAACCTGGAGCTCAGTGAACGGAACATTACGCCCCAAACACTTAGAGGGTTAAAGTTCAGCAGCAGCAGCATATTCCAGTTATACGATTATACATTCATCATCATCATTATGCAATTATAAAGAGATAGTTTGAGTTGCTTAAGAAACATCAGCTTAACTCCCAGTTGCATAAATTTAATAGTATGCCAACTATGTTGTCTGATGAAACATTATGATTTTGTTCATCTCTTTATACATCACGTTGGGGTTTATTTTTAAAACTCATGATTGTTTTGGAATTATAAATCACCACTCCTTTACCTCTTTGCCCAGACAGTGTTCATTTAATTAACGTGTTGGGCCATGCGCTACTCGCTTCACAACACTCACAGTCTAAGTTTGGTAATTTTTACACTCTTTTACTTAACTGAAGTTGTTTTTCTGCATTGAGGCGGCTGCACAGACTATCACCTCATTGAGTTCATGGCTGAAATTCCAGGATTAGATGGAATTTGATTAACATAGTAAAATGCACCTGGTCTGCCAAGTCATATCTTGGTATAAAAACCACCTGCAGACCCGATTTTAGTGGTTGATGAGTGGATTTATCATTGTGTTTTCCTGCACTTAAAGGTATGAAAACATGGAAGACCGAATACTCGCCAATGCTTTGCCCCAAAGCTACCTGGACGATGCCAAGCCTAGCACTTCTCACTCTTATCTGCTGGCAAGGTTGCAACCGCAGCACATAACGTATCCAAGGGTTGGGCTTATAGGACTGCAGCCCCCTCCGAAATTTATTGAAAAATCAAGTTTAATTACGAAAGTTTAACAAAATCTAATGAAACCTGCTACGATGAAATTCAAATAGGATAAAAAAATATTCCGTTTTAGACAGGTTAATAAAGTGTGTTAGAAATCATCTTAGAAAGTGTGCTATTTCAAAGAGACCATGAAATTTTCCATTTCAGCCAAGTTTCTGTTATACACAGGCTGTCTTTACACACGTCTTATTGTATAAAACATGATATATGGTGCTTAAAAGTGCATTATTAACTTTTATTGCTTCTTATTTATCAGTTTGGAAGTATGTGATTTAAAGTAATGCATAGATTGAGATATCTTCTCAGTATAGATTGCAAAGCCTTGCACCTTTTTCAACTTTTTCCAATTTACTTAAATGCGGTAGGGTGAGAACGCTCTTCAATAATTTTAAATTTGCTGTTCACTTCGGTTTTATTTACTATTAATCGAGATACCATTTAGCAGATAATTTTCAGTATTCCGTTTATAAAAAGGCGGTATAACCATGGAATAATACATGCTAAGACGAAAACCTGCGTAAAACGAATTTTTTTCCAGTTCCATTCCTATGCGATTCCATCTTAGCAGGTTTGATTGTATAATATATGCATTACCTACACTGTAAAAAAAAGGGTATATAGTTACGCTTAATTTGAGTTTATGAAATACCAAATGAGGATTAAATATACTCTAAGTTTGGTGTAAAAACCGAATAAAGCGTCATCATGATACACTCAAAACGGTTTAAATATACTCTAAGTTTGGTGTAAACACCGAATAAAGTGTCATGATACACTCAAAACGGTTTAATTTTAAACTTTTAAAGAAATTGTGGAAACCGAACACCAGTTCGGGTGTAAAGTTTTAAAGCTACATATGATTCAGTCCGCCATTTTGAAATCTGTTTATATAGCTGTGTTCCAGGGCTCGGATTTTGTTCGAAAATGTTTCTCAGTAATGATCACTAAATAAAAAGCAGTTAACCAGATTATGTTGCAGTACCCGAGCTGAAAGGTTCCTTCATAGCTGAAAAAAATCTCGTCTTCTTTGGCTAATTTCTTCGGAATAGGGTAAGAACTTAAAACTTATGTTTAACTTCATATTTTTGAAAAATTCCTGTTTAATGTTAATACTACAATCATTTTCCATCACTTTTATACCTTTTATGTATCTCTACCTGCTATATTTATAATTTTATGAGTGTATGAAGTCAACATACTTTTACAGTGTATTGGTGCCATTTTCAAATTTTGGCATTTTTGTCATTTTTGAGACGCTCAGTATACAATGAATTCCGCTAGTTAACTTTAAAATAATGTTCGATTCAACTAAATTAAAGATCATAGATTATCTTTTAACCAAGAATTTTAAGTTTTCAATAACTTTTAACTATTTGCGAGCCATTTTAAAAAGTATCGTTTTTAGGATTACAACTTTCGTTTTCCCATAGGAAATACATTACGTATAAACAACGATATTCTTAAGCTTTTTTAACTGCAAAAGCTAACTTTTTCTGATAAACTAATGTGATATTCAGCTCATTTAAAGCTTCAGCTTCAAGATTCTATCTAGTTTTTAAAGTTTTGAACACTTTTTGTGTATTTGCTGAGCGTTTCAAAAGTTGACATTTTTCGATTTTCCAGTTAGCCCACGATCATAGAAATACATGGGATTTTTAATGTTGTTGACATATTTTAACATAGCTTGTTTTCAACTTTTTATTAATTATTTTGAAAAACTAATACCTGTTTTATGTTCTATAAAGTACGAGCTTCGCTCCGCCACCCACCGTGTATTCCTGGGTTAAGTTTAGATATGTTTAAAAAATTCATGAAATTTGGTATAAAATTTTTTGTCTCAGACCACTTTCCCCATAGCGTTACGAGTTTTGTTTACTTTGTTTTGAAGCTTTTTTAGCTATTTAAACCTTATCATTTTGCTTAACTATTAGTATCTTTTAAAAGCTTAAACTTCAAGCTTTCTAGCAGTGTAGAGTTTGTTAATTAATTATGTCGTTAAGTATTTTTAATTTGCATTTTAAAAGTGATAAAAATAGTTCTTTAGCGCTTGAGAGGTTGGTGGTTTTTAGCTCTCTGTATCCGATTTTTGTACAATTTGTAATATTTAGTTGTATTTATGGTATGTTTATTTTAATTTGCTTAGACTATTTATTCGAAAACCAGTCAGGCCTACGCTGAGTTTAAAAAAAAAGAGTCAAGTACACGTGACGTAAGTCCAGATGTAACGAATGAATGATTTGTGAGGAAATTTCGTTGTTTACCAAAAATAAAATGTTTAAAATAAATGTTTAATTGAGATAATAAATTATCGCAGTTAAAACAATGTTTAGCAGCCTCTTTGCGTGAAACTATTGTAAATTATGGTTGCATTAGATTTAAAATGTAATCTTTAAATTGTTTTTTATTTTACTGTTAAAGTGCAAACCAAATAAGCAGTAGTGTGACTTTACATCAGATAAGCAGTAGCGTGACTTTACATCAGATAAGCAGTAGCGTGACTTTACACCAAAAATGGTGGCAACTAAGTTGCCACTAAAAGTGGTGTTTGTTTACACCATTTGATAGCTGGTGGCTGATTACACCAATTTTCAAATGGAATTTCATTACACCACTTGGGGTGGCAACTTAGTTGCCACCCTCTTTGGTGTAAAGTAAAGGAATTTTTTTACAGTGTACTATGATAAAAACCTATTTAAAGTGGAATATCTCTGGTTGCTTGTGGTGATTCCATCTCAGAAACTTTTCTCAGCCCCCCTCCGAAACGATAAGTTTAGATACACCACTGGCAGCACACGATGGAATAATGTTCGTGAGCAACCAACCCTGAGGCAAAAAACCAAACGAAAGGGAAATCCATCATCGATGAAAGTTAATTTCCCTTTTTACCCGACTGCCAAGAAGGGTTATGTGTTTCACGCGTATCTGGGTATGTGGATTTCTTTATACCCTCGAAACATCCCAACGGCTGGATGGATTTTAATGAATGAGGTCTCTATCAATTCGTCTTAACCGTCCGATGGTTATAGGCTAGATTTTGTTTTTATAAATTCAAAATGGCGGCCGTAAAATACAAAATGGCGGTAGAGATGAAAAAAAAATTTACGCACCCTATTGAGTGGCATATCATTGGATAGGTCTTTCAAAACGAAGACGATGTTTCATTGACTATTTTACAGTCAGAAGCTCCGTTTAAGTATTACACAACCTGGAAGTTGTGTAAGTAGGATCTTTAGCTTCACTGCAACTCTAACCTTCATAGACATCTATAGGCCTTTTCAAAACAGTGTTTATAGATAGGAACTAACAATTAAACACAACTTGAAAGTCATCAATACAAGTAAATTAAAAAAATAGGTAAGTAATATAAAAAAAATAGTTTCACATTGATGAGAAATAATTAATTAGTTCGCTTTTTACGCAGTCGGGTTTTTTGATTTTTTAAATTTAATTCTAATAATAATTCTGTCTGTGTGTTTGTCTGTCTCTCTGTGTGTCTGTATGTGACAAATTTTGTGGGCGCTCTATCTCACGAACTAGTGCACATGGTTTAATAAAACTTCAGACACATTCAGTTAGATCTTGACATAAATTGGTGCTGATTAGGTTTTGGTGTAAATCTACCTGTTGGGGGCTGTGCATATATAACGTTACCACTTTAGGGGGGGGGGGGGGTGTCTGGCACTTGATATCGTAAGATATCGCTGGAGGGGAGGAAGGAGGGTTCTTTTTTATATCGATATCATTTTCGATCCAACCAAACTTTTCTTTCAGAAACTTTTTCTTTACATCCGAATAGTCTGTTACCTTTTTTATTATTACTATTTTTATATGTTTTTATGAAAATACAAAGCTATTATTAAAGCCGTTACATTTTTATAAAATCATTTCATTCCAAAATTTGGAATACCTGAACGTTTGGCATTCCTTTTCATCTGCTTTATGCGCATATATTTCGCTATTAGAGAAATCAGGAGCATAATACAGGGTGTCCAGCGAATAAGACCCTGATTTCAAAATTAAATATCTCAAAAACAAAGATCAATAGAATTATGCGGTAAACGGTTTGTTTATTAGCTAAGCTATAAAAATTTTATGCAGAAGTTGCAAAATTTAGTTGCAAAAACCGTTAACAGATGGCGCTGTAATCGCAATACTTGTAAACTGCTTCGAAGTCCAGAGCAATGGCGTCTCATTCCTAGATGGCTCTCTACGTAAAAACGAATATTGGGAAAGTTCATTTTTTCATTGGGGTGATGTGCAGAAGTGGAGACATCTGATCACAGAATTATTGCGTCAGCTTTAATTTTACAAGATTTCAATTACTAGAATTTTCAATAAAAAGTTTAGAAATCATTATAAGAATTTTTTAAATATTTTATTAAATTCAATCTTTAATGCCATATAATTATTTAAATCAAAATGCATATATTTAGAAAAATAATTTTGCACTTTTTATTTATTTTTTATATTTTTAAATCACGGCATAATATTTTGATATTATTGTTTATACCTGAATTATTATAAATAAAAAAGTAATTTTTCACTTTTAATTTATTTTTAAATCACAGCATAATACTTTGGTTTTAGCACAACGCATATATTTATTTTCTTTGTAAACAGAAATTTAGAGACAGAAATTATGCATTAAATTATTTCTATTTTAAAAGGAATTGATGATAAGTCATATCATCAACGTCAAAGCAAAAGTATTTTGGATGCTGCATTCCTTTCGAACACGTCGGTTCCTATCGCTAGAAGCTGCACCATATTTCTGTGCCCAATGATAAAAAAAATGAAAACGATTTTTTAAAATTAAAATTGTTTTTTAACTTAATTAAATTTTTAAAAATAGAAACTTTGTATTTTTTCATTCAAACTATTCTCTACAATTAAAAAAAATGAATTATGAATCATTATTATAAATGCTCAATGATTTTAAAAAAAGGGATTTCTTTTAACTTAATTAAATTTCAAAACCAGAAACTTTAGATTTTTTTATTCAAACTTTTTTCACAGTTTAAATAAATATTAAAAAGTAAAGATTTCCATTTTTTTCAAGTCCTCCTCTACTTGGATTCGATTCCACGATCTACACCAATTAGGAGAGAAAAGACATACCACAGAGATATTGGTAACCGGACCGAAGTAGCTTATAACAAAATTTGAAACAAATCTCAATTCTGTCAACACATGGCTCCGCTTCTGCAGATTACCCAAATAAAATATTTTTTAAGTTCTTATATAATGATTGCTAAAATTTTTATTGAAAATTCTATTAATGGAAATTCTCTAAAATTGAAGCTGAGGCAATAATTCTGTGACCGGATGCCTCCACTTCTGCACATCACCTCAACGAAAAAGCGGTCTTTCAAATTTTCGTTCTTCCTTATACTATGTTCACACTACGAATACTTAAGATATCTTAGGCCGCCGGAGTCTACTTAATTTTAAGGTGGTACCCTCCCGGAATTGGAAGCCTGTTCACGTGGGAAAACTCACTTAAGATAACTCAGTGAACGTCACTGTGTTGTTTGCGCATGCGCTTAAGATAAAACCGCCCGCAACACCCAATCAGTTAATGCGAAATTTTACAGCCAGCGAGAGTGAATGGTCGTGACTGTCTCTAGCCCGAAGAAAGTTGAAACTCTCTCAGAGAGTTTGTGGAACTCCCTCAGAGAGTTCGGAGGTTTAAGAGAGTTCCGATAACGCAGTGTGAACAGGGTATTAGGAAGCCATCTAGGATTGAGACGCTAGGGCTCTCGACTTCAAAACACAATTTATAGGCATCGCGATTACAGCGCCATCTGTTAGCGGTTTTTGCAACTAATTTTGAAACTTCTGTACAACATTTTTACAGCTTAGCTAATAAACAAACCGTTTACCGCATAATTCTATTGATCTTTGTTTTTGAGATATTTAATTTTGAAATCAGGGTCTTATTCGCTGGACATCCTGTATGTAGGAAGTGATACTTGCGTTTACCAGTAAAGAATTCAAAGAATGCTGTCCACTGTTTTGTTGATAAGTTCTGCTTTTAACTTACCCGGTTAGGGGGTAAGTTGCAAGAAGAGAATATTACTTTTGAATGCATTATGTAACAATAAGCTGTTATTAAGTACCTTTAAATAGTAACTAACTTTTTTATGTGTTATTTGATATAAATTTATTTCATGTATTGTTACTTTATTGTCTTCTTGAATCCGTAAAGTATGCGACTAATAAATGTATATCACGTGTCACAGCGTATAAAAAGCAAGAAAAAGATAAAAAAAAAAAAATTAGACATTGATAACGATAACATGGGGGGGGGGGGTCGGCGAATGATATCGTAAGGGGGGAGGGGGTCAAAAATTAGCAAAACGTTGATAACGTTATGTATGCATAGCCCTTGTTAGATTTAAACCACCAACAAGTGGCTTTACTATAGTAAAGTTTTCACGATTTCCTCGATAC
Organism: Maratus speciosus; assembly: GCA_963932465.1. NCBI lineage: Eukaryota > Metazoa > Arthropoda > Arachnida > Araneae > Salticidae > Maratus > Maratus speciosus. The sequence continues at coordinate 577,554,889 of OZ010788.1, read as the reverse complement.
CTATATCTCAAGAGCTAGAGTACTTAATTTCATCAGTTTGAATATTTATAAAAGAGTGTTTCTAACAAACTATTTTTACTTTTATTTTACGTGGAGTGAAACATAAATTTTCATAAATATTTGTAATATTTGTAAAAATAGCGAAAGGGAATTCACAAGATCTCAAACCGAAATTTAATAGTGGATTTCTTATAATGATTACAGTATTTTCTTCACACTATGTATTCGGAAACTAAAAATGAAACTTCATAAGCCAAAAAACAAATATCGGACGAACAAACAAGCAGTGAAACTTACATAAGGCGAAAAACAAATAACGAACGAACAAACAAGCAATAAGTCTTCCATGTTGATGCACATTACTTTATAGATATAAAAATAATGTTTTGTCGTTAAAACTCAGCAAATATGAATGTACAGAAATTTATCGATTATGCTTCATAAGCTGTACATAGAAAACCAAGAATTTTTCTCAGATAAATATTGACACTAACTTCTTTCAGACCCAAAATCTTATCGGATTTTAGTGATAAACTAGGGAAACGTAGTCATTTATTCTGCTCTCCATTTTATTCCTGTTGCCAATTCATAGGGGAATGGAATAATTCCGAATAAAGAAAGAAAATACTCAAGTACGCTATATTCTTGAGATCGAAGTAAATAGTTTATGCGAATAATAAGAATTTGCTGGAGAATGATGGAAAAGAGTTGCAAGAATCCACGATCGGAGAAATCCCACCAGTGAAATTTGCAATTCTAATTCTAAGCCTTTTCGCTCCTTTCTTAAAACATAAAGCGGAAAGGTAAAAATCGTTCGATATGCGTAAATAATATGCGTGAAATTAGTAATTATATTTCTGGTATCTTATGGGAAATATTATTGAAATATTGTAATAAAACTTAAACTAAATATTAAAATTATTTTTTTTTTCGGATCTATGATTTTTGTTCGAATTATTCGGATAAACTAAGATTTGATCCCGTAACGACAGGATGCGAATATGTGCATTGAAATATTCACACTGTTAAAAAAAAAAAAATTCAATGATTTACAATATGATTATCAGATTTTTACGGATTTTTTTTCCCTCTCCGATGAAATGATTTCGTGGATGTTTTAGCATATCGAATATGGATTTAAGAATATCTCTGACAGATTCAGGGATGCCACTTTTCCTCGAAATGGCGGATTTCCGCTTTTTTTTTTAATTTTTAAGAATCCACAATTTTTGTCAAATGTTCACTGGAGAAACTGCGATTTTCATCAATTGATCACGGGGGAGAAAACAGATTTTCGTCAAACGATCGTGAAATAAAACAGCGATTTTCGTCAAATGATCGCGATATCAAACTGCGAGTTTCAGCAAACGATCGCGATATCAAACAGCAATTTTTGTCAAACGATCGTGAAGTAAAACAGCGATTTTCGTCAAACGGTCGTGAAATCACACAGTGATTTTCGTCAAGTGATCGTGAAATCAAATTGTGATTTTCGTCAGATGCGATATCAAAAAGCGATTTTCGCCAAACGATAGCGAAATAAAAGTGCAATTTCGTCAAACGATCCCCCAAATAAAATCATGATTTTCGTCAAACGATCCTCAAATAAAAACATGATTTTCGTCAAACGATCTCGAAAAAAAAAAAACCCCGCAAAATTCCGCCACTCACTCGTGAAATAAAACAGTAAAGTTCATCAATCGATTGCAGAAAAAATTGCAAATTTTGTCAATCGATGACCAAAAAAATCGCAAATTTATTAATCATTCACGGGGAAAATAATTATTAATTTCGTCAATTGGTCGAAGAAAAAACCTGAAATTTCGTCAATCGGTTGTGGAGAAAAAAAATATCGTCAATTGCTCCCAAAACTTACAACTTATTTTCTGCCTTAGGAATTAAAAAAAAAAAAAAGAAATTCTTAATGATTTAATGCCAACAAAAGTAGCAACAAGACTTATAGTGTGCGATTTTGTTCTTTCCATAACATGAAGGTCAGAAATTGTTAAATTTATTTTATTAAAATCTAAAATCTAAAAGAAAGACCTTTCAATATATCTTGCATATCAATATTTTATTTTGATTTTTATAGACATTTTTTTGTCATTCTAATAGCAAAATTCACAACAAGGCTCATTGAACTTTTGTTGTGTCACCTCAATTGATTTAAAATGATGCAATATAAAATTCTTCACCAAGGTCATTGCCATTGTTGTTTGGTTACCTCAATTGATATAAAATACTGCGAACTAAAGAAGAATAATGTTTATTTACTCATATAAGTTTTCATGCACAATGAATTAATAGCATATTTTAAACTGTTTGGCCGACATGCGTTTAGAAATACGCAAGTGTTAAAAGTTTTTTAAAAGGTTTCGGTTTTCTTTCATTATTTTTAAGATAGTTAAAATATAGCTTGCTATAATTTTTTCTTTATGATTTATTTAGTTTATTACAAACAATATAGTTTACAAAATTCACACATAAATGTTGTGAAATATCGTAAATTTTACTTACATGTAATTTCCCCTTTTTTGTTATTTTCTGAGTGGCATCCCTGGATAATAGAGACAAAATTCTGGTTAATTTGTCTGTTCGCTAAAATCTTGAGTTTTTTATTTATTTATTTATTTATTTATTTATTTATTTTATTATTATTTTTTTTTTACACTCAACAAAGAATTTTCGCAATATCACTCTTTCAGTCATTCATGAAATCCCATTCTTCTAAAAAAGGAAAAATCTGTAAAAATACAGCAAATGTACTGTCAATCAGCGGAATATTTTATTTACGGTGCTTAAATGGAGTAATATAACCAAGAATAACTGATAAATACTGAAGTGATGTTAGAAACAGAGTTCGGCATGGGTCCGGACTTTGGGGCCAATTTTCATTCGCGCGATTCGGGCTAAAATCGGACCTTACTTTTTTTTTTATGAAGACTCGAATGATCAGTCTTATGAATTTCTTATCCATCTTATGAATATCTTTGCTTCTCCAATTTTATAGTAAAATGGACATACTCCTTATATTCAGGATGATGCCTCTGATCAAAACCATCTACATAATGGCCCCTTCCAGACGGTACTGCACTGATTCAGGACAACCGCTGTGCTGCACAAGTGTTGGCGGTTTTTATATTATTCAGATTGCTGGGTTGCTGCCATTTAAAAAAAAATTCTCTTATTTAATCTGTCATTAAAAAAAGTAGTAGCAACCAAGCAATCTGGATAATTAAAAAAAAAAGTAGCGAACTGGCAATACTGATGCTGTGACATATTGGTGTACCGAAAGAGGTATTGACGTGTGCCACAAAACTTTTTGAAGACCTTTAAAAATGATTTTTTAAATATTTTACAAATAATAATAATAATAATAATAATAATTTGTTCCATAACTTTCTCCATTTGCAAAAGGCATATTTGAAAGAAATAAAGTTTTCTGCCGTGAAAAAAAAAAAAAAAAAAAAAAAAAAAACCTTAACTGAATTTTTCGGAAAAAAATTTAAGAGCCAGAATCAACTTAGCAAGGGAGATATTCTAAAACAATAGCTAGCTCAGGTACTTTATCCAATGTTAAACTATAAGGGGCTGTACATATATAATAACGTTATCATTTTAGGGGGAGGGTGGTCTGGCAAATGATATCGAAGGATATCTCTAGGGGGAAGAGGGGGTTGTCTTTTGATATCGTTATCATTTTTGATCCAACCAAAATTTTCTCTTTTTATTTGTAACTTTTTTTTTACATCAAAATAGTCTGTTATATATTTTTTAGTCCGTGATCTATTTTTATGGAAATACGAAGCTGTTATAAAAATCATTAAATTATTATAAAATTATCCAATTCCAAAATATGGAATACCACAAGTTTTGGCATTCCTATTCTTCTGTCATACGTGTATGAATACATATAATTTGCTGTTCGAGAAACCATCTGCGAAGTATGCACGAAATGATACTTGTTGTGTTTACTGGTAAATAAATAAAACAGAACTAGGGGGCTCAGCCCCCTACTCGTTAAAGCTCGCCAACCCCCGTGAATTGCTACGCAATTCACATTGGGATCTCTACGTGATCCCAGCTCGCTTCGCTCTCTCGCCACTATTTGTGTTAACTCTAGCCAGAATGAATGCTATCATAAATCATTATAACGTATTGAATTTACAAATATTTTTAATGTGTAAAAAAGTAATGGAAAACTTTGTTGAAAATGTAAATAAAAATGTATTAAAAAACCTTGGAAACAGAATTAATTTAAAACCTCAGTGAAAACAATAAAAAATATTTTTAGTTAGGCCGCTATGCTATCCGAGAAAGCAACATATGAAATTTAAAAATATTTTTAATGTATAAAAAGTCATATAAAACTTTGTCGAAATTGTATATAAATTCATAAAAATGTAATTGAAAATTTTGTTGAAAATATAAATAAAAATGCATTTAATCAAAAGTTTGGTCCTGTGACTTGTTGATCATCATTTAAAAAGCTAAGCGAACTGGAAATTGACGCCGTTTAAATTTAAATGGCCTGTTAGTGTCAGATGGGGTCCTTCTCCCTTCATTTTGCCTATAGTATTAAAAATCCAGGCTTAAATTCATTTAAAGCTATAATAAGAAGCTATAAAAGATCCTACGTATCACGCTACCGAACTGTAAACAAAACGTTTTCTCCTGTGTCTAAATACAATCTTGGATCAAAAAGCTGATTCGCTGAATTCCTCACGTAACCGTAAAACGGACCAATAGCAATTGCCATTCATGTATCGCTCAAACGGTTTGTGTTGAAAGAGAAATTCTGTCTGGATTTTCATTTGCAGAGTTGATGGCAGTTATTGCACATTCTGTCTGTGATAATAAATAAATCACACGTGTACTTTATCTTATTTCCTAAAAAACAATCAAGTGTGGCGTGCAAACTTAAATTTAGGTGGTAAATGCACCAAACAAGTATAAATGTAGAGTCAAATGAGCCCTGAAATTAAGACGGAAAATATTTTTTTTTTTTTTTTTTTTTTTTTCTTAAGAACAAAGACTAATTTAACTTAAACATGGATATTCGACTATTTAACTTTAAAATATATAATGATTTTAAAAAAAAATTCTTGCTCCGAAAAAGAGCTATTGATTAAACTGAGGGAGAGTGGTAATTTGCGCCGCTGGGATACGAACCAGGGATCTCATGATCAGGAGGCGAGAACGTTAGCGTCGAGCAAAAAGCCAAACCTGTTACTCTACGCTAGTAACTCACTTTATACTGTCATGTGAGATGAGATCGCTACACACTCCATCCCCAGTGAGAAAATGCTGTCGTACGCATGTGTGGCGCGCAGTTGACAAGCTTATGTGCTGTGAGCGCTTCACAGGCTTTGCTTGCTGGAGATGATTCATTTGGTGCTGCCATCTGTTGGTTATGAGAAGAGATTATTGCTGATGAAAGTTGTTGTTGCGTGTTTGTTCGGGTCACCAGTGAGGGAGAGTGGTAATTGGCGCCGCTGGGATACGAACCAGGGATCTCATGATCAGGAGGCGAGAACGTTAGCGTCGAGCAAAAGGCCAAGCCTGTTACTCTAAGCTAGTAACTCGCTTTATAATGATCATGTGAGATGAGATCGCTACAAAACAATAAAAATGTCAATTTCCTTTTGCGTGTATCTGTAACTGAACGGTGATTGCTATGTAAAAGTATATGAGTAAGTCAGTAAGCATCTTTTAGTGGACCTAAGTGATGTATATCAAGTTCAATACGTTTGAAATCGTGTAAGATCGCGATTTTTTCTCATAGACCATAATGTAATTGAATTTTTTTTTTTTTTTGAGCGCCCTATAAATTAACTATAAATGGTAAACACTTCATTTTCAACACCGGACATGCCATGGTAAATACCCAATAATATGCATAAATTACATGCCTATCCGAGTCTATTTATGCAAGTTAGAGCACGGACAGACGAACAGACTCCTCGAATTCATAAGCACTTTCCAACTATGTTGAAAAATGTTAAAATAACACTGCTCTAGAACATCAGAGTATTTGAAAAATACTTTTCCTTTTTTTCCTTTTAATTAATGATTTTATTATTTTCTTTAAAAAAATACATATACATGTATATATATATATATATAACCATTAATTAAACATAACCTACCACCATCAAAAACCGTAATATTATGAATTAAAGCTGTAAGTATAAAAAAAGTGCCATATAATTTATTATAAGAATTATTATGGAAGAAAAAATAAGAAAGTGGACACCGACAAATAATGGAAAAGCTTATATATTGAATTACGCTTTCAAGGGCACAGAATTCAATGATATAAGCAATATGGTTGTTTTCTGTGAGAAAAATAAGCTAAAGCTAAAAATTATTTTTCTCTGTGCCCGAACAACCGTTATAATCAAGTGAATAGATTAAAAATGAAAACAGAATAGAAACAAATAAGAAATAATATGAAATGGAAAAATCAATAAAACCTGTTTAAATATTTATAGGATATAAAATAGAAATAATACACAACGTACCGATTAATATTTCAGTATTTTTCAATATATCCACTCGCACATGGCTATCAAAATATCGTAAAGATTAAGGTGAATAAAACAGTTAAGAAATCACAGTAATTGATACCAAAGGATGCAGTTAATACATTTTGAAATACCATGATAAGTGGAATTAATATAATATAAAATAAAATAAATAGAAAGTAATTACATTATTTAAAATAACTAAAATGCACTATTAAATTAATTAATTACTATTTAACAATATCGTCAAAATTTAGCTAAAAAATCCCACCTGGTGTATATATATATATATACTAGCAAATCCCGCGGCTTTGCTCGCGTAATATTTGAAATATGCCAAGTGATATTTATATGTCTAATTTTTATTAAAAGGTACTAACAAAATTTTTATATTATTAAAAGGTAATATTTTATTTTATTTAAAGGGTTTTTTTATTAAAAGGTACTTATTACTTTTAGGAATAATTCAAAAATTACTATTTAAAACATAGTTTGATTAAACATCATTATTACACTGCATTAGGCAGAAATGATACTTAAATTAATAAAACGAAATAAAACTAAATAAATGATAATTTAGAAAATAATTTGAAACTTTAATGCTCAATTAATACTCATTTCAGTGTTCTTTTGAAGTTTTGAATTTTTTAGAAACCATCTTCTTACATCTTAAAATTAACTATCATGTCAAATTCCAAGTCCTACCACCACTCTCAACAAAAAGAGCTATGTTGAAACAGGAACTGTCACCATTAATTTGCCAACATTAATTTTGAAATTGGTTTGTTATTTCCTAATATTCCACAGAAACGTAATTTAGAAAGCTTTTAAAGGCCTTTTTTAGAACGTTTGTTGTTCCTGTAAACCCCAGGTGGTAGAATCGTCAGCATAAAATATAGCCTGTGTAGGATCAGAGACTGTTACCATTGATTCGCAACTATTACTTTCATAATCGGTTTATATTTCCTGAAATTGCATAGAAATCGTAATTTAGGACTTTTTTAGAATGCTTTTCGCACCTCCCCTTCGCTTCACCCCTTTTTAATTCGAATTTATTTTCGACAGTCCTTCGAGGGCATTTATATTTTATCAGTAACTACCATGCCATATTTAAAGTTTCTAGCCTTTTCAGTATCACAGAAATCGCAATTTAGAAAGTTTTTAGCTCCTGCAAACCTCTGGTGGTAGGGGCAGAGACATAAAATATAGCTTATGTTTGAGCAGGCTCTATCACCAACATTTTATCATCATTATTTTTTTAATCGGTTTAGTATTTGATAAGATTGCATAAAAAATGTAATTTATAACGCTTTTCTCTCACTTCATCTTTTTCAATTTGGAATTTTCTTTCGATTGTTCTTAGAAAGCAGTTGCATCTTGTAAGTAAATACCATGTCATATTTCAAAGTGTTAGACCCTTCAGTTATGCAAAAAACGCAAATTAGAATATGTTTTGCTTTTGCAACCCTCAGATGGTAGTGACAGCAACATAAAATATAACCTATGTTATAGCAGGGGCTGTCCCCATTGATTTGAAACCATTACTTTTGAAATAGCTTTGGAATTTCCTGAGATTGAGTCGAAATCGCAATTTAGAACGTTTTTAGAACGCTTTTCGCGCGTTTTCACCCCTTTTTAAATTTCCAATATTTACGAAACTGTTCTTAAAGATCATTTATATGTAATAAATATGTACCTTGCCTAATTTTAAGTTGCTAGCCCCTACCGATCATAAAATTCGAAATTTGGAACACTTTTTTGCTCCTGCAACGTCTAGGTGATAGTGATACCGACTTAAAATAGATTCTATATTAGAGCAGAGGCTGTCAGCATCAATTTCTTACCATTACTTTTGAAATCAGTTTGATTCTTCCTGAGATATTGGTGACAAATCGACATTTAGAACATTTTTAGAACGCTTTTCGCTCATTTTGCTCCTGCATCTCCTCTGGGGTAGTGAAAAAGATATAAAATATAGCCTATCGTGGAGCAAGATCTGTCCCCATCATTTTTACACCATTATATTTGAAATCGGTTCAGTGTTTCCTGAGATTGCTAGAAATCGCAATTTAGAACGTTTTTTACAACGCTTTTTGCGCATTTTGACCCCCCCTTTTAAATTTCGACTTTTTTGGGAAATGTCCATAGAGATCATTGATATCTTATAACTAACTACCATTCCAAATTTCACGATTCAAGGCCCTTCCGTCACGCAAAAACTGCAACTTAGAACGTTTTTCTCCTGCACCCCGTTTGGGGTTGTGTCACCGACATAAAACATAGCCTATGTTGGAGCAAGGGTTTCCACCATCATTTTTACGCCATTATTTTTTTAATCGGTTTGGTATTTCCTGAGATTGTGTAGAAATCACCATTTAGAATATTTTTTAGAACGCTTTTCGCGCATTTTCACCATTTTTAAATTTCGAATTGTTTAAGAACTGTTCTTAGAAATCCTTTATATCTAATAAGTAGCTGATACTTCAAATTTCATATTTCTAGGCCCTTCAGTAACACATAAATCGAATTTTTAGAACGTTTTTTGCTCCTACACCCCCTTTGGGGTAGTGGCACCGACATAAAACATAGCCTACCTTGGAGCAAACGTTGTCACTATCATTTTGACACCAATATTTTTTAAATCGGTTACGTATTTCCTGAGATTATGTAGAAACTACCATTTAGAACGTTTTTAGAACGCTTTTTGTGCATTTTCACCCCTTTAAATTTCGAATTGTTTAAGAACTGTTCTTAGACATCATTTATATCTTTTAAGTAACTAATATTCCAAATTTCATATTTCTAGGCCCTTCAGTAACGCAAAAATCGCATTTTTAGAACGTTTTTTGCTCCTGCACCCCTTTGGGGTAGTGGCACCGACATAAAATATAGCCTATGTTCTAAGTTGGACTAACACCATCATTTTGACACCAATATTTTTTAAATCGGTTTGGTATTTCCTGAGATTATGTAGAAACTACCATTTAGAACGTTTTTTAGAACGCTTTTTGTGCATTTTCACCCCTTTTAAATTTCGAATTGTTTAAGAACTGTTCTTAGACATCATTTATATCTTATAAGTAACTAATATTCCAAATTTCATATTTCTAGGCCCTTCAGTAACGCAAAAATCGCATTTTTAGAACGTTTTTTGCTCCTACACCCTCTTTGGGGTAGTGGCACCGACATAAAACATACCCTATCTTGGAGCAAGCGTTGTCATCATCATTTTGACACCAATATTTTTTAAATCGGTTTGGTATTTCCTGATATTATGTAGAAAATACCATTTAGAACGTTTTTTAGAACGCTTTTTGTGCATTTTCACCCCTTACAAATTTCGAATTGTTTAAGAACTGTTCTTAGACATCATTTATATCTTACAAGTAACTAATATTCCAAATTTCATATATCTAGGCCCTTCAGTAACGCAAAAATCGCATTTTTAGAACGTTTTTTGCTCCTGCACCCCCTTTGGTGTAGTGGCACCGACATAAGATATAGCCTATGTTCTAAGTTGGACTAACACCATCATTTTGACACCATTACTTTTGGAATCGGTTCGGTAGTTCCTGAGCTTATCTCCGACAAATAAACAATTTTTTCCTCTTTATAATAGGAGTATAGATATATATATATATGATTAATTACGAATAAATTTTCTCAACCTTTTTCAAAAATCATTGGTTTTATTTTTAAATTCTAACTGAAACAAAAGAGTGAATAGGTCTAAATGAAGAGGTTTTTATTCAATGCTGTGTGAATTCCCTTGAGGTATTTTCCTTAAAAGTTTGTGCTTCCCTGATTACCTATACAGAAACAAGAACAACAATAAATTAGTTTTCCTGGTGTGTAAGCAATCAATAAGATTCAGCAAGCATAAAGATAATAAAACATTGTTTTTAGCTACGTTTATATACAATATAGATTCCAGAAAATCATTTTGTAAATAAGGGTAATATTTCACTGCATTTTTCTTATCCAGGAATTTTATTCTTTCATGTTTATTTTGTGCTATATGTGGGAATATGTTTTTTTCAGTCATTATTTTTTATATAACTGTAATCTTAACTTAGTCCAAAAGTGCAAATTCCATCTCCTTTCAACAAATTTTGTATTATGTTTAATTTATTGAATGAAGTTGTCGATATGCTTTTACATATGTCATGATTATCGATGGAGACAATGCGTCTTTTTATGTTTAGGGTTGATAAGTATTTCCCCCTGTATTCATGCGAAGAACGGGTTTACTGTTAGCTGTTAGTACATTATAAATACATAAATCAAACTTGGATGTTTAGAACTTTACTGTATACACATCGAATTTAGTAAAAAGTACAGATAGTTTAATAAAAAAAGGAATTCTTGCTTAGAAAAAGAGCTATTTATTAGACAATAAAATTTCTATTTCCTTTTGTATGTATCTGTAAAAGACCGATGAATGATATGCAAAAGTAAATAAGTCAGCATCTTGTAGTGGACCCAAGTGATATATATCAATTTCAGTATGTTTGAAATAGTGTAACATCATTAATTATACAGCAAACGATTTTTTCTCATAGATCATAACGTAACGGAATTTTTTTGAGCGCCCTATAAATGAACTAAGAATGGTAAACACTTCATTTTTAATATGCCATGGTAAATACCAATAATACGCATAAATTACATATCAATCCAGATGTACTTAACACGACTTATAGCATTGATAGTCGGTTAGACTCATCGAATTCATAAACACTTTTTAACTATGCTGGAAAATGCTAAAAAAGTTGAAAAAAAAACTGCTTTAGAATATAACAGTATAGTGAAATCTGTGTAAGGCGGAATCGCTTGGGACTGAAATGAAATTCCGCCTTAGACAGAAAAACTTTATAGACATCCCGTTCACGGAATATTAAACATTTCTTTGGCTAAAAATTAAAACTAACGTATTTGTAATTTTTTTTTTAATTAAATAAACATGAAATCTTTGTACATATATTTTATATATTTATATTAATATTAATTTACACTATAAATTGATAGTACGCAAACACACTGGTATAAATCAAAATTACAGGTTTTAGTGGGGGGGGAAAAGTTATATTTACCTTAATAAATGCCTTAAAATTCTATTATCTTAAACTTAATTAGAAAAAAAAATCGTATATTGTTGTTTGTCACTGTCATCAATCAATAAGGCACGCTTCTGTCTTCTGGGAGTGGGACTGGACAATACATATGTCATTATGCGAAGATAAGGTTTCTTTCCGTTTATATTTCTAAGCGGAATTTTCTTCCGTGTTAAACAGTAACTTTGCTACATGGGACCCCAAAATGAATGTCCGGTTCCGCGTTACACAGATTGTTTCCGTCTTAGACAGATTTCATTGTATTTAAAAAATTATTTATATTTTTCTTCGTTTTCATTAACGATTTTATTATCTTCTTTAAAAAGGTATAAAAAAAAATAAATATTAATTACAAATAAATTTTCTCAATCTCTTTCAAAAATCATTGATTTTATTTTTAAATATTAACTGAAACAAGTAAAAATTAAATTTTAAAAATCAAAAAACCCGACTGCGTAAAAAGCGAACGAATTAATTATTTCTCATCAATGTGAAACTATTTTTTATATTACTTACCTATTTTTTTTATTGACTTGTATTGATGACTTTTAAGTTGTGTTTAATTGTTAGTTCCTATCTATAAACACTGTTTTGATGAGGCTTATAATGTCTATGAAGGTTAGAGTTGCAGTAAAGCTAGAGATCCTACCTACACAACTTCCAAGTTATTATTTAAACGGAACTTCTGACTGTAAAATAGTCAATGAAACATCGTCTTCATTTTGAAAGATCTATCCAATGATATGCCACTCAATAGGGTGCGTAATTTTGTCTTCGTCTCTACCGCCATTTTGTATTTTACGGCCGCCATTTTGAATATATAAAAATGAAATCTAGCCTATAACCATCGGACGGTTAAGACGAATCGATAGAGACCTCATTCATTAAAATCCATCCAGCCGTTGGGATGTTTCGAGGGTATAAAGAAATCCACATACGGAGATACGCGTGAAACACATAACCCTGCTTGTCAGTCGGGTAGCAAAAGAATGAATAGGTCTAAATGAAGAGGTTTGTATTCGACGCTGTGAATTCCCTTGAGTTATTTTCCGTAAAAGTTTGTGCTTCTGTGATTACCTATACAGAAACAAGAACAACAACAAATTAGTTTTCCGGTGTGTAAGCAATCAATAAAAATCAAGAATCAGCAAGCATAAAATAAAGATAACAAAGCATTGTTTTTAGCTACGTTTAAACACATTATAGATCCCAGAAAAATCGTTTTGTAAATAGGGGTAATATATAGCTGCATTTTTCGTATCCACGAATTTTATTCTTTCATTTTTATTTTGTGCTATATGTGGGAATATATTTTTTCAGTATATTTCCTATAACTGTGTAATCTTAATCTAATCTAAAAGTGCAAATTCCATATCCTTTAAGCAAACATTGTATTATGTTTAATTTATTAAATAAAGTTGTCGATATGCTTTTACATATGTCATGATTATCGATGGAAATAATGCGTCTTTTTATGTTTAGGCTTGATAAGTATTTCCCCCTGCGAAGAACGGGTTTACTGTTAGCTGTTAGTATATTATAAATACACAAATCAAATCTGGATGTTAATAACTTTATTATATACACATTTTCAAATTTAGTAAAAAGTACCAATAATTTAGTAAAAAAAAAAAAAAATGTCTTGCTTCGAAAAAGAGCTATTTATTAAAGAATAGAAATTTCAATTTATTTTTGTGTGTATCTCTAAATGAACGATGAATGCTATTCAAAAGTATATAAGTAAGTAAGTGAGCATCTTATAATGAACCTCAGTGATGTATATCAATATCAATATGTTTGAAATAGTGTAACATCATAATTCACTGCAAACGATTTTCCCCCACAAACCATAATGTAACTGAATTATTTTGAGCACCCTATAAATGAACTATAAATGTTAACACTTCATTTTCAATACCGGACCTGTCATGGTAAATAACAATAATATGAATTAACCCTTTCGGGACGGGAGCCTTTTACGAAATTTTTAATCGTTTGTCACCGTTTTTTAAAAACAGAAATTTGTGTCTTCTTGAATCGAGAAAATGCGCTGATTAAATAAGGCAAATTTTACAGTAAAATTTTACTGGTGAGGAAAAACAAGGATTCTGAGCGCTTCGTGCGGCACGTATACGTGTCGCTCGTCCCCAAGGGGTTAATTACATGCCAATCCGAGTCTATTTGTGCGAGTTAGAGCAAGGACAGACGGTCAGACTCACTGAATTCATAAGCACTTTTCAACTAGAAAATGTTAAAAAAGCTGAAAAAAAAAACTGCTTTAGAATATAACAGTATTTGAAAAATTCTTCCTTTTTTCCCCATTAATAATTTTATTATCCTTTTTTAAAAAATAAATAAATATTAATTACGAATACATTTTCTCAACCTCTTTCAAAAATCATTGGTTTTATTTTTAAGGGTGTTCTCAAATCCAAAAGGGCAACTTTCTGACACAAGTTTTAATTTATTTTTGTTCGGAAATGCATGAAACTAGCAGGTGCTGTTGTTCAGAAACTATGTAATCGAGCTATTTTTTCCGTTTTTTTTTTTTTTTTTTTTTTTTTTTTTTTTTTTTTTTTTTTTGCAAACGCAATAGATCTTTCAGAAAATCGTTTCAAAGTTGACATTTTGAACCGAAGTTCCCGAAGAAAGCAGAAAAACCAGTCCGTGAAGAGCGGAAATCGTGTTTGTCACGTGATCAAAAACGTTTATAACTCAATAGGTAATTTATTGATAAAAAATGGAAAAAACAGTTCAATTCCAATTCGCTTCCATGGCCAGGCTTTCCAATTTTATATCTTTCCGCTAAAAAAGAAATTTATAAATGTGTCAAAACGTTTCGCGCTAGTTGAGCAGGGCAGTGTCTTAAGGGGGCTGATCACTCAGCTTCGGAATTCTCATCCGTAATGTTAAGTCTATGGACTTTTGATGCATTCGTCTATTTGAAATATCTTCTCGGGAAATTCATATTTTTAACATCTTTTTTCTGCGTACTCTTCTTATGTCTTCTTATGTCTCTTTTTTTCTTAGTTTTCAAAATATTTCTAAAATCTATGCTGAATTTAATATTTTATGTGTTAAAAGCGGGCTGTGAGTAAGATCTTAACGCTTCCTATAAAATTAAGTCTACGCTTTAGAAATATTTTGAGAACTAAGAAAAAAGGAGATCTTTTAGGAAGTGTACACAAAAAATTGAAGTTAAAAATATTAATTTCCTGAGGAGATATTTTAAATATACGAATGTATTCCATGCCCATAGACTTTACATTAGTAAGGGGAAATTGGATGCTGAGTGATCAGCCCCCTTAAATACTAACTGAAACAAAAGAATGAATAATTCTAAATGAAGAGGTTTGTATTCATTGCTGTGTGGATTCCCTTGAGGTATTTTCCGTAAAAGTTTGTGCTTCTGTGATTACCTACAGAAACAAGAACAACAATAAATTAGTTTTCTTGGTGTGTAAGCAATCAGTAAGAATCAGCAAGCATAAAATAAAACATAATAAAAAATTGTTTTTAGCTACGCTTAAACACAATATAGACTCTAGAAAATCGTTTTGTAAATAAGGCTAATATTTCGCTTCGCTGCATTTTTCATATCCGTGAATTTTATTCTTTCATATTTATTTTGTGCTATAGGGGAAAGTATATTTTTTCAGTCATTACTTTTCAAAAGCTTCATATAACTGTAATCTTAATCTAATCCAAAGTTAAAAGTGCCAAGTGCATCTGCTTTAAACAATAATTATAATATTGTTTATTTATTGGATGAAATAGATCAGGGGTTCTCAAACTATGGTACGCGAAGCTCTGTTTACTGGTACGCGAAAGTCTGAGACACAGCATGTGAAATCAAAAAGCAACTCAATCCTACCTCCCTCCCTCCCTTCTCTTTCTTGATGTGTCACATCTCTTTTCTCTCTGTTATTGCCTTGACATCGTTTTGCATGTAATGTCGATTAGAATTTTTAGATAAATGGAACTAATATTCGGTAGATGTTGAGTTGACCTTTCATACATCCCGAAATGAAAAGTTTTCTTCTATTACTATATTGCATGAGTGTATATTATACTTATTTCAACGACCTTTGATCTCGCATTAATAAGCAGTTTACTTTCAGACGGTATGTAAATTTCTTATGTAGGTTATTCATTTATTAAATTTTCTTATGTGTATTTTACTACTGATATAAGTATTCATCTAACAAAAAAATGGCGATCAAGGCGTCTTGAAATGTGTATTTTTTTTCTATTAGATTAATTTTAACACATTTATTTTAATTGGTAAATAAATCATATTAGATGTAAATTTCCGACTGGGCGAAAAATGTCCGCACCAGGATTCGAACCAGGGATCTCCTGGCTGAATCCGCCAGTGCTCTGCCATCTGAGCTATCCCGGACGAATCTGGTGGAATTTTCTCACCTAGCTAACCTTAACACTAGAAAGACGGCGAGCGGTCATTTTGACCGCTACCAAATGAACATATTTCAGTTCGAAACAGAAATTTCTTTATAAAACTAGTTTAAAAGGTTGAAATAAAAAAAACTAGTTAAATAAATATGTTAATAATTTAAAATAAAAATTCTGGTGTAAAATATTTTTTTTTATAAAAGTTGAGTAAAATTCCCCGTCTTTCTAGTGTTAATGATTATAGCATCTGGTCTGAAACTTGGTTCAGCTCAACAGAATAAATCTCAGGTAATGAAACACCAGAAAACGCTGGATACGAAATTACACTACATTAATTTTAACACAATTATTCTAATGGTAAATAAATCATATTATATGTAAATTTCCAACTGGGCGCAAAATGTAGATCAGGGCTCAGATAGGCTCAGATCAGGCTCCGGGATAGCTCAGATGGCAGAGAACTGGCGGCTTCAGCCAGGAGATCCCTGGTTCGAATCCTGGTCCGGACATTTTTCGCCCAGTTGGAAATTTACATCTAATACTTTTTTCCATGTTTAACAAAGCTATGCAATAGTTTTATATTCAAATATATCTTTATTTGCCACCCAAAAATGATACACTTTATATTCACTAAAAATGTGAAAGTCAATCTAAGCACCAATTTAATAATGTGATCATGTAAATCAGTAAATTCTCCTCAGAAGAAAGCACAAAAGACTGAAAATATTTCGTTTTAGGCATATTCCGTTTACACAGGTTTTTCTGTATTAGCTTTTAGTTTGTCACCTGGTGGTACGCGGAAGTATGAACTTCTATTTGGTGGTACTTTGGTCTAAAAGTTTGGAAACCCCTGAAATAAATGATATACATTTACATATGTCATACATAATCATATAGATAGAAGCAATGCGTCTTTTCATGTTTAGGATTACTGATTTTTTTTCCCTCTTCTATCCTTGCGAAGAACGGGTTTACTGATAGTATGTTATAAATACGTAAATAAAATTTGGATGTTATAACTTTATTATACAGATTTTCAAATTTAGTAAAAATTACTGATATTTTAGTTTTTTTTTCTGGCTTTAGAAAAGGGGTATTTATTAAACAATAAGAAAATTTATTTCCTTCTCCTTATTCCAATTTACATTTTACTATTCTTTTAATTATTAATAATATGCATTTCATGATTTTTATAACACTTTAGTATATTCAACTGTAGAAAAGTAGCTAAAATACCCATTTTCAAATAAATTAATAATAAATTACGATTACCAATCACTAATAAAATATTTATGAGAAAATTCAATCATTCAAACTAACGTACTACAAAATCATCATTTTAATTAGATTGAAAATTTAATATACTGAAAATTGTAGAGAGTTATGAAAATATGAGAAAACGGGGGTTAAGGGATGCAGAACCCCCCCCCCCCCCCATATAGTAAAAAGTTTCTACATAAAATAAAGAATATTGGAGTATCATCGCATCGCACATATCAGTGCGATTACCAATGACTAATAAAATATTTATGATATTAATTAATCATTCAAACTAACTGTTAATGCACTTTACCACAAAATCAACATTTTAATTATATTGAAAAGTTAATGTACTGAAAATTGTAGAGAGTTACCAAATTATGAGAAAACGTGGGTTAAGGGGGGCAGAGTCCCCCTCATATAGTAAAAAGTTTATACAGAAAGTGAACAATATTGGAGTATCATCGCACATATCAGTGCGATTATCGATGACTAATAAAATATTTATGATAATAATTAATCATTCAAACTAACTGTTAATGCTATTACAACAAAATCGACATTTAGACAGAAAATTTAATATATTGGAGCTTGTAAAGAGATATCAAATTGTGAGAAAATGGGGGGTTGAGAGGGGCAGAGACCCTTCCGATGGTAAAAAGTGTATTCATAGAAAATAAACAATCTTAGAGTATCGTAGTGCATAAAATCATATTTTATTTAAAAATTCACAAATTTCTGAAATAACTTGAAATTTTATTTGCAGTAATTGAGTATGAAAAAAGTTTCAAATATTAAACAAAATGCAGGCATCCTCGACTTACGCAAGTAATGCGTTCCGTAAAGTTTTACGTAACCTGAATTTTACGTAAGTTGAATTTTTTAGGTAAAATTTTGTAAAAAACTGCCATATTTATTACATATATATGTATATTACTTTATATATGAAGCACCGTGCGACAGTATAAAAACAAACATAAACAACACTTTTCAAATATCTTGAGGAATGCGGGATTTATAAATTTAACATTGGTGAATTGATTTATAACAATTTTGAATCTACATCAAACGACTATAAAAAATAAGAAATGCTTTAAGAGGACTAATTTAACCTATTCTCCATGAATTTCTGATGGCAAGACAAATGAATAGCACTCAAAAAATAAAAAAGTCCTTCCGGCCAGTGCCGGGAGGAAGAGGTAGCTTTCATATTCCTTATTTTAAAAAAGCCAAATTATATTATTCGAACACACGAAGCTCAATAAAGTGGAAACCGAATGTAGGAGATTCAATACTAATTTTTATCAATACTAAATCATTATGAATGAGAATTTCGCAAAATTAGTCAGCTTTATCCAAGCTGCTTTTATTTAAAGTAACTTATATTTCGCTGCCAAATTCGGCGATTTCTTAAAGTGCCTGCCATTTTAAGACAACATGGTGGATGAGGCTAACCAGTGAACTTGGTCGAGAACTTAGTAATTGCTGTGCACATGCTCACTCACATCGGAATCGGTTGATACATACGAGTGCTGTCGCATGCAAAAAATCAGATTTTTCAAAATGTCACCCACGTTAGAAATTGAAACTGCTATATCTGAGCCATTTTTTAAGATAAAAATAAACAAAAAATGCTCCTGAATCCTTATATCAAGGTCAAATACTTAAGAAAGAAACCTTTTTCAATTTCTAATTTTTTTGCACCTCACTTTAAATATATATGTTTTTTAATTTAATGGCCGCCATTTTGAAACAAGATGGCTGATGAAGCTGGCCAGCGAACTTGGTCGAGATATTGATGTATACTATCCACATGCCTTCTTCCATCGAAATAGGCGAATACGTGTGGAATCGCGAGACAAATACAAGATCGTTTCAAAGTGTTAGCCATGATAGAAATTCAAAGTACTATAATTCAACCACTTTTTAAAATATAAACAAAAGAACAAATTTTCAGATACAAAAACTGCTCCAGAATCTTTGTATCAAGGTCAAACATATAAAAAAAATCTTTTTCATTTTCCAATTTTTTAATAACTCATTTTAAATTTTAAATTACATTTTTTTTTAAAAAATGGCAACCCTTTTGAAACAAGATGGCGAATGAAGCTGGCCAACAAACTCTGTCGAAACATTGGTATGTACCATGTACAGACCAAGTTACATTCAAATCGGTTCATAAATACGCCTGTTATTGCGTGACAAAAATCAGGGCGTTTCAAAATGTCAGCCACGCTAGAAATTCAAAATGCTATAACTCAGCCATTTTTTAAGATATAGACGAAACAAAAACTGCTCCCGAATCTTTTTATCGAGGTCAAACACATAAGAAAAAAATATGTTTTCATTTTTCAATTTTTCGGTACCACATTTCAAATTTAAATTTTTCTTAAAATTTTAAATGGCCGCCATTTTTAAACAAAATGACGGATGAAGCTGGTCAACGAACACGGTCGAGACATTGGTCTGTACTATGTATAAACGAAGTCACATCCAAATCGGTTCATAAGTACGCCTTTTATCGCGTGACAAAATTCAGGACGTTTCAAAATGTCAGCTTCGCTAGAAATTCAAAATGCTATAACTCAGCCATTTTTTAAGATATAGACGAAACAAAAACTGCTACGGAGTCTTTGTATAAAGGTCGAATACATAAGAAAAAAATATTTTTCCATTTTCAATTTTTTGGTACAACATTTTAAATTTTAAATTTTTTTTAAATTTTTAAATGGCCGCCATTTTGAAACAAAATGGCGGATGAAGCTGGCCAACGAACTCGGTCGAGACATTGGTATGTACTATGTACACACCTAATTACATCCAAATCGGTTCATAAATACGAGAGTTACAGTGTGACATACGTCAGATATATATATATATATATATATTGATATATATATATATATATATATATCAATTTTGAACGGAGGGTGGTTTCGGGGTCTGGGGGTCATGATCGATGAAAATATACCAAAATTTTTTGAAATCGCTTTCCTCCGAACGGCTGCAATAGGTAGCTTTTTGTAAAGAAAGCTACCTAATAATCCTTGATAAGCACAAACTGTATTTATTATGAATTAGATGACTACTATGAATAACTAACAATAAAGATTAATAACACATACTGGACAATTGCACCATAAAATATAATAAATAAAGACACAATCTTGCTTAACCCGGGAGAACTCGCTAGTGAGAATTTCTCTCACGGTGCCCAATCGCTTTTCTTTTACTTTACATTCACTTAATATCAACTTTTTTTGCTTGGCTTAGTATTTTCATTCACAAAAGAGGTAAAATAACTGAAATAACATTTGAAATTTTAATTAAATGAAAAATGGTTTAAATAAGAGTCTTAAAAAAAGTACGACGGCGAGAGAAAATCTCATGCAGCGAGTTCTCCCGGGTTAATGGTACACAAAACACGAACTATGTTGCCAAAACTTGAATGAAAACTCAGTTGAACGTGGTTTTGTCCCTCATGTGTAGATGGTGGTGCTCGTGGTTTCTTAAATCGACCTTTTGATTCATTTGATCTCAGTTCATTAATAATGATCTATTTTCACTAGATGGCAACATTACATTTTTGTATTCAAATCATTGGTCAAGTTTCGTCTAATTATCTCTTGCACAGGGAGCTTTCGTCTCTGAACTTTGAGGCATTTTACCACCATATTTTCCTGAAGACGGTTGTAGAAATGGCTCGAAACGTAGAAGTAAACTTTTAGCTTATTAAAGTTCGTGTTTTGTGTACCATTAAGCAAGATTGTATCTTTATTTAATAAAGATTAAGTTGTTTTGTTATAGATTTGATTGTATATACCAATAAAAATATAACTATATCTAATATTATATGAACGGTTGTGGTTTATGTCTATATTTTATTTATAAAGTAAATATCAAAAGTATGCAACTGCGTATCAAACGCGCTAGTATGTTCACAAATGTAATTTTCGAGATTTATTACGTAACTGGGAATTTAAGCAAGTCGCGTATTACGTAAGTCGGTGGATGCCTGTACGTTGAAAACGAAAATTCGACTTGCAGAATAGATGATGATCTGCGACCGGCAAATTTACTACTAGGTTGAGCAAAAAGTTCTGGAAAATTTGTGAAAGTTGCGTTGTTATTCGCAAATGAGCAACAAAAGCAACAAGGACTATTCTTCAAAGTAGAGACCATCATAATCCACGACTTTCCGCCATTGTTCTACCTGATTCCGGATTCGCTAGAAGTACCGTGGCGACTCCTTGGAATCGAAAAACTCTTGACATGCTTCTTCAACGTCATTAAAGGATTCAAATTGACGGCCCTTGAAGATGTATTGCATTGATAGAAAAAGGCCATAATCGGATGGATCCACGTCTGGACTGTAGGCGGGGTGTGGAAGAATTTCGACGCCGTGCAATTTTGCAAACTTGTCCTTGGCCACGTGCGGTTTGGCATTGTCCTGATGAAACAAAGCGCGCTTTCGGCGGACCAAACTTGGATACTTCTGCACCAATTTGTCGTAGACGCGATCCAACTGCTAGTAATAGAGCTCGTTCATTCATGGCACGACCATCATATACGATACAAATTCCGGTAACTATTAGATTAAAAATTTCCCAGAACTTTTTGCTCAACCTAATAATTACAAATTTAATCGGCATTTATAGTTTTTCTATATGTAAGGAATTGTTTTCTCGGAGATGAATTATCAAACATAGAATACGGAAAATATACTTTGGGGCAGCTCATGGGACTTAAAAAAGTTCTATACATTTGAATGGCTCTATAGTTCGACCTGTCGCCTGAACCAATCTCTCCCTTTCACGCGTGTAAACATAATCAAAGAAACATAACATCCTGCAGAACTTCGTTTCAAATTCTCTTTTCAGCTGCTGATCAGGCGTATTCAATTTCCGGTGTTTCCCATTTCCCGTTTTCTTGAAAAATCTCCGGAGTTTCGTAATATATTTCGAGCAACCCTTTCCCTTTTTCTTATTCCGTCTAAAAGATGAAAGTAGAGGATGTTTTGAAGTGTGAAAACTCAAATAACTGCTTCCTTATACGGGAACAGCAGATATTGATGGAATTCTTCATGATTTTATCATAATTTTTTTTAATTAAATTTTATCTATGTGCTTGTCAGGTTTTTGCTGTTAAAACCCCCTGACCGCCCAGCAAAAGGGCTAAATTGTAATGTTGTTTTCTCTGTAATTTTTGAAAAATGCTGAAAAAAGATGTTTTTGCCAACGGGATATAATAAAAAATATTACGTATAGGGATATAAACCTTGAGAGTTTTAACACTAGAACGCCCGAAAGGAATCGATCCGACTCCGACCATATGATTAAATGTCAATAGGAAACAGAAATTCTTTCATAAAGTAAGTTAAATTTAAACTACGCAGATTTACGTTAAATAAATCAGTCAAATAATTTTAAATAAAAATTCTGGTGTCAAATATTTTTGTGAAACATGAGTAAAATTTCCGGGCGTTCCAGTGTTAACCATTACTTAATTTTTTAAAACTGTATTATATCTGTAGAATTATATTATTGTTTCTATGGCAGTGAAACGTACAGGTTAGTGAACGGGTATATCAGTTCGCGGCAATCAGAAGGTTAATGAGCGTGTAACTAATTAAGATTACTATTAATTAATAGTATTTTATTTTACTTGTAAATCACGTTCTACGTACTTGGGTTAGAGGTACATTTATCTTATCTTGAAGTTTGGAATGAAATATTATACTCATATCTTATTGTATGAAAAGATCCATTGTGTAAACGAAATACCAGTATTTTTTATTATTATTATTTTTTTTTTTTATGTGGTCATCAAAGAAAATAGGTAAAGGAACAAAAGAAGTCCTTTATTATCTCTACTGAATGACAGCGTGAGGAAGTAAAGAGTAGTGGGAGATAAGGTGGTTCCTTGATTGTACAGGGGATGACTCCAAGCGTTTTTCTCTCGAGGCAGAAGATGAGTAAGAGTGTTGGAGAGTCTTGACTGGAGTCTCGTTGAGAGAGGCTGGAGGTTTAAGCCGTGGTTTTGCCAATGAAATGCTCCTGATGCTCCTGAGAAAGGATTTACCCCTGCGGAGAGAAACATGTATGCGAAGGGAGATACCTGAGTGGCTCTCCGTTAAGCTTTGCTGAGTTCGATATAGTGAGAAGGCGATAGCGAGTAATTTTAAAATACTACCCAGTACGTAGACATTATTTCAATAACTTAGTGTTGGGCAAGATCTGCTATATCCGGCTCATAATTGTAACTAATGTTTTTTTTTTTTTTTTTTTTTTTTTTTTTTTTTTTTTTTATGTAAATAATCTGTAAATAAATTATTCCTTAATTTTAACTAAATAAGTTAGTATTTAATTATTATGTTTCTCATACTGTGCCCGATATCACTCACATATATATATCAGTGATGGGAGCCTAACAACAAAACAGCGTGTGAATGAGAAAACCTCCACACATTTAAGTAAAAAGTTTTTCTCGGATGATGTACGAATGGCAGTACATTGCATCCATATGCAGAACCCATTCAAATGAGCTATCATCCCAACAATTAACTGCAAACCCAATTACATATTAATATGTTTTTATTTTAAAACACATAAAAACAGTTTGGCTGGGATGGTCTAACCAGAAAAACATATATACTTCTAACAGGAGAGTTGCGTGTAGAATGATCAAAATAACAAAGCAGTCCATGCCACCATCTTACGAAATCAGAGCCAATTTGAGAGTCCACCACCGCCAAAATTATCCGTTAAATAGAAATGCACTGGGGAAGATTTAAATTATTGGCGGTAAATATGATCAGAACTATATCTCGAAACTACCTCCAATAACCCTATTGAATCATCTGCAAAACGTTAGAATATATTAACATTATTGCTGACATACATACATTTACGTTAAATTTATTGCTTGAATATAATGGTATAAGTAGGTGATAACTCTTGTTAATAAAAAGATCAGCGTTAGATTTTATAAAACGAGCTGGAAAATTACTATCATAAATCTTGATATATAATTTAAGTTCGCTGAATTGCAGATGTTAGATATCGAAACGCAAAATGATAATGATTCAATCCGTTTACTTTTTTATTATTTACTTCCGCGTTAAAGAAAAGAGAAATTTACGACCGCTGAAATAAACATGAAAAATGTATTTCGCCTTGAGAAGGGAATAATTACTTTTTAGAGAATATAACTGTTTTGCTTTTTGAATAAAAGGAAAGAAAGAAATATAATTTAATTTAAATATTAGATTGGAAAGAACAATATATGATGCTTCATCATATGTTATCACCCCCAATGTTTGACTGGAGTTTGTGTGATAATTACCATCGTATTGACAACGGAAAAGCGTAACAGTACTTATCAAGAATTTTACCTATTTTAGAGTTGCCCTGAAAGTTTAAGAAAGCAATAACACCAGTAAAAATAAAACCTGAAAACGGAACCTGTATATGACGGAATCCTGTCTCAAACGGAAAAGTTTCGTGGTCCCAACTAGGTTTTTGTACAGGTTGGGTTGTACCCAAACAGAACTCGAAATTTCTATTCAAAGTCAACCAAAAAACCTATACCGAACTCTATACACGAAACCGACCAGAACCCGAATGCGCCGAGTCTTAACTTATAACTAAATCAAAATTTATTTCTAAATGAGTAAGTAATTTAATTTACATTAAAGTAAGTCACAAAGAAATGTACTAATTATCAGTGGAAGAATAACATAAGGCTAATTCCATGAAAACTTGTCATGTCTGTCACACAGCTGAAAATCGCTATACTTGTTGGCTACCAGTATTTTAGAACTTAAAAATGTGACTTATTTTACCGGAGATATCTCATCAATTGAATAACGTGAAGAAACTTTTCGAAAATAACGGTGGCCAACAAGCAAAGCGATTTTTCGCTATGTGACAGACATGACAAGTTTTCATGGAATTAGCCATAACGAAACATTAGCATAGTTGCCAATCTCCCGATTTTTTTCATACCAGTATTTTTATGCAGAAATAGTTGCTTTCAGTAACCGCAGTTTTAGCGCAATTAAATAAAGAAAACATTTTTGTAAGATTTTACTGGTATCCAATGCATTAGCCATTCAAACATGAGGAGAAAATTGAAAAAAATGTCATGAAAAAGCATTCCTAATTTCGTCCCCGAGACAAAAATAAGAATTGCAAGGGGGACGAAATTGGGACCACGCTACTTCCCAATATTACAGATCTTCAATTCCCGTAAGATGAACTGAGCGTCCTAAAACTCACTGTATGCTACTATCAGCATCTTACCAACGTAAAATACATGCAGTGAATTAGAAATAAATACTTACATTACAGTAAATAACGTTCTACAAACGACGTAATAAGAACTCAGGTCTTCTAAAAATACGAAATTCGCCGTCTTTAATTTATGTATGGGTCTTGGCGAACAAAACTTTCAACACTGACCCCCCTCTTACCTTCCGTCCCCTGTGCCTTGCGTCATAAGTGGCGCACGTTCGCAGAAGCGGAGAAGTTAAGGGGACGAAATATGGGCACTTTGCCCTATATGACGATATCTATATTCAGATATGACGATATCTTTATTCAGAATTGCTACATTTAATAATGTCACACCTCGGTCTGTCGAACCTGTGAAAAATGTGTATAAACATAATCTTAGAAACGTAATGGCCTGCAGAATTTCGATTTGATTTCTTCTTTCAAGCTGCTGATCATGAGTATATTCAACTCCCTGTGTTTCCCATTTCCCCTTGTCTGGAAAATCTCATAGGTTTCACGATACTTCGAGCAACCCTTTACCTCTTTTCAACTTCGTTTTAATTGCATTCACATATTATAATCGTAACTGTGTGTATGGATATCTTCATAAAAAAAAGTATACAGTCACAGATCAACAAATCATTTTTAAGCGAATGAGGAGGTGGGGAGGGGGGATGTAGTGGAGGGTATACCGTGGTATGTGCTGCGCCGTATAAATCTGGAGAATTACATACCCTCCATAGGTATAGCATATAATGTCTGTTGTATATCTTCTGCCTATAGCATATACCTTTTGTTTTTTTGTTTGTTTGTTTTTTTTCCACGATTTCACCACTTGGGGGAAAGGGGTTGTCCTCTGTCATTTTTGCCCCTCGACTCAAGGTGAGATCCGAGTGTCAATAATTTTGATGTGCATATTTTATCTTTTTAAATATAAACACCGAATTTTAGATGACTTATTTTGTCAATGTATATATTTTTTTCTTATAATTTAAAAAAAAAAAAGGGTCTTAACTATTTATTAATAAGCCAGGAACATACATAGAAGATCGATTTAATAGGTACAAATAGATGCATTTCCTATTTCCCTTCTTAGTCTAATCTGAATTATTTACAACTAATGTATTTTATTATTATTATTAATAATATCAAACTCACGACTTTTGTAACGCCTTGTGAATCCAATTGCTAAATAAAAATTCAGAATCTGTACATCCAAAACCACCACATCTCAATCCGCCTTTTCACATGTGTATAAACATAATCAAAGAAAATCCAACATCCTGCAGAATTTCGTTTCGATTTCTTCTTTTTGCTGCTGATCACGCGTATTCAATTTCCGGTGTTTTCCTTTTTCCCGTTTTCGGGAAAATCTCCCGGGATTCATTCATGATATTTCGAGCAACCCTTTCCTTCTTTTCTGTCTCGTCTAAAGATGAAAGCAGGGGATTTTTCTGAAGTGTAGAAACTCAAATAGCAACAAAGGAAGTACATCCGGAAAGAAACAGAAAGGCAGATAGATAATCATGAATTTCTTAATGACTTTTTCGCAGGTTTGTGTCTAAATTTTATCAAAATGCTCCTTGTTATAAGTTGTCTCTAAGAAGTTTATTTATTTTAATGTTGAGCTGAAATACACTATATGGCCAAAGGTGACCGGTCACTTGCGATTTTAGACGTTTTCTTAAATATCTAGAAAAATACATGAGGAATTGTTTTGAAACTCCAGGTGTGTAAACAGAATTGTACAGGTCATATATTTCCGTGAAGATTTTTTCTCGAAACCTCATAGGGGACCGTCAATAAATTGAAAAAGAACAAATATCTTTTAGATAACCCTGTAAAAACTAACGTAGCAAAAGCGTTCAACACAGTAGATTATGATTAAGTGTCTTATAGCAATAAACTGTGTTCATTTTTATGAGAATAGCATGTATATTCGTAGAGAAATTAAAGTTTTTATAAAAATAGTCCCAAATTTTGCCAAGTTTTTTGCTTATAATTTGTAGAGTTCTTAATATAAAAAAAAAGTTCTTTTCAGAAAATGTGACAAACAACATTGTACACAATACTCTGCAATCAGAATTAAAAATATAAAAAAAATTGGATGAAAACTGAGCAGGTTTACTAAAATATGTTTCACTGCGCATGCGCGAATGCAATAAAAATATAATGTGCATAATCTATTAGCTAAGTGTATAGAGCAACTTTTGTGAAAGTCTCAAAAACATAGCTTGGAAATTCTGAAAATATTCGTTGATAGAATAAGCTCGAAATCAGTTGTTCCCAAAATGAAGCAAAAATATGAGGGGTGTATCCAAATACAGTAGTACGTGCAATATTGTGTATGCTATATTGGCACTAATTAATGGATATATGGCAGACCTGCCAACCTTTGAAAATGCGAAATCGTAGCACACAAAATTAAAATTAATCTGGAGGCTGGTTGGTTGGTTTTTCGTGTTTCGCAGCCATCTTTTGATATTCGTAAAAGGAATAAGGTTTCCGTCGTTCAATTGAATATAGTAATTTTTTTCCTCAGAAAATTTTTATACGATTTTTAGATTTTCTCGTTTCACAGCGTTTTTTGACATTTGTAAAAGGAGCCTGGTTCCAATTTCTTATCCCAGTGCAGTAAATTTTGATGAAATTCGCAATTTTTTTCCCGCTATCGTTTCAGGATATTCACATTTTTTTCCCAATTGGGGAAATTCCTTTATTCTGCAAGGAAAAAAAAATGCGAACTTCCAAGAAATTTAAAAATATACTTGCAGGAGAACCATAGGTCTGTGGAAAAATTTACAGGGGGAAATACTGCACACCATTTTTCATTATGCAGGACTTTCCTTTTCCGTGCGCAAATCGTGCGATTTTGCACACTATTTCAAACCTTGCCCCTCAAAGAACACCCCCCCCCCTTTTCAGAGATTCTTAAAATGGCACCCCTGTTTCTAAGGAAGGGAATTCCTGTACTATAAATACAGTAGAACCTCGATTATCCGAAGTAATTGGGACCGACCTTCTTTCGGAAAATCGAAATTTTCGGATAATCGAGAATGCTTCCATTTTAAGATTAAGGAGAAATATATGCAATGTTTCTTATTATGGTAACAAGTGCTTAATAAAAATAAAGCAATACCAAAATAGAAACAAGAATAAATTACCTGAATTTAAATTTTGAAATTAAGTATACCTTTTACATATATCACAAAGGTTTGAAAAAAATATTTTGTTTGTCGCAGTTTCGATTGCCTTTGCTTTGAAACCCTATCACGGAGTTTTTGAATATTATTAGTTCACAAGTATCACAGTCTTTCTGCTGCTTCAGCCATGCCAAATCTTTTTCAAAACTTTCAAAAACTTCAGAATTGCTAATTTTTTCGTTTTCTTCGTTCCACTCCGCAACTTGTGGGAGCTCAAGTTAAATTCAAAGGAACTCTAAGAAAGGGGATCAAAAATATTTATGTGTACTTGTAGTTCGGAAAGGACCGCTTGCACACAAGAAATGCTATAGTTAAGAGGCTACTTCAGTCAAATGAAAAGGCGCATTCGCTAATGCTAATCCTATGGAAGAAATTTATAAAGATATCTCGGTTGCATTTCAATATTTTTAAATGATTTCTTTTGCACTGAATAGTTGAGATCGATCTATATGCATGCCGTTTTTTACTTTTTCGATTTTGATTGCAGATATTTTTTATGAGGATGCTTTCACTTTCGAAACCGGTTCCGAAAATAAAAGTGTCCTCATAAGAAATACCTGTAAACAAAATCAAAAAAGTAAACAACAGCCTTTGTACAGATCGATCTCAACTATTCAATGCAAAATAAATCATTTAAAAATATTGAAATGCGACCGAGATATCTTTATAAATTTCTTCCATAGGATTAGCATTAGCGAACGGGTCTTTTCGTTTGACTGAAGTAGCCTCTTAAAAAACTTTCAAAATGGATTTTCACACAAGGAATGTGATAGTAGAAAAAAAATTGCTAAAAAATTTGCTAAAAAATGGATTTCGGTTAATCAAGAGTTTCGGTTAAAAGAGTTTCGGATAAAAGAGGTTCTACTGTATTGACAGAAATACGATTCACTCGTGGTTAATATACATAAAGAGAGTTTTATGTTAACCAATTTTTTTTAACTTTCGGAAATGAATATTTTGAAATTTGGGAACAGAATCACTCCTGAAAAATATGCTGCGTGGGATAAAAATCGCAACTAGAAACAAAAAAATGCATTTGTGTTTTTTGCAAAAAATCGTAGTTTAAGGCCGATTTTCGTAGCATCGTAGTTTATAGGTCCAAATCGTAAGCAACTACGATTTTTTCGTAGCAGTTGGCAGGCCTGATATATGGATACAACCCCTTATCTTTTTGCTTCGAGGCGTACTAAAAATTATGATGATAAAAAAACATACATAAATCTGAAGTAAGTAAAATTTATTTAATAAAGCTTTTATCTAGATTGCACCCTATTACTAACATAACATTTCTACTGCATTTTATATTGTTATAATTTTTCCAGGTGAAGAAAAGATTTTTTGTTGAAGGTATTAACAAATCTAAAGATGAGGACAGACAATCACCTCATCGAGTTCACGGATGAAATTCTAGGATTAGTTAAATCTTCATTAGCTTCGCATATTAAAATGCAGTCGGTCTGCCAAGTCATATCTTCGTGGAAAACACCAGAAAACCCGATTTTAGCGGCTGACTCGTAGGTTTACCATTGTGTTTTCCTGCTCCCAGCCATCCATGTTTTCATACACTGTTAAAAATTTGCAGCATTTGCTGCATAGTCACTCCACCACTTTTATAGAATATCTCTATTCTGACCAATGAGAATGCTCCATAATATAGTCAACTAACCGATTCCTATAAAAGCGGTGGAGTGACAATGCAACAAATGCTGCAAATTTTTAACAGTGTGCCTTTGGATGCAGGAAAACCCAATGGTAAACCTACGAGTCAGCCGCTAAATTCGGGTTTTCTGGTGTTTTCCACCAAGATATGACTTAGCAGACCGATTGCGTTTTAATATGCGAATCTTTAACTAATCCTAGAATTTCATCCGTGAACTTGATGAGGTGATTGCCCGAGCTCCCGGCTCTCGGTCTAAGGCCAATATCCTGATTTCCTTGTGTATTCTTATAAATAGACAACCACTGAAATTAACTTACAAGAAATTTAACTTTATGACACCAAACCTCACTACAAACAAATCGTATAATAGAAAACGTTGTATGCTGAAGTAACGATACTTCTATTAAATCGTATAAATCTATTAGAAATTTATGCAGCATATGTATAATCTTCTCTCCATGGCACACCGGTTGAAAATCGCTGGTGTAGAATAATGGTGAATAACGTTATAATGTAGTAGATTTATCAATTTGAAATGGAGAGTTTCTATACCAAGCCGTGAAAATCGTAAATGTCTGATATAGTCTCATATTTGTGTTAAGTATACCGCTAAGGCTCCAATCCTGAAATGAGAGAATGCTGAAAATCAAATTACTCAATAATTAGAATTCGGTTCCATGGAAAAACTTTATTTGTTGAGTAAGATGAGGTGGCCCCCCGCCAGCATTGCTATAATTACAACCTCCCAGATGCAAGAATAGAGAATTAATGACGCTTACAAAGCCAAAAAACATTTTCCAAATCGAGTCATGGTGCGCCAACTAAAATTTACGTTACGAAGAAATGCATTCTAAAATTTAAAACAAAAACTGCCAGGGGTCAAATAGAATTGGCGCCGTCATCTTTAACCAACATATTGAGCAGTGACAGGCAGCAGTTGAAAACATGGCAGATATGTCATAATAACTGTATTTATTGCTTTTGTTGTTATGATAACCGCAGTACGCTACGCAGGCATTATAAGTGAGACTGAAGATAATATAAAAAGTAATTTCCTTTTATGATTGCAAAACCCATAAATCTATCGAATTGATTTTCTAAAATGAGTTAAATTAACACATCTGCCTGAAAGAATGACCCTTTTTAACTGGGGTAAAATAGAGTAAAAGATATTGAATTTTGACAAAGCAAAAGAGTGTTTTCGTTTAAAATAAAAAAAGACTGAAGGAATAAACATTAAAAGAGAGGGGAATTAATTACCTTCTAATACATTTAAATTAATAAATTAGGCCTAATATATGATTACATCATAAACGTCAATAGTCTTAACATAGTAAAAATAGGACAGATTTAAAGCACTTTTTGTGTGTGTGTGTGTGGGGGGGGGGGGGGGGGTAGTTCAAAATAGAACCATGGGGTCGAAATAACTTCAATAAAACCTGTGTAAATGGAACTGCTGGCAATCAGAAACAAAAATTGTGTCTTAGCTCGGTACACCACCTGATATCATTTTATGGTATTGTTTTCATCAAGACCATGAAAAAATTTTAGTTAAAAACCGAATTCCGTTTTCACAGATGTTATTAAAATTTGTCCCCAACATTAATGTCGAGATACAGTAAAAATTTTAAAAACCTAATTGCTAAGAACTGGAAAAAACTCTGATTGGACGAGTCAGTGAATATACTATATTATAAATTCAGTAGTCACTGGTGTGTAAATCAGAAATTGTTCAACAGATTAAATCTATGGTGTTAATGTTCTAAACTAATTCATAAACATTTTATGTTGCTGATTAAAGATTCTGAGTAAAGATTACTTTTTTTTACTTATTCCAAATTTTTTTTTTATAAAATCTCTTTATCCAATCATTATGGACAATATTTAAAGGATATGCGAGTACAATTGATATAAATTTAGTTAAGGCTACTATTTAATGCTTTCTACGGCAATCGGTGAGGATAAGGTGAAACTAATTATAGAGCTCCGTTCTTGTTCAAATTTCGTTAACCTCTTACGAATTTAATTTTAGATGCCGTCCGATTATGCATTCTCGCGCCGATGAAACTAAACGAATCCGTGCTATTCAGATGATGCCTCGAAACCAATCGAATTCTACAATTTTCTCTTGCAATTATCACGCTTGTTTAAACACTGCAATTACCGAGCCTCAATCTCCGAAATACTTCGATTTCCCACTGGTGTTTGTTCACCACGAACTCTCATTAACATTTGTCGTAATTAATATTTGAGATTTAAATTGAGAATTGGTGCTAAATTAAATCTTTACTTCTATTCCTGGAAGTTTTAAAAAATGCTCCGCGATTGTTAAACGGAATTTGTACAAGGTAGATTTTTAGACAACTGTGCATAAATGTTTTTCTAAAAATGTCTGCTTTTTTGTACTTTGGTTAAATGCCACGAAACAAATGATGTTTTAAGTCTTCAAATTCCCCTCTCTGCTAAAATCAATCGGCGTAGAATGCATTCCCATATTTAAAATATAAGTTCAGATTTTAAAAAATCATAAAAATGCAACAAATAGTCGTATGGGAGTCCTTACATCATAAAACTTGTCGAAAAAGAATTTTTTATAGGAAAAGAAAAAAAAAATTCTAAGAGCCCCATAAGCCCGCTAACATTACAAAAACTTACAAAAAAAAAAAAAAAAAAAAAAAAAAAAAAAAAATGGAGTACGGCTTAAACCATAAGATTTGACAAGTGGTCGACATTTCTTCAGCAACTTCACTGTTTAGCAAGGTGAAAGATAATGTCCAAGTAAACAATTTGGAAAATACATAATACAATTGAAAACCTGCAAATGATTTTTATCCATAGACGTTAGTGTAACGGAATTATTTTGAGTTCCCCTGTAAATGAACTATAAATGCTACACACTTTATTTTCAATACCCAACATACCATTGTAGACCTCATAACATATATAAATTACATGGCAATCCGAGTATATTTATGAAAGTCAAATTGCGGAAAGGTAGACAGCCAGGCAGACAAACCGAATTTCTAAGCACTTTTCCACAACAATCTTATTTTTTTTTACGAATTTTTAAAATTGTAATGAACTTTTGATGCACCAGAATATGGCAACGCTAATTTCAGAATTTATCCACTCTATCTCAAATTCCCTTAACTCCTTATGAATTTAATTTTAAAACCAGTGCGATCATTCACTGGAGCTAAACGTATATCTGTGCTTTTCAACTGCCTCGAAACCAATCGAAAACT
Source organism: Maratus speciosus (assembly GCA_963932465.1). NCBI lineage: Eukaryota > Metazoa > Arthropoda > Arachnida > Araneae > Salticidae > Maratus > Maratus speciosus. The sequence continues at coordinate 577,521,191 of OZ010788.1, read as the reverse complement.
ACGATTTTCTCTTGGAATTCTCACGCATGTTTAAATGCTGCAATAATCGAGACTCATTCTCCAAAATACTCCGACCTCCCAAGCTCGTTGAACGAACTCTCTTTATCGTCTGCCGTAATTAATATTAGAAATTTAAACCAGAATTGGGGCTGAATTAAAACTTGACTTTTATTCATCGAAATTTTAAAAATGTGCCGCAGTTTTTAAATAGAAATTATACGAATACGGTGATCATATAAATTGTTTTTCTGGTATTTTTTTTTCCTCTTTTTATTCTGATTGTAAATTGATTTTGAAACGATATTATAGATAATTGGATAGTTTGAAATAGATTTTTGGTTCATTAACTGTGGTTTTCGGATTACCGTCTGTTTCAGCTGGTTAAAATAAAATTCATTTTTTTGTGTTCAGGATCGATTTTTCGATCGTGCTTTTGTGGATGAGAAGGATTGAAATAAAAATTATGAACTAATATGAAATTAAGATTTTTTTCAAAATTCTTCTATTTAATTAGAAATTTAATAAAAGTTTAAGAAAAGCAATCCTATTTTTATTCTGATTGTAAATTGATTTGAAGTTGTTGTAATTAATATTAGAGCCCTATACTGTTTAGATGTCTTATACAATTTAGAATACACAACATTCAATTTGTTGTCTTTCACAATATTAAATTTACAATTACAATACAGAATTTATTTTTATATCCTGATATCATTTAAAGCCTGATATCATAATGAAATCTTAGTCGCATTTTTCTTTTCGAACTGGTATTTTCCCCTTCTACAAAAATATAAGTTTTGGTTAATAATAATACTCTTCTGTTGCAATACATGGAAATTATCTTAACACCATCCAACATAGTTGAAAAGTGCTTATGAATACGGTTTGTCTGTCCATCTGTCCGTGCTCTAACTCTCGTAAGTACACCCGGATTGCGATGAAATTTTTATATGTTATTGATGTTTACAATAGAATGTGCGGTGTTGTAAATGAAGTGTGTAGCATTTATAGCTTGTTTACAGTGACACTCTAAAGAATTCCGTTACATTATAGTCTATGAGGAAAAATCGTTTCCTATGTATTAATACTTCAAGCATAATGAAATTTAAATGCATCACTGAGGTGGGTTCAATCTTCTCTGGAATATTGAACAAGTAGCATTTATAGTTCGTTTATAAGGGCGTACAAAATAATTCCATTACATTATGATCTATGAGGAGTAATGCAATGCATTTTAATGATACTATCCTCTTCTATCCCTGGGTCCCCATACGGGGACCTCTGTTCTTTTCCTTATAAAAACTAAAATGTCCGATTTTTTTACATTTTCACATCGCTTCTTAATAGCTGAATGTTTTTTGCGTTCAAACAAACGAATAAATGGCAGCATCTAAGTTGATTCCCACATAAAATAAATGTTCTTTTCATCTGAGTTTGCAAAATGCCTAAAAATGCCCAAAAGACAGTATGAGCAAGAAAGTGAGAAATTTTCTTAAGTATTTAACTTAAATCTTTTTCAATAACAAATTTTGAGAATTTGCAGATTATTTACTTGTTTAAAGCTCGTAAATTTGTGATTGCGTTAATTTAGGTTAATGGTTATTAAATTGATGTTTTATGGTGGTTTGTAGTTTTAGATCCCTATTTTTGAACCGAAATTACTAAGCGCCTACAGGATCAATTTCAGAAAAAATATTTTTCTGTCATTTACGATGTCATTTTGTTTGGGAAAAACCAATTAATAAGATTTTGTATTATTATTTTAGCTTCGGAACTTAAGAAGTTAATATAACAATGAAATTAAAAGGTGCGCTGCAAATTATATTAATTTATAAATTAAGGAGTGCGTAGTCTTTACCTTCATTTACAGTGACGCACAAAAGAATTCAGTTACCGGACGGATTATGATCGATTTCACTGCATGATAAAATGAAATTTCATAATAATATTCTGTTAGTGCTGGAAAGTGTTTCATGATCTATTGCCTGATGCATGATCATTCGTGACGATAGCCGTTGTATTAAAATTTGAACTTTATCTTGGTATATGCTGTGACCACCTGTTACCATTGAAGATGTTATCTCTAATTATCCAATTTTTTTTTTAATTTATACTTATCCTTTACCATTTCTTCAGGCATTATAATCAAAGTAGCTATCACAAGTAGTATCAACTTAGAAAAAGATGATATATGCAATGACAGGACACATTCAACTATTGACTCTCGTTGGTGGAGAATGTTGGCGGAAAGGGAAAAATCGAAAGATCAAAGAGGGAAAAAGAAGGGAAGCTGTAAGATCTCATGCAAGCTGCAAAACAACATCATTTTAACTGAGGATGCTTCTGAAGAGGGGTGAAAACGTTATTGTTTTGAAAGGAGCTAGAAAGTATAGACGATGTATTGCGCAATAATATCCTTGTTATATAGCATACTCTAAATCTGGTAGTATATGTTTTTAAGTAAAATAACGAAATATGTCTTAAAGTTTTTAATGAAAAATAATGAAACATATCTTATAGAAATTGATTTTAATATAAAAGTATAAAAACAAGATAAAGAATTTTTTTAATGAAAAAATAAATGTCATGGTTTTTTATTTAAGTGAAATTTTATGTAACAGATAATGGAAAAATGGCTATACTGTGATAGCTACGTTGATTATAATGTCTGAAGAGATGGTTAAGGATAAGTATAAGTATAAGTATAATACGGGCATTAAAAAAGACAGTGATTTCTCTCGATAAAAATTAATTAAACATCCAAACAATATACACTGAACTTAAAATCCAAACATTTTAAGAGGGAAAAAATATAAAAGCATAGATTACACACAATTGGAATGTAGTTAGTGTTTAAGCGTCTAGGGAAGTTTCTTATACTTTTAAATCTCGGTAATAAGTACTGTAAAATGACACAAAATCCTAAACATGCTAATAACTGTATAGTGGAAGACGTGCTAAAAAAATTCAATACAAAAGTTAAAACTAAGCATTTGAGCAAGTCATAAACAAGTAAATCACATAATTTAGCACGTTGCATTTAACCCTGCGTTAATCGCATGTGTATCACTGTGATAAAATAGACCATTTTTCTTTTGTAAAGAGTTGAACCAAGTATATTAGAAAACTGTGTTTCTCTTTTCCTTCCTCCCACCGGTATCAATTTTTCTCCGGCGGCAGTTGTTTTCGAACCGGATAATGCATTCAAAATTTAAAGGGGGAAATGGCGGCTTGTGAGAGCTCTGCACGGGCCGGAATTTCCAGGTCCGGCCCGAACGAAAGCTATCTTGGCTTGGCCTGGATCGTGCAAAAATTAATAAGGACAAATCAGACTCAATTTCCTCAGAACATACCGATTTTTCTTTACATACAATAGAGATTTTTTTTTCTAGAATACTGCATACATATTTATGGGGGAAATTAACATTATAGATTACTTATCCGTAGCGACTTATATGTTCCAAACCATAGAATTCAGAATGGCATCAGTACTGGCCCGCTGTAGTCTAGTATGTAGAAAGAAAATGTAAGCCTGATCCTGGCCCGGACCTGAAATAATTAAGCCCTGGTTCAGACACGATGCAACAGCTGCTCTATGACGGACATGTTATATTTCTGCACTGATGTCATTCTAGCATATCTAAATTCACATTATAAATTTGTGAACAATACTTAAATGTAATTTTGTCATGTGTAGTTCGTCTGTAAAGCGTTCAGCTAGTCTGTTTTTCTTATTACTTTTACTTATTACTTTTACTAATAATACTTAATTCTCTTAAATATCCTTAGCATTCTTAACTTAAATTTTATGTCTGTTACTTATCTTTAATTTAGGTGTGTTTAACAACTCTTAAATAAACTTGTAAATAGTGAACTTTAAACAATTGTTAAATAATATTGTATTTTATATATATATATATAAACTAGCAACGCGGGATCTGGAAGCCTATGCCAATGGTGGGTTATCCCGCGTTGCAGAAACTGAAGTCAATCTAGCATCGGTTTGTGCATCATATTTATACTTATCCTGGTGTCAGTGGCGTCTTTAAAGAAATGTTCACATTTTATTGGCTTAGTTTGATCCTTTTAAATTTTATATCGAGCCGAATTTTTTCATCGGCTCGACACTGCCCGTTCATTTTTTTCATCGACCCGGCCCGGCCTATTGTAAATTTTCCCTTCATACCGCCCCGGCCTGCGGGTACGGGCTTCGGACCCGTGCAGACCTCTACTTGTGTCACAGGAGAATAATTCAGTGTTAAAAAAGGGTTACATGTCTGAAAAACCTTGAACGAAATGAAGTGAAATTTTAGAGGCATACATTGGATCTTCTCGGCGCATTTGAAAAATACCACTTCGAAATATGCAAATAGCAGGCAAAAAAAATAACAATGCTTCTTTTTTATATAAAAAAAAATAGTTCTATCAAATTTCCATGATATTTAAAACATTACTCTAAAATTGCTCGGGGATAAGTAATAAACATAAAATATGGTGTATTGGGAATTAGTGTTTTGGAAGGGAAGAGTGGGAGGGTTGGTTGTTAGCCGACACCGACACACATTTCCTAATCGTCTGTTTTACCCTTATAAACACTCTTCGTCCCTGGAGGATGGGGACGAAATGGCTTTCCAAGGCTTGATGCCATTCTCTAAACATTAATCTTGCACAGTAATCGATTTATTGCTTTTCTTTCCTCCAGGGCTAATTTTAGTTTATATCTATCCGGTATATCTCGTGTTTATGTAGCGACTTATTAATTCACTGCACCACCCGAAGATATACCCCTAGAAATCTAATTTGATTTATATCGCATTTCTTACTGTTATTGATGATTACTATATAACTTACTTAGAACAGCAGTCGCACACTGTAAACTGAAATGTCTTAAATTCAGACATTTAAGTGTCTGAAACGGAGTGTTCAATTTTCAGACGTTTTAAAGTGTCTTAATTTTTAAGACGCTTGTATGCGTCTGAATTTCAAACACTTCAAATGTCTGAATTGCATCCATGTTTGACCACTTCAACAAACATTTTTTCACCTTTTTTTTTCTTTCGTAAGCATTATACGGTGTAATATATATATATATATATATCCCTAAAAATATGGAAACTGTAGCCCCTCGAGACTCCAGTATAATTTACATATTTTAATTGAAATTTTCTGATGTAAATTCCAGAAAAAAATCCATTTATTTTGCATATTTCTGTATTTAAAAATTTCCATTTAAAAGATAAAACATAATTTTTCAAGAACTAATCTCCATCTCCACATTTTATAAAGAACCACTAACCAAAGGCCATCTGAATTACATAGTATTTATTCCAAACTAGAGTAAACTTTAACACTTACCACAGGTGGGACTCGATCCAAGGTCCTCTGCGTAGGAGAAGGGCGCGCTAACAACTCGGCTACGACTTCGTCGGCAGATTTTTCAAAATAATGTTATTCATCAAGCACAAGCAATGTTTTTAAGGAGACCGGGAAAGCCCTATCTCCGCCGTGTTAAATTCACCAACTTTATGTACCTTTTTCTCAGAAATTGTGAAAGATAGAGATCTAGATTTTTTAGAGATGACAGAATAACATACTTTACGTATTTTAACAGACCATTTTCGTTCTATGTGAAACTCAAAATTAATTATTAATTATTTATTGAAAATCATTTTTAAATTAGCATTTTTGGTAAGATTTCACTGCCTAAAATAAATAATTTTCAACAAATCATTAAATCCCAGAGTTAAAGTATACAATATAACATAACACAAATATAAAAAAAAAATCTGAGTTCTTAAGTTTAATAGATATTGAAAAAAAGAAACATAAACATGAAAAATCCAAGTTTTGAGAAAAAGTCGTGAAATATGAAATAATGAATAATAAATGAATAATTTCAACACTTATTTTTTCATATATAAATATGTGTGACACATCGTTGGATATTTAATGATATAAAAAAGTAAAAATCGATTTTTTGGTTGAATTTTGCTTTCTCGGTCCCCTTAAGTAGCAGTAAGTTTTTTTCCAATTTAGTATCATTCTGAACAGTTTATACAAAGTGCTGTAGTCGTAAAAAAGAACACAGGGTACACGTATGGCAGAGGGTATACGCCAGTGGTTCCCAACGTGGGGCGTACGCCCCACAGGGGGGCAATATGGCTTTTCAGGGAGGCAATTTCAGACTTCTTATTAACAAATTTTCTGTCATTTTTTTCTAATGAAAGTAGTGTCTTAGTCTAAAAATAGAAATAATAGATGAAAAAATTTAAAAATAACTGAATAAAAATTAATTTCCGAAACGATCCCATTTAAAAGTTCAAAAATACACTGACACCGAAATAATTATATGGATTATCTTCTATAATTTGAAACCTTTTATTTAATAAAGAATCATTTAATTTCTCTGGTTTTAATACTATGTTAGTAAATTACACCTCTTTTTTTTTTTACTATTTATTTAAAAAAAAACTTGTACATCTATTCATAGTGTAATATGCCCCACGAGGGAAATTTTACATAGGAAATTTTGTAGAGTATATCTAAAATTGACTATTTGGGCATGTTTAATCTAAAAATTGTTTTGAATGATAAAAATGAGGTGCTACATTTATGAAATTAATAAAACCCCGTGTGCATCACGGAAGGAAAGTGTTGAAAGTAAACTTCTTATGGGTCTTCTGCAGACCACATACAGAACGAGATGGCGCCACTATTCATTTTCAAAAATTGAAGGTTTAATTTCCACTCCAAATTGGAAATGTATAAATTTTAATTCATTTTTGTTCTTAAATCATGAAATTGGCAGATGATGTTATTCAGAAAATATGTGATCGAAATAAGTTTTCTATTTTTTGATGAATAAATTACCTATCGAATTATAAGCGATCCTCTTTAAACAGGTTTCTATAACAGTAGGTAAGGTAACGCAAGTATTATGCAATCAAACTTTTTAAGAAGGAATCGAATGAGACTGTGCAAAATTTCGCTTTCAGCATGGTTATATCGTATATTTTTAAACGTACTACTAAAAATTATTTGCTAACTGTAACTCAATTAACAGTAAATAAAACTGAAGTAAACCTCTGTATAACGGAAATTTCGCTGAAATGAAAAATTTCATGATTTCTTGGAAATAACACACTGGTATGAATATAAATAAATAAATCCTGTCTAATATAGGTGATTTTTGAAAAGGGGATTGAATTATATGGGTTTGTCCTAGAAAGGTTATATTTTATCTTTTAAATAGAACTTTTTAAATACAGAAATATGCAAAAAAAAAAATGGAAAATTTTCTGGAATGTACGGAAAAAAAATTACATTAAAATAAATGACGTAAAAGGGTGTCTGAATAGACAGTACAATTTCCATATTTTAACGGATACTTTTTACAGTGTATAAAGCTTACAAAAAAGTGAAAAAAACGGCTGCCTATTGCTGAACAGGCAGGTTGATCAAAGATGGATGCGATTCAGATGTTTGAACTGTCTTAAATTCAGACGGATACACGTGTCTTAAAAAATAAGACACTTTAAAACGTCTGAAAATTGAACACTCCATTTTCAGACACTTAAGTGTCTGAATTTCAGACATTTCAGTTTACAGTGTTTATACCATGATCATAGTAAGACACTTAAGTGTCTTAATTTCAGACACCTATGATGTCTGAAATTACATATTCAGACACTTAAGTGTCTGAATTACTTTTTCAGTCACATATGTGTCTGAATTTAAGACGCCTTTATTTGCAGTGCAGAGTCTATAGGCTGCGCCAAAATACTGCGACAAGAACCCTAAAGATTCCATAGTCTGTTGCGACCGTGATGTTAAAACGATTGCATGACGCGTATTTAATGTATAGTCCCTTAATAACAAATAAACATTTTAAGAAAACAATTACTTTTTTCTTCTCTTAATGTTAAGCTTTTCCCCATATTAAGATTTAACCCTTAACACGTTCACGCCGGCGCGGTGGTGGGTCATACTCGACTGTCTCGGGTCTGCCAAGTCTCCGGCTTTTTGGATACCAGCATTCTAATACAGAAAATGTTGTTTTATTTAATTAGAACAATTGAACGATTTAAAGGAACACCATTTTCTCTAAAATAATAGTGGTGTGCAAAAAGCCAGAGACTTGACAACTCTGAGACAGTCGAGCGTGACCCACCGCGCCGGCGTGAACGTGTTAAATGCCGGTTGTTGCTTTTCGGCAACATACCCAATTTAGGCTTCTAAAATACTATTAGAATAATTTTGAAGCTATAATGTCTAATGTTGCCAATGAAATACATTCTGAAAATATTATTAAATCGATATTCAACATGTAGATGATAACACGTGTGCTGTTTAAGAATAAAGATTGATTAATTTTTTCAATTGTTGCTACTTGTTCTTTTTGTTTTGTTTGGAAGCTTGAAAAATACCCTATTTTGTTCTGCAGTGAGCAAGTAAAATTTATTTCTTATCATAGTTCCTAAAATTCTTGTGTGTTTAACATTATAGAATTTTATGGAGGAAAATTATTTTTTCAATTAAAGACCAGTATTGCCGATTAGTAACAAACAGTTTTTTAGCCGTAAACCATACTTAAAACAAAATATGATTTTTTAAAGTATTTTTCCCATGATTTATTTAAAAAAAGGAAAGCCGAAAAATATTATTAAAATGATTTTTGAAAAATCAGGCATTTAAGGATTAAACTTCGAACTTACCCGCGAATGATAGCAAAAGCTATTGTCTATTCACAAACTTAATAGACCGGTGGAGCCGGCAACACAGACAATCATCTCATCGAGTTCACGGATGAAATTGTAGGATTAGTTAAATCTTTATTCGCATATTAAAACTCAATCGGTCTGCCAAGTCCTATCTTGGTGGAAAACACCTGAAACCCGATTTTAGCGGCTGACTCGTAGGTTTACGATTGTGTTTTCCTGCTCCCGGTCCCCCATGTTTTCAAACTTTTTGGTGCAGGAAAACACAATGGTAAACCTACGAGTCAGCCGCTAAAATTGGTTTTTCAGGTGTTTTCCACCAAGATATGATTTAGCAGGCCGATTGCGTTTTAATATGCGAATCAAGATTTAACTAATTCTAGAATTTCATCCGTGAATTCGGTGAAGGGATTATCAGTGCTGTCGGCTCCCGGTCCATAAAAGAAATCTTACTTTATTGACCATCGATATTCTCCTTTAACATTCATAAAAATAATTGAATATAAAAAAGAACAAGTGGGTAAGTGTGATCACAGATCGCACAAAGGTTTCCTTTAATATTCCTTTCAAAACACTTTATCCTTTTGCAAAATCTGTTAGTTCCACATTTCGCAAGCAGAGGTCGCACTGTATTCTGAACAAACCTCTATCCGAACGAAACTCCGTTTTACAACATATCCGTAGATATATTAGTCAAGGGGATCGGCCCCATAGCACCCGAGATAGGTGGACGCCCCCTGACGGTAAAAATTAGAACTAAAATATGTAAGGTTATGGTGCATAATATGAAAGAGTGGTCAAAGAGCTGTGAAATGATATATCACGTGAGGGGTTTCGGCAAAAGTTAAAAAAGTGCCCCCCCCCCCTCCGGGTGAAATGGAAGAGGTTAGAAAAATTGCTTAAAATTACACAAGTTAGAGTCCGGAGGTTCAAATAATATAAGACTTTTTGAAAATTTTATGATTTTTCGTGTGATCGCAAGTACTTTGCTATAAGTGTGGAGCAAACATGCAAACCATGCTTTCTCCTTTAGATACAAATTTTCAAAAAACACAAAAAACTGATAAATAAGAAAATAACTTGTATTTAATTCTCATTTTTATTGTGTATTTTTATTACTGTTTATTAGAAAGAATTGCAAGCATACCTAAGATATTAAACATAAAACAAATTAATAAAATACATTTAATATTTGGAGAAATCACGTTTTGACCGAATTCAGAGGAGGAAACATGTTTTGATTGTTTGACAAGTGGATAAAGCGCTTTTTGAATGAAATAAGTTCTAACTCACAAATAATACAATAGCATTATTTTATTTGAATAAATACCGAATTTCAGTTGATTATTGTTAAAATAAAATGACAGATTATGGTACCTAGTAGTATTCATTAAATATTTACTAAATAAATACTCGTTTGCCAGAAATCCACTTCAAATTTTAAAACCAATATCTTCATCTAGACAGTTATACATAGCCCCCTCTTCTTTATTGCAGGCTTATCAATCATGGATAATGTGGTTGTATCATTTGAATATATCATCAGGCTGATTTTGCCACTGTTCACTATACATTACCTTCAAAAGTTTTTTAACATCTTTGTCCTTTTCAACTGGTATGGCGTGGCTAAGAGGAAGATATTCTAAAACAACCCTTTGAACAAGTCAACAGTAACTCCCTTTTTAAGAAGATTTACATCATATTCTTCATTTAGATCTTGAAATCTATAATTCTAGAAGACTTTAACTTTAACAGTTCTCTTATTTTTTTTCTAAAACAATCCGTTTCAATTGTGATATATATGGTAGGTTTCGAAAGTACACATTAAGTGACAACTGTGATTGGCAGACTGGAGAAATCACTGCTTGATTGAATGCAGGCTTTGGAGGAAACACTCTTTGATTGAAACGTCAAGTTTTAAAATTGATTTATCATCGGAGAAAAAAAAATTTTTGTAAAAAAAAACCATTTATTCCTGTGCAATTTAACACAGAGTTCATAAAAATAACAATAACTCATTTTTTATTTTTTTGTGAGAAAACACGGTTTGAATGTTTGCTCCACAAGTATCCAAAATTTCAAGTCTCCAACTTAATTAGTGGCTGAGTTAGAAAATTGCTTAAAATACACAAGTTAGAGACCGGAGGAGTAAATATAAGACTTTTTGAAATTTTTATGATTTGTAGTGTGATTGTAAAGGTTCAGCCATAAGTATGTAAAATTTCAAGTCTCCAACTTAATTAGGGGCTCAGTTAGAAAAAAATGCTTAAAATACATAAGTTAGAGCCCAGAAGGTTAAATATAAGACTTTTCAAAGTTTTATGATATGTCGTTTGATGTAAGGTGTTCAACTATAAGAATGCAAAATTTAAAATCTCCAACATATATATAGTTTCTGAGAACGGGCTCTGTGACAGGCGGACAGACAGAGGAGTGAGGCGAATAAGGTTTCGTCAGATGAACGAAACCCTAAAAAGAAACTAAAATTAAAAAAACTTCTTATGCCACATCATAAAATTATAAGGGATTGCAACCGGTCCATAAAGGTCAAATTATATCGATTTATCACAGCCACGTTTCTTTCGAATCTGTTCCTGAAATCCGCCCTTTCCCAAAGTAGGGTGGGGAGACCCCCCATGTCTTTCTGGACAGAAACTTTCCTGTCAAACTGTCAACAGTTCACTTTTTGATTTCGATTTTGCTTCCTGTATTCCCTTTCCCTGCCTGTACGTCTCTCCTGGTTACAGATAAGAACTTTATGAAATTGCTTCCCTTTTTGTTAAGCGTTGGCTCTTCACGGAACTTCGTGACTTTTAAAACTTATTAAATGAATCGGTAAATTGAAGCCTGGGATAACTTGCTTTTGAAAAAAATACGTTATAGGAGTAAAACAGAAAGAAAGAATATGCGAAATTGAATTCTTTAATATAACAGATTAGATTAGTTGAATTCTTTGGGGAGTAAATTTGTTCAGTTTTTCTAAAATATTGACATGACTGATTGATGCCAGAAATTTACAAATTGATTTGGAAATAAATAAATGCTTCTCTTCACATACATTATAAAAGGAAATTGTCTGTCAAAAATTCTGTTGCAAATTCGGCAGTTAGGAAATAAAAATAAGTGATGTAAGCAGGGTTTGTGATATACACTATATGGCCAAAGGTGACCGGCCACTTGTTTAGATGTTTTGTTAAATATCTAGAAAACTACACGAGGAGTTATCCTGAAATTCCAGGTGAGTAAACTGAATAGTACATACAGGTCATACATTTCCTTGAGGATTTTTTCCCGTAACCCCGTAGGGAACCGTCAACAAATTGAAAAAGAACGAATATCTTTTGGATAACCCTGTCAAAACTAATGTAGAAAAAGCGTTCAAACTGTAGATTATGATTAATTGGCTTATTGTAATAACTGTGTTCATTTCTATGAGGATAGCATATATACTCGTAGAGAAATTAAAGTTTATGTAGAAAGAGTTCCACATTTTGCCAAGTTTTTTGCTTAAAATTTAAAGAGTTTGCTTAAAATTTAAATTTAAGAGTTTTTGCTTAAAGATGTTGAAATGTTTAAAAGTCTAGAGGAGAAAGCTTCCTGTCGAATCTTGATCAATTTTATGAATGGATCCATTCATATAATTGATCATGACTCGACAGGAAGCTTTCTCCTCTAGACTTTTAATCATTTCAACATCATATTTATCCTGAAGACGACTGCAGAAGCAGTTCGAAACGTCGACATTATGTTTCACATTTCATTTTATTTGTACAAGTTCATATAAATGTTCTCGTTTATGTGTACCATTGAGCAAGTTTATGTGTTTTTAACGTATACATCTTATTTACTAAAAAATTTGAGTTATAAGAAAACCTGTAAAAAAAAAGGATCTCCAGCTCTTTGCATATAAAGCGTAAGAAATGTTCATTTTTAGGTGCGTTCGTAATTATATAAATACGTAGCACTTATAGTCGTCGTTCAGTCCGTGTGTCCGCATATAACAGAGCAAAAACTACCTGACCGAATGGTCTGAAATTTTAAATATATAATTGTTGCAAAATTTTGTCGAGTCATTTCAGATTTTATGAAAATCGGATGCATAATTTAATTACAGGGACAGTTAAAAGTTTTCCGTTACATTACGGCCAATGGGAAAAAATTATTGCAAGTGCATTTTAATGATGTTACAGTCTTCCGAAAGGTCTGAAATTTTAAATATATAATAGTTACAAAATTTGTCGGATCATTTCAAATTGTATAAAAATTGGATGTATAGTTTAATTAAAGGGGCAGTCAAAAGTTTTTCTTTACGTTACGGCCAATGGGAAAAATTATTTCAAGTGCATTTTAATGATGTTACAGCCTTTCGAACAGAATGAAATTGATATGCACTTATGAAGTGCACTAAAATATACATGCAGTACAATTTGCGGTGCAAAAAATATTTATAAAACTAGTTATAGTACGATCGCACTTCATTTGCCAAGTTTGACGAGCAATTTCCTACTTAAAGATATTTTATTTAATGTTATTTCGCACCTTGCACTCATGATTTTGCGAAAATGACTAGCCAAATTCTGATTAAATTTACATTTGTAAATTTGCAAAGCTATATCATTCGGTTCAAGTCTGTTTCAAATCAAACATAGATAGAATTCTCTGATTCAGAATTAAGTGATACATGAATTAATTCAATAAGCTTCCTCTTTTCCCTCTGGAACTCGATTGCCTTGTCCAAATTTATACGTAACCCCAAAACAGAATAATTGTCAGTCATTTATTTATTATAGTACATTATACATCAGAGAATTAATTGAATGGACACCTCTTGCGTAGATTTGTCATTGATGGACATTACTCACTGTTATGTTACATCAGAGTTGGCATCTGAATTACAATAGCAAGCTCTCCGAATCACGGAAAAAAGCGCACCGGAAAAAAGCGCACGGAAAAAAGCGCTCCGGAAAAAAGCGCCCCGGAAAAAAGCGCACCCGGAAAAAAGCGCACCGGAAAAAAGCGCACCTTTTTACAAATCACATATTGAATAAGTCTGATAATAATACACAGGGTTAACCTCAGAATATAAACACCAGATTGAGATGATTTTTTGAAATCTGGCGTCTTGCTCCCTCGGTACGGAGAGGCTGTGGGAGGGGGGGGGGGGGTCTTTAAAAGGTATCTCAAAACCTGCATTGCTCGATGATGATAAAATTTTGTAAGGTATGAAGAATCAGAATATAAACATCAGGTACTTATATATACAGTGAAACCTCCCTGTGTGACCACCTCCATTAAGCGACCAACTCCCTGAACGGCCATTTTTTCATGGAACGAAATTTATTCCCATAGGCTCAATACTAATTTTACCTCCATTCAGAGACCATCCCAGTTGAACTCCCTCCATAAGCGACCAATTTTTTTTAAAGAAAATAAAACAGATTTTGTAAGGTATGCAGAATCAGAATATAAACATCAGGTACTAATATATATACAGTGAAACCTCCCTGTGTGACCACCTCCATTAAGCGATCACCTCCCTGAACGACCATTTTTTTCATGGAACGAAATTTATTCCCATAAGCTCATTACTAATTTTACCTCCATTCAGAGACCATCCCAGTTGAACTCCCTCCTTGAGCGACCAATTTTTTTTTAAAAAATGAAAGAAATTCCGTTTTTTCCAGGTCGCTTGAAGAAGGTTTTATTAAGAAAATAATTCCGGAGAGCGCATTATTACAACCGAGCTGTTTAGCTGTAAGAAACCCAGTATAAGCCAAAAAATCTAATAAATTATTGAATTAAATAAAATTAAACTGAATAAAAAAGTCTTACATCTATTTTATAGTATCAGATTTTTCGTAGTTTATTTACCTTGAAATTTACGATTTGCGAAAAATCTTGACATAATGGTTAAAAGTGAAGATAATTTTTTGATTCAGCGTTAAAAAATCCATAAAATAGCAGCATTAAATTGAAATATCATATTTAAAGCGAATGCATTTTATGCCCGATAAGAATTTGCTTTTTACAAACTGGTTGTACTTATTTTTTAACAAACATAATCTTTTAAGCTTATGTAAATACGTATTTAAAGCATTTTTCGTTTATTCATCAGACAAAATACCCATAGAAACTTTACAAATTATTTTCATCTTAGATTTCAATGCTTTTTTACACTGTTTTAAAAATTTACAATTAATTTAAGAAATTTAGCATTTAGATCAATCAATTACCTATTGAGTTATAAGGGATTTCGATCACGTGACAAACCTGTTTTTCGCCCGCTCTTGAGACTCTTCCTTCCTCGGAAATTCGGTTCCAAACGCCCACTTTGACATTATTTTCTGAAAGATCTATTGCATTTGCAAAAATATGGAAAAAACAGCTCCATTACATAGTTTCTGAACAACAACACTAGCCAGTTTCATGCATTTTCGAACAAAAATAAATTAAAATTTATGTCAGAAAGTTGCCCCTTTGGATTTGAGAACACCCTTAAAAGAACAAACCGTTGTGACAATTTGATCACTGGGGGTCTTATATTAAGTTTTTTATCAAATTTAGTGTGTGTGTGTGTGTGTGTGGAGGGGGGCGGGGCGGAAGTTATATAAAATGTTAATGGACTCTTGTAAAGTTTTATGACGAAGGTAATCGTAGATTTTTGTAATCCCCCTCCCTCCCACCAAGTAGAAGGGAAAGGGCCAAATTAAAGGAAACTCATCCAATTAGATGTTTATATACATCCTGATTTTATCCTGATCCAAAATTTTATCGTCTAAAACCGTAATAGATTCGGATTTTGTAGATCCCCCCCCCCCTACACACCCACAGCCGTACTCCAGAAGGATAAGGGAGACTAAATATATATATATATATGTATACAGTAAAACCTCTCAAAAAGCGACCACGTTCCGTTCCAATAAAAATGGGTCGCTCCGAGAGTTGGCCTCTTAATGGAGGTCCTGTTTAAATCTAGATTTTAATTGTTGGAGAAAGGTAACAATTAACGTTACTAAAATTTAATTTTCACATTAGGAAAAAATATAAAACTTTAAGTATCAAAACAAAAGTTAATTACATAAGTTAATTACTGTAGAGTTTAAAAAATGAATACATTGACCTTTGCTTTGATTTTACGGTTTTATATTTTATAACTTTTATTTCTTTTCGAAGTTCAGTAAATAAATGCAATGTTTTTGGACGTAAACAAATAATGACTATATCATTAATTTATCTATTTCTTTGAGAGTTTCCTGACAGAATAGGGCAAGGGAGATTATCGACTGTCATTCCTAATTTGTCATCAGAGTTAAATTCATTGCCTAAAAAGGAACAAAGGGGTTTAAACATTTAAAGGTTACCGGAATTAAAAATAATCTAAAGTCAGTTTAGAAGTTTGGTGAATAATGCGCTCTCCGGAATTATTTTCTTAATAAAACCTTCTTCAAGCGACCTGGAAAAAACGGAATTTGCTTCATTTGCTTTTTAAAAAAATTGCTCGCTCAAGGAGGGAGTTCAACTGGGATGGTCTCTGAATGGAGGTAAAATTAGTATTGAGCCTATGGGAATAAATTTCGTTCCATGAAAAAATGGTCGTTCAGGGAGGTGGTCGCTTAATGGAGGTGGTAACACAGGGAGGTTTCACTGTATATATAAGTACCTGCTGTTTATATTCTGATTCTGCGTACCTTAGAAAATCTGTTTCATTTTCTTCAAAAAAAATTGGTCACTCATGGAGGGAGTTCAACTGGGATGGTCTCTGAATGGAGGTAAAATTAGTATTGAGCCTATGGGAATAAATTTCGTTCCATGAAAAAATGGTCGTTCAGGGAGGTGGTCGCTTAATGGAGGTGGTCACACAGGGAGGTTTCACTGTATATATATAAGTACCTGATGTTTATATTCTGATTCTGCATACCTTACAAAATCTGTTTCATTTTCTTTAAAAAAAATTGATCGCTTATGGAGGGAGTTCAACTGGGATGGTCTCTGAATGGAGGTAAAATTAGTATTGAGCCTATGGGAATAAATTTCGTTCCATGAAAAAATGGCCGTTCAGGGAGTTGGTCGCTTAATGGAGGTAGTCACACAGGGAGGTTTCAGTGTATATATAAGTACCTGATGTTTATATTCTGATTTTCCGTACCTTACAAAATTTTATCATTGAGGCG
Source organism: Maratus speciosus (assembly GCA_963932465.1). Taxonomy (NCBI): domain Eukaryota; kingdom Metazoa; phylum Arthropoda; class Arachnida; order Araneae; family Salticidae; genus Maratus; species Maratus speciosus. The sequence goes on along the minus strand of OZ010788.1, from coordinate 577,504,303 downwards.
ATGCAGATTTTGAGATACCTTTTAAAGCCCCCCCCCCCCCCCCCCTCCCCAACATCTAAGTCCCGAGAGAGCAAGACGCCAGATTTCAAAAAATCATCTCAATCTGGTGTTTATATTCTGAGGTTAACCCTGTGTATTATTATCAGACTTATTTAATATGTGATTTGTAAAAAGGTGCGCTTTTTTCCGGGGCGCTTTTTTCCGGGTGCGCTTTTTTCCGGGGCGCTTTTTTCCGGTGCGCTTTTTTCCGTGCGCTTTTTTCCGGTGCGCTTTTTTCCGCCTACCAAGCTCTCCATGTACCCTATAAATGCAATCAGTTTTAAACCACCCGCCTCTGAAATCGGATAGCTAAATCGATATTACATGGTATGTTGATACTATAGTGTTGCCAGGTTTAGTGTCACAAAAATCTCGACAGGGAAACAAAATAAGTGGGACAGCGGTTTCAAAATCCGCACATAAAAATACAGTAAACCCATGAAAATGGAACCTGTCTATAACAAAATCCTGTCTTATAAGTAAAAATGTCATTTTCCCTGGTTGGAATACCACACAAAACGAAACTCTGTTTAAAATGAAATTTTTCTCTTCTCCCTTTCGATCCCGTCTTAGCAGGTTTTATTACATTCTCCAGCAACACAACAGTCACACAACAACATTTTACACTACAGTGTGATACAGTAAAACCTGTGAAAGTGGAATCACTAAGGACTAGTGTTGCCAGGTGTCCCGATTTTCAGGGGCTCCAAAACCTGTCCCGCGTAACCACTGCGCGGGACACCTAAAGTCCCGATATTGCATGATGCACAGATTCTTTTATATTTCATTTAGTAAGTACTATTTGTTGGTTTGCATGGAGTGAAATTTAATAGAGTAAAACGTGTAAAGACCTATGTATAACGAAAAATATTTATAATGCTTTACAAAGGAATGGCTTACAAATACCCGCCTAGGCGGAAATCTGTCTAAAATGGAATTTTTGAGGTTCCTAACAATTGTTTTTTTGCAAGCTCTATTATACTTTATTCAGTAAACCCTATTAATAGGATCTCTTTATAACGTAATTTAGTTTTTTAAAAAATCCATTGTCCCTATGATAGGATTACTGTACAATTAATTATACCTGTTAAAGTGGAATTTTGTTTCAGTCCCTAGCGATTCGGTTTTCAAAGGTTTTACTGTGTAAGATTGTTGTGTAGTATAATAAAATCTACTGAGACGAAATTGCAAGTGACAGGGTAAATATTCCCTTGTAAACAGGTTTTCGTCTTAGCAGGTATAATTGTCAACTTTCATATATCGCCAATTATCATACTCGTCGGGCTCACATTTTGTTATTACAGTAGAGCGCCGACTATCCGAACAAGTCGGGACCGACCCTAGTTCGGATAAGCAAAAGTTCAGATAAATGGACAGACAATTTAAGGGATGTTTCTGACTGTACTAAAAACTTCACACGTTAGCTAAGCTTAGGACTGGCAGCACCAATTAGTGCTGGCATGTTTTTTTTTTTTTTTTTTTTTTTTTTTTTTTCTGTGTCTCTAATTCTTCTAATATACGTTATTCGTTACGTTACGAATTATACGTTAATACGTTATAATTCGTCTAAATATACGTTAGTTGAATAGGATCGACATTCTTCTGCTGTTCGAGCCATTTCATAGCTGTATCCAAACATTCAAAGGCTTCGTTTATGTGATGGACTGGTTTATTTTCAGAGCATTCGTTTTCATTTTCTTTAATTTCTTTTTCATCATGAATCTCCTCTACAATCTCATCAGCATTTAAAATTTGATATCCAGGGTCATGTACTTCACTATTTAACCACTTGTTAATTTCCTTTTCTTCATTACTTAGGATTCTTCCCATCTTCTTTATTGTTTTACAATCCTCATTTTCTGATCCACTATCAGTTTTTTTCTTTATTTGAAAGTTTATTCCAAGCCAATGGATAATTGGGAGTTCGGTTAATTTTTTTTTTTTTTTTCTCCAGAGAAATAGGCTGTTTGAATAGTTGGAAGTTCGGTTATTTGGAGTTCCGATAATCGGCCCTTTACTGTACATACATTGCTTACGGCACTGTTTTAATTAATGTATGTCTATTATTGTCATTTTTTAAACAGGAATATGAAAAAATAAGTATATTAAAATATTTTGCAACTCTCTCCTTGTCAAACATGCGGCCCGCGGGCCACAACTGGCCAGCCGACAACTTCTTTATGGCCCGCCAATCCTTTGGCATTTTACGTTTGTTTAACTCAGTTACGAGTTGCAATTTTCCAACTGAGTGAAAAAGTTGGCAATGAGGCAAAGTGAGCAATTAAACATATATTAACTATGTTCGGTAGCAAAATTTTTCTGGTAAAAGCAACATAATGTGAACGAGAAAATGTGTTTCACAAATGAAATGAAATACATAGCGCATAAATACAACATACAATTTATTTAATTTTTTTTTTCCAAAATACGTTTTTTTTAAAAAGTTTTTACTCGAAAAAAATCCGATAGATTAAAAATTATACCTTTGCTAGATTAATATAGCTTGTGTAAAATAATTTTTTTAAGGTAATACAATTTAGAAAATCCGATTAAACTTTGTAGATCTGGTTGATAAAAAGTAATGATAAGTATTTTTTCGAAAAATAAGATAAAATAAACTATGAATTATAATAATAACTTTGGAACTTTACTTGAATATTTGTTCAATATGGCTATTTTGTACGTACAAATATTGCTGTATACAACTCTAATAACATTATCTACTTTGTTTGATGTGGTAATCGTCTTTGTATGCAATGCTTAATTTGGCCCGCGGCGGTAGACGAGTTTGACATGCCTGCCTTCGAATGACAAGGTTCTACGTGACAAATTCGGAAAAAAAGGGAAGACTTTCTATAGAGAGTGGCCTTATTTTTGTCTGCAATTTGAGCAGACATACGGGGTGTCCCATAAGTCCCTGACATATTTTAAAATTAAATATAAAATCAAGTAATTGTCGTACAGGATTGCGGTTTGGACTAAAATGCTTCTCACGATGGAAAGTTTTCTTCAAGCGAATGAAAAATAATAATTCGAAACTTCGCCTATAGATGGCGCTGTACTTTAAATTATGAGAAAGCAGCATCAAAAACTCAAGACAGTCAGTTGCAGATAATTTTATTTTGTCAAAAGCAGTTACAGAGCAATAATTTGTGCAATCCATTAGCATAGTTCAAAGTGTGCGGCGTTTGTAGCTCCACATCGAAATTGAATGGATCACATGCAGTATTCTCGTCTTCAGTACTTCAATGTCAGTCAAATTTGGGATTGCCACCCCACTACACTGTATAAAAAACGGACTAAAATACGGAAATACTATTGGCAATCCAGACTCCAGTACTATTTCCGTATTTTAACGGAACTTTTTCACGGTAAATTACAGAAAATTTTCCGTTTTTTGGAATTTACGGGGAAAACTTCCGCTAAAATACGGAAATAGTACTGGCGTCTCGATTGACAGTACAATTTATGTATTTTAGACTTTTTTTTTTCTTTTACAGTCTATCTTGGATTTGTCACTGCAAAAAGTCAAAATTTATTTATTTTTCTCTTTGCTCCATAAATGCTTGCATGTTTGAAACCAAACATACTGACGTGTGGCGCCATCTATGATCGAGGTTTGAAACTAATTATTTTGATTCACTTGAAGGAAACTTTTCATCGTGAGAAGCAATTTAGTTTAAACCGCACCCCTGTACGGCAATTACTTGATTTTATATTGAATTTTAAAGTGTGTCAGGGACTTTTGGGACAACCTGTACAACACATTCATATGAGTATTTTTACAGTTAGCTAATTTAAACATGTTTTAACAACAATGTTGCTATGAAAAAACAGGAGCATAAGAAACGGAGGGGCTCTTGAAGCCCTTCTCTTTCAAATGAACACATTTTAAAAAGTCAAATGAGCTGTTCCTAAGACCTGGTTTTCTATATTTAATGATTGATAATTTATCGCTTTAAGAAATTGCTTTGTACATAAAGGATCCTTTTAAATATTGGTTACATGCCTAACTAATAAATCTGACATCTCGATCATCAATGTCAGCTCTTCAAGTCGCATTTTTATTTTAAAATCATTTTATTTAATACTAGCTGAGGATATAGATTAAAATAACGATACTTCTAATACTTTACTTAAGCAGTAACCGCATAAGATTTTCAGATTTTTTTTTTTTTTTTTACATTTTTCTTTCTAGGCTAAGCTGGGTCAACGAAGCCCTCTTCGTACAAAGCAAATCTTGATTTATGGCACTTCATCAAATTCTCCCCCTTACCCTCATTAGAGTCTCTGAGGAGGTGGAAAAGTTAACAGTTGGTTGTCGAAACTCACCTTTTGCTTCTTTTTCTTTTTTAGAAGCGTTATTATTTACGATGAATAAAATTCTTTGGAAAGATGGGGAACTTCGAGACAACTCTCCCTGGGGTCGCCAATAGTGTTTTATCAATGATGGGTCTAGAAGTTTCTATCGTTATTTTTTTTTTCCCCTTTCACTGTAATAACTTTTAGATTTTAATTCTTCCAATATAAACTTGTGAATTCGGGCATTTTAAAGAAACATATCTGATTCTTTTTTCAATGCAAAACTGATATTCGTTTGAAAAAAATCTGAAGCTTTTTTTATATATTTATTTTAACATAATTGTCGTCAAACAATTTTTAAATCTGTGAAATATATTCCAGATGCCTAGTGAGAAAAAAGGTGTTAACACGGGAGATATTTTGACTTACCAGGCAAGAGCATTTTACAAAAAATTCGAGCATTTTTTAAGAGTGCTGAACATGCATTTACAAAGAGTGTTGAGAGAGAAATAAATTTATTCTTGTTAGTATTTAAGAGGAATTCTGAGAAGCTTGTACGATCATAAGCACATAAACCGAATACAGAATACAAGATGGCGATTCAAATACTGTCATTGTTAAGAGGCCACACTAGTCACTCAAAAAGACCTGGATGATAATGTTAATCCTATGGGGAAGTTATTTCAAATATCTCGCTTGAATTTTGATATTTTCGAATTATTTTTTCTCTTGCATAGGATAGCTGAGGACGATCTATAACCGGGCTAGTTTTTACTTTTTTGATTTTGGTTGTAGTTTTTTTTTTATATAAGGATAGTTTCAATTATAGAACCGGTTCAAACTGGTTCCGAAAGTAAAAGTAATTTTAAAAAATATATTAAACCAAAATCAAAAAAGTAAAAACTAGCCCGGTTGTAGATCGTCCTCAGCTATCCTATACAAAAAAAAGTCATTCGATAATATCAAAATTCAAGCAGATATTTGAAAATAACTTCCCCATAGGATTAACATTGTCATCCGGTTCTTTTTGAGTGACTAGTGTGGGCTCTTAATAATAAAAATTAAATTTTATTTTGTAGTTTAATGTTCTTTGGGGTTTTTTAGTAATTTTTGATGGATGTTCTTCTGCTACTGTCTTGAGAAACTTTTTGTTTCAAATTTATCAACTTGATTGTAAAGAATTTTGTTGAATTTCATTTACTATGCATATTAAATTATACACCTTTTCATAAATTATGTTTTGTTTACGGTTAAAAACTTTAAAAAAATGGATGAACTCGTGGCCCTTCTGTTTCAAATGAAGACATTTTTAAAAGTAAAATTAGCTGCTCCTGACTCAAGACTGGTTTTCTATATTTAATGATTGATAATTTATCTCTTTGAGAAATTGTTTTGTACATAAAGGATCCTTTTAAATCTTGATTATATGCCTAACTAATAAATCTGACATCTCGATCATCAATATCAGCTCTTCAAGTCGCATTTTATTTGAAAATCATTTTATTTAATACTAGCTGAGTATATAGATTAAAATAACGATACTTCTAATACTTTAATTAAGCAGTAACCGCATAAGATTTTCAGATTTTTTTTTACATTTTTCTTTCTAGGCTAAGCAGGGTCAACGAAGCCCCTCTTCGCGCAAAGCAAATCTTGATTTATAACACTTCATCAAATTCTCCCCCTTATCCTCATTAGAGTCTCTGAGGAGGTAGAAAAGTTAACAGATGCTTGTCGAAAATCACCTTTTACTTCTTTTTCTTTTTTAGAAGCGTTATTATTTATGATGAATAAAATTCTTTGGAAAGATGGGGAACTTCGAGACAACTCTCTCTGGGGTTGCCAATAGTGTTATGTCAATGATGGGTCTAGAAGTTTCTATCGTTATTATTATTTTTTTTCACTGTAATAACTTTTAGATTTTAATTCTGCCAATATAAACTTGTGACTTCGGGCATTTTAAAGAAACATATCTGATTCTTTTTTCAATGCAAAACTGATATTCGTTTGAAAAAATTCTGAAGCTTTTTTACATATTTATATTAACATAATTGTCGTCAAACTATTTTTAAATCTCTTAAATATATTCCATATGCCCAGTGAGAAAAAAAGGTGTTAACACGGCAGATATTTTGACTTACTTGGCAAGAGCATTTTACAAAGAATTTGAGCATTTTTTAAGAGTGCTGAACATGCATTAACAGAGAGTGTTGAGAGAGAAATAAATTTATTTTTTGTTAGTATTTAAGAGGAATTCTGAGAAGCTTGTACGATCATAAGCACATAAACCGAATACAGAATACAAGATGGCGATTAAAATACTGTCATCGTACATTTACATTGTACATTTTCATAAATTATGTTTTGTTTATGGTTAAAAACTTTTAAAAAATTGGATGAACTCGTGAGGCCCTTCTCTTTCAAATAAAGACATTTTTAAAAGTCAAATTATCTGCTTCCAAGACTGGTTTTCTGTATTTAATGATTGATAATTTATCTCTTTAAGAAATTGCTTTGTACACAAAGGGTCCTTTTAAACATTGATTATATGCCTAACTAATAAATCTGACATCTCGATCATCAATGTCAGCTCTTCAAGTCGCATTTTTATTTGAAAATCATTTTATTTAATACTAGCTGAGTATATAGATTAAAATAACGATATTTCTAATACTTTACTTAAGCAGTAACCGCATAAGATTTTCAGAATTTTTTTTACATTTTTCATTCTAGCCTAAGCAAAGTCAACGAAGCCCTCTTCGCGCTAAGCAAATCTTGATTTATAACACTTCATCAAATTCTCCCCTCATTCAGATTCTGAGGATAATCATTAGTGTCTCTGAGGAGGTGGAAAAGTTAACAGTTGCTTGTCGAAAATCACCTTTTGCTTCTTTTTCTTTTTTAGAAGCGTTATTATTAATGATGAATAAAAATCTTTGGAAAGATGAGGAACTTCGAGACAACTCTCCCGGGGGTCGCCAATAGTGTTTTATCAATGATGGGTCTAGAAGTTTCTATCGTTATTTTTTTTTTTTTTCAAAGTAATAACTTTTAAATAAAAAATTGTGAATTCGGGCATTTTAAAGAAACAAATCTGATTATTTTTTCAATGCAAAAGTGACATTCGTTTAAAAAGATCCCGAAGCCTTTTTCATTATTATTATTATTATTTTAACATAGTTGTCGTCAGACATTTTTAAATCTGAAAAATATACTCAAGATGGGCAGTGAGAAAAAATGTGTCAAAATGGCAGACATTTTGATTTTCCTGGCAAGAGAAGAATGTATTCACAAAGAGTGTTGAGAGGAAAGCAAATTGCAATTTTGTTATAATTTAAGAGGAACTCGGAGAAGCTTGTACGATCATAAGCGCATAAAACATGTAAAATTAACGATGGCGATAAAATATGTAATAGATGAGGAACTTCCAAGAGAACTCCCTGGGGTCGCCATTAGTGTTATGTCAATGTTGTATCTAGAATTTTCAATCGTTATTATATTATATTATATTATATTATATTATTATTATTATTATTATTTACTGTAATAACTTTTAAATGTAAAATTGTTAATTTGGCATTTTAAATTAACATATCTGATCCTTTTTTCAATGCAAAACTGATATTCGTTTGAAAAGATTCCGAAGCCTTTTTTTACAAAAATATTTTAACGTAATTGTCGTCAGACATTTTTAAATCTATAAAATAAATCCAAGATGGGCTATTGAAAAAAGGTGTCAAAATGGCAGTCTTGATACCAAAGCATTTGACAAATTGAATGACATTGCATGAGACAAAATGCATTTGACTTTCCTGGAAAGAGAAGAATGCATTCACAAAAAATGTTGAGAGAAAAGTAAATTGCATTTTTGTTATAATTTAAGAGGAATTCTGAGAAGCTTGTATGATCATAAGCGAATAAACCGTGTAAAATTACACGATGGCGATTAAAATATTGCCATCGTTAATAATAAAAAAGAATTTTTTTTTTTTTTTGTAATTAAACATACTTCAGAGATTTTTAGTAATTTATGATGGACGTTCTTCTGCTACTGACTGAAGAAGCGTCTTGTTTCAAATTCATCAACTTGATTGTTAAGAATTTTGTTGAATGTCATTTACTATGCATATTAAAAGGTGCACCTTTTCTTAAATTATTAAAAAAAGAAAAAAAACATTGAGGAGCTAGTGAGCCTCTTTTCTTTCAAATGAAGACATTTTTAAAAGTCAAATGAACTCTTCCTAAGACTGTTTTTCTATATTTAATGTTTGATAATAATCTCTTAAAAAAATAACTCTGTACATAAAGATCCTTATAAATATTGATTATATATCTAACTAATAAATCTGCAGATCTCGGACTTCTATGTCAGCTCTACAAGTCGCAGTTTTATTTTATATTAATTTTATTTAATACTAGTTGAGTACATAGATGAAAATAACGATATTTCTAATGCTTTACTTAAGCAGTAACCGCGTAAGATTTTCAAATTTTTTTTGTTTTCTTTTTTCATACTTTTCTTTCTAGGCTAAGCAGGGTCATCGCACAAAGCAAATCTTGATTTATAACACTTCATCAAATTCTCCCCCTTACCCTCATTAGAGTCTCTAAGGAGGTAGAAAAGTTAACAGTTGCTTGTCGAAATCATCTTTTGCTTCTTTTTATTTTTTAGAAGCGTTATAATTTATGATGAATAACATTCTTTAGAAAGATGGGGAACTTCGAGACAACTCTCCCTGGGGTCGCCAATAGTATTATGTCAATGATGTGTCTAGAAATTCCCATCGTTATTATTATTTATTTTTCTTTTTCAGTGTAAAAACTTTTTAATTTAAATTCTTGTCATATTCTTCTCATTTACAAAGAGTGTTGAGGAAGAAGTAAATTGAATTTTTCTTGGTATTTAAGAGGAATTCTGCGAAGCTTGTACGATCATAAGCACATAAACCGAATACAGAATATAAGATGGCGATTAAAATACTGTCATCGTTAATGATAAAAATTAAATTTTATTTTGTAGTTTAATGTTCTTCGCGGTTTTTTAGTAATTTATGATGGACGTTCTTCTGCTACTGACAGGAGAAGCGTTTTGCTTCAAATTCATCAACTTGATTGTCAAGAATTTTGTTGAATTTCATTTACTATGCATATTAACAGATATACATTTTCATAAATTATGTTTTGTTTATGGTTAAAAACTTTTTTAAAAAATGGATGAACTCATGAGGCCTTTCTCTATTAAATGAAGACATTTTTAAAAGTCAAATTAGCTGCTCCTAAGACTGGTTTCCTATATTTAATGATCGATAATTTATCTCTTTAAGAAATTGCTCTGTACATAAAGGATCCTTTTAAATATTGATTATATGGCTAACAAATAAATCTGACATCTCGGTCTTCAATGTCAGCTCTTCAAGTCGCATTTTCATTTTAAAAACAATTTATTTAATACTAACTGATTATATAGATTAAAATAACGATACTTCTAATACTTAAGCAGAAACCGAACCACGTAAGATTTTCAGAATTTGTTTTACATTTATCTTCCTAAGCAGGGTCAACGAAGCCCTCTTCGCACAAAGCAAATCTTGATTTATAGACTTCATCAAATTATCCCCCTTACCCTCATTAGAGTTCTCTGAGGTGGAAAAGTTAACAGTTGCTTGTCGAAAATCACCTTTTACTTCTTTTTCTTTTACAGAAGTGTTATTATTTATGATGAATAAAATTCTTTGGAAAGGTGAGGAACTTCGAGACAACTCTCCCTGTGGTCGCCAATAGTGTTATCTCAATGAAGTGTCAAGAACTTCCCATCGTTATTATTATAGTTTTTTCCACTGTAATAACTTTTTAATGTAAAATTGCTAATTCGGGCATTTCAAAGAAACATCTGATTCTTTTTCCAATGCAAAACTGATACTCATTTGAAAAGATTTCAAAGCCTTTTTTTTTTTTTTTTTAACATAATCAGAAATTTTTAAATCTGTAAAATATACAAAGATGGCCAGTGAATAAAAAGATGTCAAAATGGCAGACAGTTTGACTTTCCTGGCAAGAGAAAAATGCATTTACAAAGACTGTTGGGAGAAAAATAAATTGCATTTTTGTTATATAATTTAAGAGGATCCCTGAAAAGCTTGTACGATCATAAGCACATAAACCGAATAAAATTACACAATGACGATTAAAATATTGCCATCGTTAACGATAAAAATAAAATTGTATTTTGTAATTAAATCTTCTTCAGAGTTTTTAGTTATTTATGGGGGACATTCTATACTTCCACTGACTGGAGAAATGTTTTGATTCAAATTCATCAACTTGATTGTTAAGAATATTGTTGAATGTCATTTATTATGCATATTACACCTTTTCATAAGCTATATGATTTGTCCAAAGTAAACTGTTTTTCAAAATTGAAAGACGAGGTAGGATAATTTTCGCAAAAGCGGAATGTGAACTTAAAAAATTGATCGAAAGAAAAATCACGAGATCCTCTAACAAAAACAGCGTAAAATTTTCAATTTTTTTTCTATTCTTTCAAGTTTCTCTATGGCTTTTCAGGATCAACAAGCTCTTATTCTTGGAAAGCAAATCTTGATTTATAACACTTCATCAACTTCTATCCCCCCATCCTCATTAAAGTATCCGAGGAGGTGGAAAAGTTAACAGTTTCTTTCTTCTTTTAATCAAATCTCTAACAGTTTCTTAATCACCTTTTGCCTCCTTTTCTTTTTCTTTTTCTTTTCTTTTTCTTTTTTTTTTTCTTTAAAGAAAGCGTTATTATTTATAATAATCTTTGAAAAGATGAGAAACTTTGAGACTACAAACTCTCCGTGCAGTCTGCAATAGTAGTATGTCAAATGGTGTGTCTTGGAAGCTTCCATGGTTATTTTTTTCCCCACTGTTACAACTTTTTAATTTAAATTCGTCTAACATAAAATTGTAAATTTGGCATTTAAAGAAACATATCTGATTCTTTTTTCAACGCAAAACTGATATTCGTATGAAAAAGTTCTGAAGCTTGTTTTATACTTATTAGGTGCGTTCGTAATTATACAAATACGTAGCACCTATAGTCGTCGTTCAATCCGACTGTCTGTCTATTCGCATATAACAGAGCAAAAACTACCCAACCGAATGGTCTGAAATTTTAAATACAGTAGAACAGTGCTAATCCGAAATTCCGGTTAATGCGAACCGATTTTATTTTCGAAAATTATATACTTGAACAGATTAACTGATCAGATTAAAATATTGTACTAAACACAAAAAAGAACTTTTTACTACGAAATTTTCCGGATTACAAGATGAATGTCGGAAAAAACGTGTAAAAGTTAGAATTAAGCAAAAAATGGCAGTACAGCACGTTTTTTATTCTTTAAGCAGCTTGAATAGAAAAAAAATGTTCAATAATGTAAAAGTACAACATATGTACACAAATATATAATGAAAATGTGTACCGTAGTCCTTCTCGTAGAAGCCATCTTAAAAAAATCTCGAACATCAGTTAGTTTGCCACTAAAAAATTCTTTCCTAAAATACAAAACGTATTTAATTCAGCACGTTTTTTATTCTTTAAGCAGCTTGAATAGAAAAAAAATGTTCAATAATGTAAAAGTACAACATATGTACACAAATATATAATGAAAACGTGCACCGTAGTCCTTCTCGTAGAAGCCATCTTAAAAAATCTCGAACATCAGTTTGTTTGCCACTAAAAAATTCTTTCCTAAAATACAAAACGTATTTAATTCAGATGATAAAAATTTATTTTTCCTTTTAACAATTTGATTTCACAAATTATCTGCAGAAATGTCTTTTTCTTCCCTTCTCGTCGACGTGGTGACTGAGCTATTTATAGATTCGTGATTTTGAACCGTTTGTAATGCATTGTTACGTAATTCCTCATTCTGAATTTCCATTGGATTATTATAAACATCAGGAGTGACTAAACAAGGAATACTATTTTTTCCGAAAGTCGTACCGGATTATCCAGTACGCCAGACCTTAGGATGCCGGATTAGAGGATGTTTACTGTACTACTGAGTACTTATAACTTACTTTTCTTAGCACGCATCTTTTTCTTTTCTATTTTTATCGGAATTTCGGGTAATCCGAACAGGCATCGGTCCCAGTTAGTTCGGATTAGCGGTGTTCTACTGTACATAATTGCTGCAAAATTTTGTTGAGTCATTTCAAATTTAATGAAAATCGGATGTATAGTGTAATTACAGGGACAGTCAAAAGTTTTTCCGTTACATTACGGCCAATGGAAAAAAAAATAATTCAAGTGCATTTTAATGATGTTACAGCCTTCCGAATAGAATGAAATTTATATGCACTTATGAATTGCACTAAAATTCAGTAAAATATGCGGTGCAAAAAATATTTAGAAAACTTGTTATAGTACGAACGCACCTCGTTTGCCCCGTTTGACGTGTAATTTCCAACTTGTATTAACATAATTATCGTCAAGAATAAAATATACGCTAGACGACACGTGAGATGTGAAAATGGCAGATATTTTGGCCTTCCTCGTAACAGAAGAATATATTAACAAAGGGTGTTGGGATAGAAGTAAACTGAATTTTTGTTATAATTTAACAGAAACTGAAAATCTTTTACGATCATAAGTGCATAAACCTGGTGTATAATACACGAAAATACGCATGAAAATGCCTTTTTCTTCTAGAATTAAGTGTTCTTCAATGATGGATGTTCTATTCTGTCATTGACTGGATTAGCATGTTGTCTCAAAATCATCAACTTGATTGTTAAGAATTTTGTTGAATGTCATTTATTATGTACATTCCAATATAAGCATTTTCACAAATTATGTTTAGTTAGTTGTTGAAGATTTCAAATAAAAAGTAAACTGCTTTTCAAAATGTAACGAATTGGAAAAATTTACGCAAAAGACTGAATAATTGGAAAAATTGACCGAAAGAACATTATCACGCTGTAATGTAGTTTCTGTTAGGCTGTAAATGGAGTTATGTCTATCCGATTCAATTCCAGCTTCTTTGAAGTTTTCTTTGATACGCGTAGGAAATCTTGAGCAAAATAAATATGCTAGTAAAATCAACTTGATTTTATTTTTCGAAAAAATACATTGTGGGAATAAAGACTTGATATCCACACACATTTTTGAACATTACTAGAGAGCAACTCAAACGAAGTAAGGTGAATGTGATAATTAGAGATCGACCGAAAATTCGATTTGGTTTTCGTTTTCGGCCCAAAATCTGAGTTTCGCAGAAAATTCGTTTTCGGCGAAAATGCGGCTGAAAATTCGGCTGGACTGAAACTCGACCGAAACTATCAGTTTTCCAAAAATCTCGTTTATTCCTTCGGAAATTTTCAATATTACTCATCGGCTCAAATGAGACTGTTTACGAATTTCGTTACGAACTGCTACGAATTTCGTGGTTTATAATTATCAGTCATGATTGACTCAAGACGTGAATGCAAATTATAAAGCAAGTATGCATATATAACTAAACTTTTTCACTTGCTCATTAAAAGCTGCAGACATAACAGTAATAGAAAATTTTCAGTTTGAAACTGCAGAAGTGTTTCGAATAATCTTTGAGAAAGTTCTAGCATAACAGATCATCATTTACAGAAATCATTATAAAAAATAAATCGAGGTTTTTATACATAAAACTAAAATATTTTAAAATTAAATTAAATTCGTATACTTAAAAAATCTTTCTTTGTCGTTGATCAATTAATTACGTTTTATTTTATATGAAAATAAAAAGTTTTGAGTCTAAGACACAGAGAACCAATTTGGGACACACATATACCTAATTAATTAATAATTATGTATATTTAATAAATACGCATAATTAATTAATAATTATGCATATTTAATAAATACGTATAATTAATTAATAATTATGTATATTTATGTATGTATTAATTACTTTCATACAACTTAATTACTTAAAAAATTTTTGGACATTTTCGTTTTTAATTTCTTTTTCGGCCGAAAATAGGAAGATCACCGAAATTCGGTGTCAGTTTCGGTTTTAAAACCTACTTCGGTCGATCCTTAGTAATAATTAGACCTAGACTTCAATCTAAGAAAGAATGATCAAAATCATTCAACACAAATTCTTCGTTCTAGCTTATTTGACATATTCAGTTTGACGAGAGTACGTGAATCACAAGATGTTCGTTAGATATTAACATATGGAGACTTTAGAATTTATAGTGATAAACTTGTTATTTCGCAAGACTAAAAACATTTCCACAATACGTTGTTAAACAATTTTAGAAACCCTGTGAGAAGATAGTCCTAGATAGTCAAAATAATATGGAGAGGCTACTTCTTAGCCTTATATGATTCAGAAAGAAAGAAAACTTATTTGTCAACGTATTGACAAATTGTAACGAAATCTAAAAGAGGAACAGATGTTTGAGTAGCCGAAATATTTTTATTTTTATTCTTAGATGAAAATTTAGTTTATCTCGCCTGATGACTAAAAATGAGTGGGAGTGTTTAACGATAGAAAATCTTAATTATTTCTTTCATTTTCTTGGAATGAAAAACACAGGGTTTAAATAAAATTTAAAATTAATTTATCGATGAATTAAAAAGGAATATTTAAGGAAAAGAGGAAAACTTAAAAATCACATGCAATTTCACATCACTGGCATAGGAAAAATAAATGAAACAAAAATTGTTATGTTTATGGGCTTCTTAACTACTAATTTAACTTCTCCATACCTGATTAAAAATAAAAAAAATAATAATGAAGAATAAAAATTAAAAAAATATATAATAGCTACATCCTACACGAGATCTTCTAACAAAATCTGCATTAGATTTTTTTTTCTATTCTTCCTATTTTCTGTATGGGCTTTTCAGGATCAACAAGCTTTTTTTCATGGAAAGCAAATATCGATTTATAACATAGTCCAAGAGCTGTTTAAACATTTTAGGGAAGGTATTTGAGGCACCCTGAAAATTTGTGCAACACTTCTTTTGTAATGGCTGAATACAAAATCGAATGTCTGGCTGAAGGATCGTGGCCCAAAAACTGTGCCAGACACGTGTCAAGTGCCATTTTTTGACTACCCCCCCAAAAAAGGTATTTGAGGCACGCTGAGATTGAGACAGAATAACATTTATACTTAGAAAAAAATATTTTGAAAACGACAGACACTTTAGTCGGCCCAAAAACTCTGCCAGACACGTGTCAAGTGCCGTTTTTTGACTACCCAAAAAAGGTATTTGAGGCACGCTGAGATTGAGGCAGAATAATATTTATGCTTAGAAAAAAATATTTTGAAAATGACAGACACTTTAGTCGGTACAAAAACTGTGCCAGACACGTGTCAAGTGCCAAATGGCACTTGACACGTGTCTGGCACAGTTTTTGGGCCACGATCCTTCAGCCAGACATTCGATTTTGTATTCAGGCATTACAAAAGAAGTGTTGCACAAATTTTCAGGGTGCCTCAAATACCTACTCAAAAGTTTTCAACAGCTCTCCTACTAACACTTCGTCAAATTCTCTCCCCTATCCTCATTAAAGTCTCCGGGGAGGTGGAAAAGTTAACAGTTTCTTGTCGAAAATCACCTTTTGCTTCTTTTTCCTTTTCGTAAAAAAAGCGTTATTATTTATGATGGATGAAGTTCTTTGGAAAGATGAGGAGCGTTAAGATATCTCTCCTTGGGGTCGACGGTAGTGTTCTTTCAATGATGTTGTGTCTGGAAGTTTCCATTCATTGTTATTGCTTTCCAAACACATGGTACAAGGAAAGCATTGGAATGATGATTTGTATGTGTGTGGGAGTGAACATGATAAATTCCAAACGATACTTCCGATTGAGTTCTCGTTTCATGAAATATGTCAAAGACCGCTTTCGCAAGAACTGCATCCAGGGTTGGCGAATCTATGGCACGCGTGCCAGAATTGGTACGTAAGACAATTTCTCTGGCACACGAAAAAATTAAAATTGATGATCATTATACAGATAAATTTATTTTTATCATACAGTTTTAGTTTTAGGTTTTTTTTCTATTATTAATCAAAGTTTGTTCATTTGGATGGACTATCGCAAATTTTGTAATTATTTTTGCATGAATGGATACGTCAAAAGAATTTTCTTTTACTGTGATACCAGGGCCGAAACTAAGGGGGGGGGCAGAGGGGGCATGTGCCCCGGGCGCCAGAACGAAGAGGCGCCAAATGCAGAATTATACCTTTGGAATGGATCATTTTCTTTAAAAAAAATTATGGCAATTTTTTTTCTTCCCATTCTGACCAGAAAATCAGAGTTCTAACTTTTTACGACTGCTCTTTCATCTTCACCTAACACTTCATTTATAATGGCTGTTTCATAATAATAGAAGCCTTCAGTCCATCAGAAGAAAATAACTCCGTTAAAGCGAAAACTCGGTTAAGCAGGACTCGGATAATCGGGACTCTACTGTATATTTCATTTTAAAAATAATCTTTAGAATATTTTTGTTGGTGTTCAGAGGGGAGTCATGACCCCCGTGACCTCCCTCTTGGATCCGCCATTGTCGATTACGTAGTTCAGTATTACATATTTTAAATTTTAAAATAAGTCGGCAATTAGAAAATTAGTAAAATTCTCTTTGTGAATATACTTTGCGGAAGAGGGGGGGGGGGGGGGCACGCCAAAATCCATGCTTGCCCCGGGTGCAAAAAAGGCTAGTTTCGGCCCTGCGTGATACTATGCGGTGCTTTCGGAATCTATTTGTCTCTTTATAGGAATTTAAAAGCTTTAGCTGTATCTTTCAAGTGAATTTCGTTAGAAAATCACTGCAATAAAATGTCAAATCAATCAAATTTAGCTATGAATATTTATAAAAATAACAAAATATGACGCAGACATAAAGCATTCTCCAATGATACATTGTTTGATGCAACTTGGATAATTATGATCGCGATAGTGCATTAATACTAAAATAAAAAATTACTAAAATAAAAATTCATATCCCCCCCCCCTTATTACATTTACATACGCGCCATATAAATGATTATATTTAAGAATTGAAATTTTATTAATTTAATGACTGATTCTAATATTCAGAGAAATAGCATCTTGATTTTGATTATTTTTTTTTACTATTAATTAATACTGCAGGAAATCAACTGACTTTATAACCAGTGTTTTGTATAAATATCGTATGATGCAATCTTTTTTTTATGTAAAGTTTGGCACATTACATTGTTAATAAATATTATTTGTAGATTTTTGGCACGCGCACGTATAAAAGTTCGACGTGCCTGGCATAGACCTTTCGTAAAAATGAATCGACGAATTAAGTATTTAGTGCATTTAAAAACCCTTTTCAAACAATTTTGCGACAGTTCTATAGGCAAAATCATGAAGCAAATGTGACAGGTTATAATTGGTAAATATTGAGGCTATGTGATCGAAATTTACCAACGAAGAGACGTCAAAAATATATATATCTATTTTTAAGGTATAGCTAAAAATGTGATTAGTTTGTTTGGATTTAGAACTTTTTATTGTATTTTTTACATTTTTTACAAATTATTGTTTGTTTTCAGGAATAATCGAGAGACAACATAATAAGCTGTGTAAAGAAGAAATGAAGGCTGAAAAATATAGAACCTGCCCTTCAAAATCGTGCCAAATATTTTCGCAAGATTTTTCGTACAATATTAAAACTAGAGATCGACCGAAAATTCGGTCGTGTTTTCGTTTTCGACATAAAATCTTAGTTTTGCCGAACATTCGTTTTCGGCGAAAATGCTGCTGAAAAATTAGCCAGACCGAAAGTATCTGTGTTCCAAAAATATCGTTTCTTTCTTCGGAAATTTTCAACATTACTCATTGATTTGAGCTGTATTGCCTCCGATGAGACACTCTATATTTATTGCTATGAGCTTCGCTGTTTATAATTATCAGTCATGACTGACTCAAGACGCGAGTGCGAACTATAAAGCAAGCAATGCACATATATCTAAACTTTGAAGACACTTTTCACGTGCTCATTAAAAGCTGCTGACTTAAACAGCAATAGAATTTTTTTAGTTTGAAACCACAGACGTGTTTCTAATACTCTTTGAGAAAGTTCTAGTATAACAGATGATCATTTACAAAAATCATAATAAAAGATAAATCGGGGTATGTATACCTAAAACTTTTTTTAATTACACTGTTAAAAATTTGCAGCATTCTGGCAGGTCATTTGACCGTTTTTTCCGAAAACGGTTACACAACCGTGAATTTAACACTATTCTGACCATATTATTGGCCATTTTATGGTCATAATATAGTTAAATTATGGTTATGAAACCGTTTTTTCAAAAAACGGTCGAATGACCTGCCAGAATGCTGCAAAATTTTTAACAGTGTAGTTGAAATTCGTGTAATTAGAAACAATTTTGAATTGTTGATGAATTAATTACATTTTATTTTATATGAAATTAAAAAGTTTTGGTCAGAGGCACAGAGAGCCTACTTGGACCATACATATAATTACACGTATAATTAATTAATAATTATGTGTATTTATACACTGTTAAAAATTTGCAGCATTCTGGCAGGTCATTTGACCGTTTTTTCCGAAAACGGTTACACAACCGTAATTTAGCACTATTCTGACCATATTATTGGCCATTTTATGGTCAGAATATAGTTAAATTATGATTATGAAACCGTTTTTTCAAAAAACGATCGAATGACCTGCCAGAATGCTGCAAAATTTTTAACAGTGTATGTATATATTAGCTATTAAAAAAAAGGAACATTTTCGTTTTCGTTTTCGACCGAAAATAGGAAGATTACTGAAATTCGGTCTTAAAGACATGTTTTGGTCGATCCTTACTATAAAATATAAATAAATAAATAAATGCAATAAACTTGAGCTTCTACAAAGCGTTCATCTAACAACATCATCAGTTCGGAATTTGTACTGAATTGAGCGATTTTTGTTTCTCATATCTATCTCCGTGATGGGGAGATATTATTTTAAATTACTAACGCTTAATGTTGTAAGGGACCTTCAGATAGAAGAGTAAATTTTATTTGCAGATTTTCCTATGCGAGTAACATGTGTTGCGTAAGAAGTTGAGGAAGTCAACATTTAATGTTGCGTGTAATGGGGTGAAAATGAGTTTGCTGCTAGCTATGTTCGAAAAAGCAAGAACTTTATGTCGTTAGATTAGACGTGGGGAGTTATTTAATGTGAAAGGTTATATTACAGAATGTACAATACTCAGCAAAAATGTAATCTCAGTCATTTTATTTAGTTTGAACCCTTTTTTACTTTCTTCTATATTTACAAGATGAAAGTATTGGATTCGTGAAAAATTTCGACTTCCGGTTTTCAACGGATTTTTACGTTTTAGAAGATTTTCAACCCGATTTGACTATTTTTAGAAAATGTCTGTCTGTCTGTATGTGACACAAATTTTGTGGGCGCTCTATCTCAAGAACTAATACACAGAATTAAATAAAAATTTATATTCAGTTAGCCTGATATAAATTGATGCTGATTAGTTTTTGGTGTAAATCGCCCGACAGGTGGCGCTGCTATGCTGCATCTTTCACGATTTCTGCAATAGCTATATCTCAAAAACTAATGTACGATTTTCATCAAACTTCGGATTCAGGTATATCTTGATATGAATTGATGCTGATTATGTTTTGGTATAAATCGCCATACAGGTGGCGCTACTAAGCTGTGTTTTCCATGTTTACCACAATAGTTCAATCTCAAAAACCAATGCACGATTTTCATCAAACAGCAGATTCACTTAGACGTTGGCATAAGTTGTGACTTATTTGGTGCAAAACGCCAAACAGGTGGCGCTGCTATGCTGCATTTTTCACGATTTCCGCAATAACTCTATTTCAAGAACTAATGCACGGATTTTCATAAAACTTCAGATTCAGTTTGTCTTTGATATAAGTTGGTGCTTATTAGTTTTTGGTGTAAATCGTCCAACAGGTGGCGCTACTATGCTGCATCTTACACGATTTCTGCAATAGTTATATCTCAAGAACTAATGTACGATTTTCATCAAACTTCGAATTCAGGTATATCTTGATATGAATTGATGCTGATTATGGTTTGGTATAAATCGCTCAACAGGTAGCGCTACTAAGCTGTGTTTTCCATGTTTACCACAATAGCTCAATCTCAAAAACCAATGCACGTTTTTTCATCAAACAGCAGATTCACTTAGACGTTGGCATAAGTGGTTACTTATTAGGTTTTGGTGTTAATCGTCGAACAGGTGTCGCTGCTATGCCGCAATTTCCACAATTTTTGCGATAGCTGTATCTCAAAAACTAATGCACGGAATTTAATCAAACTTCATATTCTGTTACACTTTCACATAAATACACTGTAAAAAAACGGACTAAAATACGGAAATTGTACTGGCAATCTAGACGCGAGTACTATTTCCGTATTTTAACGGAAAAATTTCCCCTTATAAATTCCAAAGAAATTTCCGTTTTTCTGGAATTTACGGGAGAAAATTTCCGCTAAAATACGGAAATAGTACTGGCGTCTCAATTGCCAGTACAATTACCGTATTTTAGTCCGTTTTTTTTTTTTTAACCATTTGGAAAAATGGTTATTGTCCTCGTCAAGGTAGGAAATCAAAAGCATATCTGAAGCTTTTGATTGGTTGAATCCGTTTTTTATTCGTTTTCTGGTTGGTCTATACAGTAATCTGTATTTCCCTTCATTTTCAACAGAGATGGATACTTCTGTTGCCACTATGACAAAAAAGTAATAAAAACTACAAAAAAAATTAATAACTCAGAAACAAATTGAGATACAGCTTTCAAACAAATTGCGTTTAAAAGTACATTTTTTTTCTCTATACGACGGTGTAAAAAGTAATATTGTGGGATGTTTAGAAGTTTAAGAATGAAATTTCATTTAAAATGGCTCGTCAGATTTCTTGGAAATCTGACGATGGAAAAGCCTTTTCCCGAATAGCCAATGAAATGCTTGGATAATACGTAAGTTTCAGGAAATTTGAGGAGTCGCAGGTGATTTTTGTCGCTTGCCATTTTTACATGTAATAACACTATTGATGTTTAATTCGTGGCGTACATAATGTATGATCAACTCCGTGCGTTTTTTTACGTCTTAAATTTTAGTCTTTGAAAAAATCATTTTCCAAATGGTCGTTGTAATTTTTTTAATTGCTTTTTTATTTATTTATTTATTTATTTTAACAGTGTAAATCTTTTTTAAGCTCGGGTGTATGCAGTGCAACAGGCGTTGCTTTTATGCTCTTTGGGCTGGGAATTTTGTTTGCAGACATCTAACAAGGGAGGTCTCCATACTGGGCATACTCAGAATATGTTGAAAAAAATGCTAGTGAAAGTACTCATGTATGTAATAAAGGATCAGTTAAAATTAGCGGCGGAATTACAGTAGAAAATCTGTAAAAAAATAAAATACTTTCGAATAATTGGCGTAAAAGACGAAAGCGGCACGCAATTTGGCGAGCAGCATTTTTCCTCGCCAAAAGCAAACGATTTGAGTGAATCTGAAAATTGTTTGTTAATTGATTTTGAGAATATACGGTTTTTTATGAATTTAAACGTAAACCATGAAAGAAATTATTATTATTATTACATTTTGTATTATACATGTTGCTTGTTGCCGATTTGAATGAAATTTTGCCATTGTTTTATTCTCCAATCCACAATTTTTTTAATTTAAACCGCTTTATCGGTTATAAAAATAACTTTTAACGCCAGATGAATAATGCTGCCGTTATAATTTTCCATATCTAAGAAGTTGTTTCCATGGAACAAAGTTGAATCAACAGGGCTCAGTGGAGAATATTTTTGAGTTTGGAACAATTTTAATCAATTTAAATTTTGTTTTAAATCGTAAAATAGGATAGTTAAAAATCGTTATAAATACATATAAATATATATGGAAAAACTATAGTTAAAACAAACTAAAAATGACAAAGCTAAAGCTATTTAAATTAAACTTATTTAAACAAATTCAACATAAAAAGTTTTTTTCCTTAAAGAGTATTCGACAAGGGTATTTCTTGAAATTTTATTTCTTCGCCAAACTGTGATAAGTCGCCAAATAAACGAAATTTTCATTATTTTTTTTACGGACGTTCTACCGAGGTTCCGCCGAATTTTTTTTTATAAACATATATACCCATGGGAGAAGAACATTCTGTATTTTTTTCAGATTTTTCTGAGTGCGCCCGTATGGAGACTTTCCTTGTATGAGGGTGGGTGCCGAAATTCAATGATTTGTTTGAAAGATGCTTGTTTCTTCTTTTTAATTGCACACAATTCAATGAACCGATACACCTTTAGAATCCTCGTGATGGGTATAGATTGTCATTCAGTTTTGGTACTGTGATTGCAAATTTTCAAATATTAACATGTATGAGATAGAAGAAAGTTTTGGGATTGGCACATCCGACCTGTAGTTTTGCTATAATTACTCAATACACTTAGATACAATTCATCTTACACTATGCATATGAGAATTTTGATTTCTCGAAATGTACTAGGTAATTTTTAACTATGGTTTACAGGAAAATACTAAAATTTCATTTCAAATACCACTATTTTCGTACAATATTATTTGC
Organism: Maratus speciosus; assembly: GCA_963932465.1. Taxonomy (NCBI): domain Eukaryota; kingdom Metazoa; phylum Arthropoda; class Arachnida; order Araneae; family Salticidae; genus Maratus; species Maratus speciosus. The sequence goes on along the minus strand of OZ010788.1, from coordinate 577,481,348 downwards.
CTGATTAATCTCAAAACTTCTGAAATTAAATAAGGCTACTATTCTTTACAAAAATGCTGTTATTATTCGAAATAAAATTTTAGTATTTTCTTGGCAACTGTGCTTTTAACCCCATCAGATGAGCATCCCGCACATTTTTTTTCTTCTAGCATCAGTATTTCCGTATAGAAATATTACCCTAATTTAAGCTCAGAAATTCTGTAATGAAATGAGAAAAATATTTGAAAATATTGGTGGTAAAAAATAAAGATTGTAAGCATTTTATGCGTCACATAAATGCGACGGTAGTCACGAAGGGATTAAATAGTTTTTATAAAGTTTCTTGTACTCTTTAATTTGTTGTGTCCCCCCCCCACCCCTCCCACCCCCACAGCACCCCACCGCCTCCAAAAAAACCCTCGTCGTACGTACTTTTTCGCTATATGTATAAAAATATATTTAAGAAGAATTTCTTTAAAATATTTCTTACAATACAAGAATTTCTGAATTATTATAAGAAAAGCAGGAGAGTTCTCCTCTTTAACACTTTATGTACTGAATTATGAATTCATGAAAATTTTATCTTCTAAAGCATTTTTCGTGAATTGTTTAAACTAAATTAGAAGATTTAGATAATCATTTAATAAATTTTAGAAGGATTGAATGATTTAGGATTCATTCAATTTGAATTTATAGGGATTTTGTGCAATATTTATAACCCCACTCAGATCTTTTATTTTGAATATTTTTCTTAGTATTTTGTAGAATTAGGAAATGTACAAATATAATGTTCTTCCAATAGCAATATCGAAATATTTCTGAATTGAAAAATCCCCCCCCCCCTTTCCCTAACGCCAAGAGAGCTGAAAAGATGCCAAAGGCAAAAGCAATCACCCTTTTAAAAATATTTTTGTTTTGTGTAACCGATAATGCTTTTGGAACAAGATAAAGTAATGTACCTATAACTCATTCTAAACTATATTACAACTAATCGATGTATTAAATGAATTTTATAACAAGTTATTTTATTGGTACTTATAAGTACCGTCAGTAGATAAAGGGTTAAAGATCCGGCTAGTATTCCTATCTAAAAGAAAATATCTTTAACAAACTCAAGAATAATTTATCATCTATGGAATCATACAATCAGATTTTCCTGTTCATATAATATTTAATCGGAAATTTATGAGTTAAATGAACTTTTATGAACTTAAATTAACTGATTATATCGTTTCATACACATATGTATAAAAAATTGTTATTGCAAACAATATACAAATTTATATCTTTGAACTGCAGTCGACATATTGGGTCGAAAATATTGATATTTAATCTATACCAGGTGGACGTTTCAACTCTTAACGTGTCGATAACTTTATGTCGAAGTATCAGTGTCTTCGATACTTCGACATGGGGTTATCATCTCCATGCAAATATGCCCAATAATCTAGTGTGACATTATTCAAATTACGATGATACTATATTATACATATAAACTATCGAATCGGAATGTGTTTGAAGCATAAAAAATTTCTCTCTTGATTGCAATATGAGAGGAAAATAATCCAAGCCGCCGGATTTCTTGATTGTTAGAACGAATCCTGCGCGAGAATAATAACAAATCATTAGATCTGCCTGTTTAGGTGCGTTCGTAATTATATAAATACGTAGCACCTATAGTCGTCGTTCAGTCACACCGTCTGTCTGTCTGTCCGTCTGTCCGCATATAACAGAGCAAAAACTACACAACTGAATGGTCTGAAATTTTAAATATATAATTGTTGCAAAATTTTATCGAGTCATTTCAAGTTTTATGAAAATCGGATGGATAGTTTAAAGACAGGGACAGTCAAATGTTTTCCGTTACGTTACGGCCAATGGGAATAAATTATTGCAATTTCATTTTAATGATGTTACAGCCTTCCGAATGGTCTGAAATTTTAAATATATAATTGTTGCAAAATTTTGTCGAGTCATTTCAAATTTTATGAAATATCAATGTATAGTTTAATTACAGGGACAGTCAAAAGTTTTCCGTTCGATTACGGCCAATGGAAAAAATAATTGCAAGTGTATTTTGATGATGTTGCAGCCTTTCGAACAGAATGAAATAGATATGCACTTATGAAGTGCACTAAAATATACATTCAGTACAATATGCAGTGCAAAAAAATTTATAAAACTAGATATAGTACGAACGCACCTCATTTGCCACGTTTGACGAGCAATTTCCAACTTGTTAGGGAATGATGTGATAGATAGGGTGGTGTTGAAAGTTTGTTCTTAATATTAAACTTAGTGCGAAGTGATTTTGATTTATGTAAGGCAGAAAAAGGATGAAAATTTCGCAAGGAGATAAGTGTAAGCTGCCATGTAAATTTTTTGTCAGTATAAGCGAAATAATAATAGTTACATTATTTGGCTGATTTCATTAATATTGCTTAGCATGCGTTAAATATTTTTAAATGTAAAATTTTATGCACTAATCATATTATATTATTTTACAACTAGCCGCCCTTGGCGACCCGTTTGGTCTCCTTTAAATCTATGCTAAGCATTGTAACATGTTACTTTTATTTATAATTTAATTTACTTGCTCAATTCTTCGACATATCGGAAGATTCTGATACAGAAATCAGGAATTCGGTATTTTTATGTTAGCCGAGCGTAGGTGATAAATCGCCAAACATTGTATCCGTCGTATTTTTTTCTTATTTCCTTAATTTCATTTAAAATACATAACTTTAATTCAAAACTGAAATACTTAAAATTTATGACTCTCAATTTTCTCTTATTTCTCAAAAAAAAAAAAAAAAAAAAAAGAATGAAAAGAAAAGAAAAAAAAAAGTAATAAATGATACTATAAACTACGACATTTAATTGACATGAGATGGACTATTATAATACTGATGATACGATGGCGAAGGAACAATATTTGGCGATTTATCACCTGCACCCGGCTAACAATAAATTACCAAATTGGCTGTTTGGCATATAAAAAGTGAAGCGGTCTGCCGGGAACTGTTGATGACAGTCACGTGACTTAGGCTATTATTATATAGATATTATATTATTTAGCAATAAGAGGACAAGAAATCTAAAAAGGTGGAACTACATTCCAGAAAAAGAAAATATTTTGGAAGCCATATCGGTAATTCAGTAAAAAATACGGCATGCCTTTGATGTACTTTTTATGAAATATGTTAAGACATGCTGGAAGTGTACTATGATTCATTCAGTTGTACCGTATATACTGTCAACTAAATTGTGAATTACGAATCGTTTGGCACACAACGTAGATCTCCATAATATCATACATATTTTTTTTCTTTTAATAATACTAAAGAAACTACTTATGTAGGTATGCATAACCATAAAAATATTTTGCCCAGAATTTTCATATTACATTAGTTATAAAATGATAAAAATTTAATTATTTGACGAAACATCGCTCTTTCCTTGATCTGTTTTTCGGTTTATCAACCGATCGTTGGTATCGCTATGCAAGTATGTTTAATAATATGATGCGAGTTATGATACATTCTTCAAATCGCGGTGAAACTTATAGTATATCGCAATATGCTATCAAATCAGATGAAGCAAATTTTTCTCGTGATACCAGGATGGGATGGAAATAATTGAACCTGTCAGATTTCTCGATTGATTAAACGAATCGTGTGTGAGAATAGCACATTCTTAACTCCATTGTCTTTGCAGGTGATGTGACAATAAAGGGTGGTATTGAGAAACGTTGTTATTAATATTAAATGTATAGTGAGAAGTGATGTTGATCTGTGCCAGAAAAAGGATGAAGATTGGAGATTACAAGAAGATAAACTACCCGAAGTTGCCATGTAAATTTTATATCAGTATAGACGAAATAATAGTAGTTACATTATTTGACTGATTTCATTTACATCGTTTAGCATGCGTTAAATATTTTCAAACTTAAAATTTTATGCACTAATCAAGTAAATTATGTTATTTAACAATAACAGGACAAGAAATCTAAAAAGGTGCTACTGCACTCCAGCGGGAAAAAAATGTTTAGGAAACCAGTTCGCAATTCAGTAAATTACAGGGAGTCTGTACATTCTATGAAATATGATGATATTGATATCGTGTGACATGCGGCAAGTGCACTGTGATTCATTCAGTGGCACTGTTTGCATTGTCAGCAATATTATAAATTATGAATCGTCTATCTCACAACGAGGAGTTGCATAAGTGCATAAATTATGAAAATAATACTAAAGATACTACTTGTATGGACATGAATAATCCTAAAAAAAATTGTGTCGAAATTATCCTTATTACATTAGTTATAAAATGATTACCATTACATTATTTGGCGAAACATTTCTCTTTTCTTAATGTATCTTTTGATTTATCACCCTATCGTTGATATCGCTATAGAAATATGTTTAATAATATGATGTGAATTATGCTACATTTTTTAAATCGCGGTGATACTTATAGTATAGCGTAATATGCTATCAAATCGGAATTTTTTTGACGTGAGACAAATTTCTCTCATGATAGTTGGGATGGAAATAATTGAAGCTGTCAGATTTCTTGATTGATTAAACGAATCGTGTGTGAATAGCACACCATTAACTGTGCCGTCTTTGCAAGTGATGAAACAGGTGAGGATTCTATTGATGAAAATTGTTATTAATATTAAATGTGGTGTGAAGTGATGTGTTGGTGTTATGTCAGAAAAGAGATGAAGAGTGGAGATAGCAAGATGATATCTGTTAGCTGCTCGAAGATTACCATGCAAGTTTTATATCAGAATAGGGGCGGTCCATAAATGATGTCACACTTTTTTTCAATATTTTTGACACCCCCCCCCCCCTATGTCACATGTCACGCTATATTACATAAACATATACTTGCAGTTCAGAAACAGAGCACTACGTTATAGATCATATTTCAAACTTTATTTTTAAGCTTTAACTATGTGTTTTAACGACATTTGTGAGCATAACAATAAAAATGATTCATGTACTAATTTTGTATGAAATAAGATTAAGGTTTATAACAAAAACATAATTAATATACAATATTAATAAAATATTAATACGAAAGAGCAGTTGAAAAAAGTCGTATTTTGGAATTTGAAGTGGAATTTAATATATTTGGCTTTAAAATTACTTTATAAACACAAAATACTTTAATTTCAAAATAACTTCAAAATTTAATCTGCTGATTTTTAATGCTTTTATTTTAACCAAAATGTGTGATGTCACATTTCTTCTTACCCCCCTCCCACCCCCTTGTCACAAACTGTCACAATTTCACGAACCCCCCCACCCTCCAAGCCTGACATCATTTGTGGAAGACCCCATAGCCGAAATAATCGTAATTACATTACTTGGCTGATTTCATTTATATTGCTTAGCATGCGTTAAATACTTTTAAATGTAAAATGTAAAATTTTAAGTACTAATAAAGTAAATTAACAATCAAAAGACGAGAAATCTAAAGAGATGCTACTGCATTGCAGAAAAAGAAAATATTTAGGAAACCAGGTCGCAATTCAGGCAAAAATACAGGGTGACTCTGATCTTTTTTCTATGAAGTACAGAGGAGTCGCCATGGGGGGTTATGGGCGGGGGGAGTCACCCCCTTTAATATTTGTGAACTTGGGAAATTTTAACTTAGAGTTGGGAAATTCTATATTTTTGAAAGACCTTTTTTTCTTTTAAAAAAATAATGGTAAAATAAATATTTTTTATTGTTTTGGTAGCTTCTTTTCTGTGAACTGTAACTGTAAACAAGTTAAATAATCAAAAGAAATACAAAAGAAAGCCGCCAGACTCAATCTGTCATTGTGTTTCTCTACTCTATGAAAATATTATACATCCACTAGATCTTAATTTCTCTACTCCATCAATAGCTGAGACTCTAATCCGTATTGTTTATTTCCTCCAAAACTTTGTTCCTTACTCAACAATCTCAAATTAACGTCAGTGATTCTTATTAAGAATCAATCACTGGCATTATTTTCATATGAAGAGCAATTGTAAATTCGTACCACAATAGAAGACAAAGAATTCACAAACCTTAAACTAATGCTAGTTGACTAAAAATAAAAAGAAAAGTGTCATTTCATGTTAGATCTCTAAAAATAAAATAAACCTTCCAATTAAAAAATATCCTACTGTCACAAACGAAATTTGGACAACAAATTATTCATGTGTCTTCTGATTTTCGGTATATCAATAGGTCGCCGCCAGAGTGGTTATACAAGGTCCTTAGACATTGCCATCAATGTCAGACATAAATCTGCAAAAATCACAAATTTTCTTTTAAAATAGCTTTCTATTCTAATACTAGAGAAGAAAAACACGATGTCTCTTTCCCCTTCATTTTGATCTCAAATAGCATTAAAATAAATTGAAATGGGATAACTAATTTATAAGAAAAAAGAAAAAAAGTTTTTTCTTCTTTCTATACATGAATAAACAAATTTTCATTTTTAGAAAGAATGAGCCCAAGCTTCTTTAACTATTCATTTTGCAAATGTTTATCTTATCTTTGGATCTTTATTTCCATGTCGAATTATTCCAAGATAGGAAAATAGAAAATGAACTAGTTTTGATTTAAATTATTTAAGTTATAGAAGTGTATTTAAACTTTTATTAAACGAACCAATAATTCGAATTTTTATGTTTTTAGTTTCAGTACTTTTCTTTGGAAAGTAATTTTTTTTTACGCATAACTATCATTATCATACATACTTTACACATATCATTTCATTATTAAGATGCTACTTGGCGCAGTATAATATAAATTTAAAAACAACGTTAAAAACGCTAGAATGTGTAGACACATTCTGGCGTTTTTAACGTTGTTTTTAAATTTATATTACATATTATTTGAGTTGGAAATTAGAGTAGTTTGTTTCAAGTTGAGAAATTTTTGTTTATATTACATATCCTTTTAGTTGGAAATTAGAGTAGTTTACTTCAAGTTGGGAACTTTTTTAATCCCCCCCCCCCCCAATAAATATCCGTAGCTACGCCCTTGATGAAGTATGATGATGCGTGCTGGAAGTACATTATGATTCATTCACAGATACCATGTATGCTGGTAGATCTCCATAAGGGCATATACAAATTTTTTTAAATAATACTAAGGAAACTACTGTAAAAGCACTTATTTTCGCGAGGCTTTAATTTTCGCGAGCCCGTCGTAATCGCGAAAGTTTAAGCCTCGCGAAATATTTTTTTTCCGCTTGAAATAATAATAAAAAATCAAAAATTTTTCACTTACCAAAATTTAATGATTGCAGTTACTTAAATAAGAAATAAGTACAAAAATGTCTTGAATACTTACAACTATTTCTTGAATACTATACAACTACGTCTTGAATGAAAACAATAATACAACTGATAGAATGCAGCTCATTCACTTACAATATTTATACCAGCTTCTTTGAAGCCATTCATTTTTAGAGCGATGGGGGGGGGGGGGGGGGGAAGAACTTTTCGGACAAAAGGAAGTTTCTTAAATTGCCTTATGCAAAAAGGGTTATGTTTAGGTAGTTTCGGAATTTTTCAACTTTCGGTTCAGTTCATATAAAATTCGCGAAATCACTGATATTTTCATTTTCGCGAAAATTACGGCTCGCAAAAATAAATGCTTTTACAGTACTTATTTAGGTTGGCATACATGACATAACTATATAAAAAAAAAATTGCGCGGAATTTCCATATTAAATTAGTGATAAAATGATGGAAATTTCATTATTTGGCGAAACATTGCTCTTTTCTTAATGTATATTTTGATTTATCAACTCAACCTATCGTTGATATCGTTATGCAAGTATGATTAATAATATGATGTGAGTTATGCTACATTCTTTAAATCGCGATGATATTTATAGTGTAAACATAATATGCCATTACATCGGAATTTCTTCGACGTAAGGGAAATTTCTCTCTTGAGACCACGATGAGATAGAAACAATTGAAGCTGTCAGATTTCTTGATTGATTAAACGAATCGTGTGTGTGAACAGCACATCATTAGCTCCGCCGCCTTCGCGAGTGATGGAACAGATGAGGGTTCTATTGGGGAAAGTTGTTATAAATATTAAATGTGGTGTGAAGTGATTTTTAGGTGCGTTCGTAATTATATAAATACGTAGCACCGTCGTCTGGTCAGTCCGTCTGTCCAAATATAATAGCGCAAAAACTACTCAACCGAATGGTTTGAAATTTAATATATAGAATCGTTGCAGAATTGTGTCGAGTCATTTCAAATTTTATGACAATCGAATCAAAACTTAAAAAGATACTAATAAAAGTTTTCTTTATTCTATTAAATCCGATCATACCTAACTAATTCAATGATATCTCATGGTAGGTCGCATCATAGGTAATGATTCCAGGTTGCCATGGGGATGACGTCCTATTTAAGGTAAAGTCCTATTATTTCAGTATTACTGACAAGGAAGGTCTCCATACGGGCATATTCAGAAAAATCTGAAAAAATTACAGAGTGTTCTTCTCATGAGGATATATATGTTTAAAAAAAAACATTTTTTTCGGCGGAACCGCGATAGAACGGTCGTAAAAAAATAATGAAAATTTCGTTTATTTGGCGATTTATAATCGGTTGGCGATGAAATGAAATTTCAAAAAATACTTTTTTATGCCGAATACTCTTTAAGATAAAAATGTTTCATGTTGAACTTGTTTAAATAAATTTAATGTATATGACTTTAGTTTTGTCAGTTTTAGATTGATTTAACTATAGTTTTGTCATATATATATTTATAATGAAAGTTAAATAACAAATTTAATGAATTAAAACAAAATTAAAATAAATTAAAATTGTTTCAATGTCTCAAAATCAAGTCCAATTGAGCATTGTAGATTCAATTCTGTTGCTATGGAAACGACGAATTCTTTGAAATGAATAACTGGTAAATGAATCTTGCCTTTACTTTGGAATACGCTTAAATATATGAAAGTATTTTTTATACATGAAATTGTTTTTAAAGTAATAAAATTAAATAACAAGCAACATAAATATGTAATACGAAAAAATGTATTTATAAAACTCTCTCATTGTTTAAGTTTAAATTAAATACTATTTACACGCATTCTAAAAACCAATTAATAATCAGTTTTCAGGTGCACTAAAATCGTTTGCTTTTGGCGAGGAAAAGTATTGCTCGCCAAATAGCGTGACTCTTTCACCTTTTCGCGCCAAATACTCGAAAGTATTTTATTTTTTTACAGACTTTCTACTGTTATTCCGCCGCTAAATTTGACTGATCCTTTATTACATACATAAGTAGTTTAATTAGTATTTTTTTCAAACTATTCTGAGTATGCCCAGTATGGAGACCTTCCTTGTGAATTTAATATATAGAATCGTAATAAATTTTCCATTCATGCATTTTTGCATAAGAGTGCAACAGCTATTCCGCCAAGATCTGAATATTTATAAAACTAGTTATAGTACGAACGCATCTCATTTTTCCACCTTTGACGTACAATTTCCGACTTGTTAGTTACGTAAGTCGGAAAAGAGATGAAGGGGGAGGATTGCAAGAAGATTTGCATAAGCTGCCCGAAACTTGCCATGTCAATTTTCTATAAAAGTAGCCGAAATTGCATTAATTACATTACTTAGCCGATTTCATTTATATTATTCAGCATTCTTTAAATATATTTAAATGTTAAATAAGTTTTGTGTTCAAATAAAGTTAATTTTGTTAATTAACAAAAAGAGGACAAGAAATTTAAGGGGACTACAAAGGACCTTCAAATTCATTCTTTTTTTCTTATCTTTTTTTTTTTTTTTTTTTTAATTTTACATACCATTCAAGGGCACACACTATATGCATTATGCCATATATTTATTTCACAAGAAAAAAAAAAATGGATAAAAATAATGAATTTTCTGAAATATTTTATGCGTTATGAAGAACTTTTCAAAATGCTCCAAGCGCATTCCATATCAATTAAAATGGGGGATCATGAAAAATGAATCTGAAGGAACCTTGTCCCTTTAACTCTTTATCTAATGATGGTACTTATAAGTTCTAATAAGATAACTTGTTATAAAATTCATTTAATACATCGATTAGTTGTAATACAGTGTAGAATGATTTATAGATACATAACTTTATCGTGTTCCAAAAGCATTATTGGTTACACAAAACAAAAATATTTTTAAAAGGATGATTTCTTTTGCCTTTGCATCTTTTCAACTTTCTTGGCGTTAGGGGGGGGGGGGATATTTTTCAATATGGAAATATTTCTATATTGTTGTTGTAAGAACATTATATTTGTACATTTCCTAATGCTACAACATACTTAGAAAAATATTTAAAATAAAAGCTTTGAGTGGGGTTATAAATATTGCACAAAATCCCTATAAATTCAAATTTAATGAAACCTTCTAAATCCTTCAATCCTTCTAAAATCCTTCTAAAATGTATTAAATCTTTATGTAAATCTTCTAATGTAGTTTAAACAATTCACGAAAAATTCTTTAGAAGATAAATTATTCATGAATTCATAATTCAGTTCATAAAGGGTTAAAGAGTTGGTTCTGCATTCCAGAGAAGAAGAAAAAATATTTAGGAAACAAGTTCGCGATTCACTCAAAAATACAGGGTGCTTCGGTGCTTTCTGTGAAGTATTGTGATATCAAGAGACATGTTGGAAGTGCACGGTGAGTTATTCAGTGATACCGTATATACTGTCGACTACATTGTGAATTATGAATCGTCTGCCTCAGAACGAAGGTCTCCATAATAGCATACTAAAAAAATATATATATAACTTATAAATTAATAATAATATTAATAACTTAATAATTAATAATAACTTAAATAATTAATATTAATAACTTAAAATATATTATTTTGAAAATAATACTAAAAATAAAGTCGATATACATAATCATAGAAAATTTTCGGGCGGAATTTCCATATTAAACTAGTTATAAAATGATGAAAATTACATTATTTGCGAAACATAGCTTTTTTCTTAATGTATCTTTTTATTTATTAAGCTATTGCTGATATCGCTATGCAAATATGTTTAATAACATGATGTAAGCTAGGCTACATTCTTCATGTCGTGATGAAGAGGTCTGCACAGGCCGGAATGCCTAGGTCCAGGCCCGGCCCGAACGTAGGCTATCTTGGCCCGGCCCCCAAAACAGCGGGGCATATCAGGCTAGTGTTTAATAATATGATGTGAGTTATACTACGTTCTTCAAATCGCAGTGAAACTTATAGTATATCATATCGTAATATGCTATCAAATCAGAATTTGCTCGACATGAAACAAATTTCTCTCATGATACCACGATGGGGTGGAAATAATTGAAGCTGTCAGATTTTTTGATTGATTAAACGAATCGTGTGTGAGAATAGCACTTTCTTAGCTCCGCCGTCTTTGCAAGTGATGTGACAGATGAGGTTGGTATTGAGGAAAGTTGTTATTAATATTAAACGTGGCGTGAAGTCATGTTGATTTATGTAAGTCAGAAAAGAGATGAAGAGCGGAGATTGCATAAACTGTTCGAAACTCGTGCAAGTAAAATTTATATAAAAGTAGCCGAAATAATAGTAATTATATTCCTTTGGCGATTTCGTTTATACTGTATTACTCATCATTCTTTAAATATTTTTAAATGTGAAATTTTATGCACAGATAACACAAGCCTGCAAAATTTGAGTTGTGTCTTATTGCTTAGCTTTTGATAATTGATTCTTGCGTATTTTGTAGCACTGAATCCGAAAATGGCATTCATTTTTTGCCATCGCGTCAGGATTTTTTGAAAAATTCTTACTTTTCAACTTTGAAATTTACGATTTGCTAAACCTTCTGACGAGATGATTAAAAATGAAGGTTATTTTCATATTTAGTGCTAAAAAGTACATAAAAATCAATTATCAAAATTTAAAAAACACAAACATCACATCTATTTTATAGTATCAGAATTTTGCTATTTTTTTACTTTGAATTTTGCGATTTGCAAAAATTCCTGACTTGATGGTTAAAAACGAAGGTCATTTTCGGATTCATCGCTAAACAATACATAAAAATCAATTATCAAAAGTTAAGAAACACAACCATTTCCTGTATCTTTCAGTATCTGATGTTCTCTATTTTTTGACATTTTACCAGGGCTGCGGAGTCGGAGTCGGAGTCGTGGAGTCGGAGTCGGAGTCGGTGTGATTTTTCGGTCAAAAGAGTCGGAGTCGGAGTCGCTAAAAATATGCCGACTCCGACTCCGACTCCAAGCTTTTTGTTGAACAATTTGAAGTGAAATAAAAGATAAAACCAATTATGCTTAATTTTAAATTTATGAACTGAATTATTATTTTATTTTTTAATTCTATGCATTAATAAATATTTAGTTATTTTTCAGTATATTGACATGTTAATGAGTAAATATAAGGCAAAAGGGCGGATGTGATATTTTCCCTACATCAGTCATTAAATTGATTCATTTACTTACTTCTTCAGCTCATAGACGACACTATTGTACAATTAAATTAAAGTGAGTTTTGAAAGTTTTTTTTATTGTTGCTTTTTGTAAATTAAGTCTAACTCAACCCAAACCCCGCGTCGCGTCGGTCCGACTACCCAACCCAATGAAGGAATCTATCCCAGAAAAAAATAGATGTTTCAATTTAACCTTTGTCCATCCATGTTCGGGTCGGATCCTGAAATTTATATTTTAAGTCAATCCGAAGCGAATCGGAAAGAAACCTGAACCCGAAGCGAAATGAAATAAAATCAAAATTTTATTGGAATTATGAAAAATAGTCATCTCTAACAGCCCTTTTATCTTTTGTGTAGGAAAAGGAATATATGGGGCATTCTCACAATCTTTTGACTTTTGGGGGGAAAAATCTGGCGAAACTAAACTTGCTAAAATAACATTTTAATCTGATAGACGAATGCCTTAATGATTCAAAATAAAGAAAAAAAGGTCAGCAGCGAAATTTTTTTTATTTAACTGAGGTTTAAGTTAAACTTGAGAGTTTAATTTTCCTTACCATTTTACCACTAAAACTTTTTATTTTCTTCTAAATTTTTACTTATAATGAATTTGCATAGTACCCACATTACATTCAAATAACAAATAATGACAATGTAGTATTTTTAGTACAAAATTTTGGTATAACATTGTCTTAAAGGGGTGTTAAAGAAGGGGCGGTAATGTAAAAAAAGGGGGTGGTATAGGGAAAAAGGGACGAAATGGGAAAAAAAGGGACGGTAAGGATGGAACAGCAAGGACAATTACCATCTATTTTAGGCAGATCATGTTAAGACTAAGTGGTAGCCAAAATGTTCATTGATTTTTAGAAACAGTTATTTACATTGGATTAAATTAAAAAGAAAAATTAATTTACCTCGAAAAGTGCAGGAATAAACCTTGGGGACGGTGAGACTACCAATAAAGCCACGATGCTTGAAATTGATATTTAAAAGCTGATTTAAATTCTACAGTAAATTTCCTGCCAAAGAATTTTAGACATTATTTCTCTAGCATACTTCTGCATGAGAAAAAACTTGAAAAAAATTCTGTGGCTGCATCTGAAGTGATTTTCTGTATAATTTTAGAAGAGGGATGGTAAAAAATCTAAAACCTAGGGACAGAGTTTAGAAAATAATAACAACCCTAAAAATGTGTGCAGTCTAATTTTTAGCTACTTATTTACATAAAACAATAGTTCCAGTTTCAGAAAAAAATTACATCGAATTATTTTTATTGAAACAATTTTATCCAGGCAGCTCCAAACTTAAAAATCAGCATCAGGGACACGGGACGGTATAGGAGTTTTCCAGGTGTTTGGACTCCCAACATCGTCCAAAACTTATTTATCTCGTTAATATTATTGTGCAATCATATAATAGGATGTTCCCAAGTATATGAAAAAAAAAACACAAAAAAGTGTATTAAAATAAAAATTATTATTCAGGGACATGAAAGTCAAAAGATTGTGAGAATGCCCTATATATTTACTTATTTGACTTATAAGTTAAACCGTATTGTGGACTTCCTTTTGAAAAATCTGGTCAACCCAACTAGAAACCGCAATAATAATTATCAGACTGGCCCACAATGAAAAATATTTAGCGCCAACTCAATCCGAACCACCGTTCGAATCGGACAACGAATGCAACAATCTACTTCAGATAACAATGGATCCTTTGTCCAACTTATACTGCCTTATTTTTCAGTATTTCAGACAAAAAAGAATGTGTGAAAAATATGAAATTGATTAAAGCCGCCATCCCTACAATATTGGACAACTGAACTCATACAGAATTTTTCTCATTAAAATAAAAAGCTGCAGTTTTCTTCTTAAATATGACTAAAAATTGATATATGAGGTCCTGTATATGACTAATGGCTGTTCTTAAAAATGACTAAAATTTGAAGACGCTTTTCCCTTGCTCATGAAAAGCTGCAGACTTAACTTTAATAGCAATTTTTTAGTTTGAAACTAAAGTGTTGCAAATATTCTTTGGGAAAGTTCTAGTAGAACAGATGATCCTTTACAAAATTCATTATAAAAGATAAATCGAAGTATGTATACGTAAAAGATTTTTTAATTAGATGAAATTCATAATTAGAAAATCATTTCGTGTTATTGATGAATTACTAATTACATTTTATTTTATATGAAAATAAAAAGTTTTGGTCATAGTCACAGAGAGCCAACTTGGACCACAGGTATAATTACACCTACAATTAATTAATAACTATGTATATTTATTATGTGTTAATTACTTAAACATTTTTTTAGAAATTTTAGTTTTCGGCCGAAATTAGAAATATTACCGAAATTCGGTTTCGGTCGATCCTTAATCTTAATTACTATTTTAATTTGAACACTTTTACAATTTGCATTATCTATATATCTCCAACAGGTAAAAAAATTAAAGCGCATTTCAATCTTTTTGAGAAACCCTGTGTTTATGCCGGAGTCGGAGTCGAAGAGTCGGAGTCGGAGTCGGAGTCGATTGTTTCAAAAATCCAGGAGTCGGAGTCGGAGTTGGAGTCGGTCATTTTTCCTACCGACTCCGCAGCCCTGCATTTTACCATTGAAATTTACGATTTGCAAAAATTACTGACGTTATGGTTAAAACTAGAGGTCATTTTCGGATTCAGCGCTAAAAAATACATAAAAATCGATTATCAAAAGTTAAACAACACAACCATCGCAGGCTTGTGAATTTCAGTTATGTTATTTTACAATATTTAAAGAAATAACCAACAGCAAAACTATTGTAGTTAAGAATTTCTGTGTAGTTGACAATGTCGTCATATGTGTTTTTGAACTAGCCTTTTATGTTTACTATATACCGCGTCATTAAAAATATTCTGAGCAAATAAAGAAGCTTTTTAACAATTTTTATAGGTACTTGTTTGTTATAGAGGCCTTGGCATTTCGCACCAAATATTATAAACAATCGCGAAAAAATATAAACAATCACCAATGAAAGAATTTCTAATCTTATATGTCTTATTTATGTTATATATTTTGTATTGTATTATTATGTGCTTTATTTATGTATCAATTAAATAAATGGCTTCTCAATATATGTATTAAATGATGTTAATATAAAACAAATTATTTTTATATTTGATACATTGATAGTAATATCATACAGATATAACTATCTGGTGACGTTTTTAAAATGTAAATAAAGATTGCCAGAAAGTCATGTGGAAAATTTTGCTTTTCCCGCCAAATTCAACCTTGCCTTTTTTCTAACGCTCGCTAGAGCCTTTATACTAAAGAAGTACCGTTTTATTCTTAGGAACGTTTTAAGATAAGGAAAAATCGGCATACAATCCAAAACGATGGAATAAAGACATATTAAAGATACTTTATTCTAATTCAATTATTAAAACAGTTGTAAAAAAAAAAAAAAAAAAACAATTTACAATCATACTTCTGATATCAATTTCATTTTTTTTCAAATTGATATACATTTATATAAATTTTCATTTATATTTAAGGATTTTATTTAAAAAAATCTAGTTTACCTGAACCAGGCCCGAAAGAACAAAATCCCAATCTGAAACCGAAAAAATGTACTCAACTAGACCCACGGATTCAGGTGAAATCGGGTTAGACCCGATTTAGAATTCTAGAGAAAAGTGCATAGATATTCATCTGCAGACCGGAAAAAAGTTACAAATATACTGATTTTATACAGCTGAGACGTTTCACTATGATCGCATTAAAATCATACATTCTGGTTATTGATTTAGCGATTTATGGGCGCGAATGCACAGAACTTCCTTCCTGTGATCGTCGTATTTTTGGGATATTACATTTTAACTTATTTTATCCGGAAGCCCCGCAGTGATTAACTCGGGTAAAGCTGGTATACCAGCAAATTATAAAGGAGTTTAATTTTTTCTCATTGTTCAATTGCTTTAATAATGAATTGAATCTTAGAAAATTTTTGTTTCTTACTCTCGTGGTTATTTCATATTAATTAGGTCACGGTGGTCAGCTGGCGAAATATAAATATGGAAATGAAAGGTTGAATGAGCAGATTTGAATAAAGTCCTGCCTCAGAGGTGAGCCATAGATTTGGATTTCTCGCTTTGCATTGAAAACTGACTTTGCTATCACGTGCTCGGAGATTGCTTTCTTGTTTTAGCTACAGAGTTCGTCATTTGGCATGAAGTAGCTTCGTCGTATCTGAATAAATTGAGTTTGTGGATATCAGGGATTTCTAGTTTAGTTAGTAGTGACATTTAGGACATTGAATTGTTTTCTAGTAAAGTCCTGGGTGTGTTTTTGAGCAACCATTTTCCACTGCTTCAGTTAAGTTTACATTCGTAATTTTGCATTTAAGGGGACGAGGGACCTTAAAAATATTTTTTTTTATTTTTGTAAATTTCATCTTAAATATTACTCAAAAGTACATTATATGCATTATGGCATGCATTTATTACAAAAAAAAAAAATTTTTTAAAGTCATTTTTGAGAAAAAAGTGGAATTTTACGCGTTGTTTTAGAAATCTCCGAAATGCCCCATGCGCGTTCCATATCAATGAAAATCCCCAATATTTTTTATAAAAGTTTGGTTTATATATATAAAAAAATCTGTGCATCGAATTTTATATATTTGAATATAAAGGTTAAAAAAAAAATTTTTTTTGAAAAATTTTGAAATTTTTCGAAAAAATTTCAAAATTTCAGAATTTTTCAATTTTTTTCTTTTTTTTTGCAAATTTAACTTTAAATATTACTAAAGGGTACATTATATGCATTATGGCATGCATTTATCACAAAACAAAATTAAAATAAAATTTATTTTTGAGAAAAAAATGGCATTTTACACGTTGTTGTAGAAATCTTCGAAATGCCCCCTGCGCATTCCATATCAATGAAAATCCCCAATATTTTTTATAAAAGTTTGGATTATATATATAAATAATTCTGTGCATCGAATTTTATATATTTGAATATGAAGGTGTAAAAAAAAAAAAAAAAAAAAATCAAAATTTTTGAAATTTTTTCAAAAAAATTTTGAAATTTTTAATTTTTTTTTTTTTACCTTTATATTCAAATATATAAAATTCGATGCACAGTTTTATTTATATATATAAACCAAACTTTTATAAAAAATATTGGGGATTTTCATTGATTTGGAATGCGCATGGGGCATTTCGAAGATTTCTAAGAATGAAGATCTCCATTTTTTTTCTCAAAAATAATTTTTTTTTTATTTTTTTTTTTTATTTTTTTTTTTTTTGATAAATGCTTGTCATAATGTATATAATGTACCCCTGAATAATATTTAAAGTGAAAATTTCAAAAAATAAAGAATTGATTTTTAAGGTTTTTTAAGGTCCCTCGTCCCCTTAAGGGGTCTCAGGACTGTTAAAGCTTCAAAATTTTCGAAATTTTAGGTTTTTTTAGATGCTAAACTCCTATCTTTTCAGAACATTTTGATAATTTTTTTCTTTGAAATTTCTATTAGAACAGATGTTATGGCTTTTAGAATTATACCCTCTCAATAGCTGAAGCGGCGTTTCCAAAACTTTGAAGTCATTTTTCTCCAAATGACGCTTTTGGGCATAACGCGCAGGATATCTCAAAAATTTTTGAATATTTTTTCATGAAATTTTTAAAACATATGTTTCATGTCAGTCTGTAAAAACTGCACCTAAAATTTCCTTTTTATTGTTCAAAAAAAAATATTTTTTTCAGGTGATTATACTGTTAAAATTTTCAAAATTTTGTATTAGCTAAATGCAACTTTGTATTAGAAAAAAAAAAAAAAATTAAATACAAATTTATTTAGGTTCAGGAAAATTACTACAGTCTAAAGCAGGGTCGGCTAACCTTTTTACAACTGCGTGTCAGATTTTTTTCAAAAGAGGTTGTACGTGATCATGACGTGCCGACAACCAAAAAATGGATAAAAATTATTGAATCAAAATTACCGTTAATTTTTGTTTATTAGGACTAAAAGGTATGGAAGTAACATATACGTGTACTAATCATACTAACATACTTCAGAAATTAATAAAAGAGTAAACGCATTTTCTGTTAGTGCTTCTTGAAAGCCAAATAATTAATATAGTGTTCATACTGAGTTATTTTAACGGAATTCAAGCTGAAATCGAGTTATTTCGCAAGTGGTTTACATTTAAGATTGTCGTATCATTCATTTCCGAAAATAATGTCTCGCGGGAATATATAGAGGAGGCAATTGTCAAAACTACAAATTACAAATCAATTCATTATAATTCCATCATTTGCATTTTTACTTATAATGCCTGATATTCTCTAAATCTTCTCTTAATTGGATAAATTACTGAGTCCATATTTCAAGAAACTTGGGATTCAATAAGTCCCTTTCTATTTTTTTTTCAATTTCAGGTAATTAAAAAAATTCAAAAAAGCCCAGTCTGTATAAATTCGTGTTTTTTTTTTTATTTATTATATTTTATTTTAAATTCTAAATCAACACCGTACCGAAAATATTCCATCGCGTGCCAATTATGGCACGCGTGCCATAGGTTCGCCGTCCCTGGTCTAAAGAATAATTTGGCACGAAAAATTTCATTCTAGTTAAAAAATTTATTTTATAATGCTGCGCGTAAGCTGTCATACCAATTTTCTGTTCGACAAATGTCTGGCAGTTTGAAGTTCCCTGTAAATACTAATTCTTCATCTTGGAATTTTTTAAATACATGAAATTAAAGAACATACTTATATCTTTCATTCCAATAAAAATTGTATTTTTGAATCATATACATTTTAAGATATTAAATATTGAAAATGGTCTTTTTTTTTTCTTTTTTTCCAGTTTTAAGAGTCCCGAGACCCCTTAAATTGAATTGAGAAAGTAGTTTTGTATTTAACTTGAATTGACAGTTAGTTGAAGTTAAATTGAATCTAAGTTTGATCAGCATAGTTAGGTTAACCCGCTACATTTCCAGCCATAACTGTTTCTTGTTTTTTTTTGTTGTTGTTGTTGTTGTTGTTGTTGTTTTTTTTTTTTTTTTTTTTTTTTTTTTTTTTTTTTTTTTTTTTTTTTTACGTAAATTTGTGCCATGTCTCTCTTACACAGCCTCCAGAGGAACGTTACGCGTTTATCATTCATTTTCGAAAAGAAAATTCTGGCATAACAACACCAACTCTAGACAGATAAATGAATTTCTATTTCACTGTAAATAAAATTGTTAACATTTTCCAAGTGTTGAAATTCTTCCAGAATTCGTGGAATTGGAAGCTTCATCAAAATATTCATTTTGGAGATTTGTTTGAGTTCGCCCGATTTTCCCACTTGGTAGAATGTAGAGAAAATGATTAATTCAATTTCAGAGAATTGATTGAAAACCTGCGAATAAGAGTAGAACTTCGTGCATTCTCACAACTCCAAACAATAGATGGGAATGAGTGAGCAGCCGAGAAGAGTTATAATTAAAATCCGTTGCGATGCATAGTGACGTAGATGAAGTGGAACATGTGTGTTTTTGAGAGGAATTAAAAAATATATATTTAGTAGAGTTTGAACAGAATGAGTAGATTACCGATCTCCCCAAATTATTCTATAACCTATCATTTTTTTTTTACAAATAAAAGTAAACAAGAGAGAAAAAAATCATGCGCCAAGCATAGATTATGAAACACTTTCCAACACATTCAGAGTAATGTAACAAAACTGCATCGTTTAAAAAATTAAAATATTAAGTCTAATTCAACCCTATGGAAACGCATAACACATTTCAAAATCCAATTTCAGCTGTTGCCATCTACAATCGGAAAATTATCCGAGTTTTTTCAGCAGCTCTCTATATAGATTCGTATCCATTAACTACATGCATGATAAAATTTTGTTAATTTAAGAAATAAATATACTTCAGTTGAAAATTCCCCTTCAGCAATTTCCTCTAATAAGGAGAATGGTACGTGAATACTTTTGTGCAGCCCTGTATATGAGCTTTAGAATTTATATATAACGAGTAACATGCAAAACATTAGTTAAATTTAAAGGCGCATACCGAATTTTAAAATATCAACTCTAGCAATTATTACCCAAAGACAGTACTGTAAGCGATTTCTCTTGTGTGTCCTTGTAAATGAATAAAAAATGCTATGAGTGCCCTGTTATGACTTGATCGTAGTGAAATTCATATCAGTTTCAGTACATTTGAAACAGCGTAATGCCATTAAAATACACTGCAAGATATTTTTCCCATACACCATAATGTCATGGAATTCTTTTGGGTGCCCCTGTAAATGAACTATTAATCCTACATACTTCCTATACAATACCAAACATGCTTTGGTGACCCTAAATAACCTTTAACAATTGTATGAAAATCCGAGTCTATTTACGGGAGTTAGAGCGTAGACAGACGGACAGACAAACCGAATGCATAAACACTTTTAAACTTTGCTAGAAAGTGTTAAAAAGGGTTTTTTAAAGAATTCTTTCATAAGCATTCAATGTTTATCATAAAAATCATACCTAATTTGATGACTCAATTAAAGAGCTGAGTGGAAGAACATGTTAAGCTACATTTTCTTAATTATATATATATATATATATATATATATATATATATATATTGGATTAAGAGGCTATGAGGTATTCTATCACATGGTAACGCTAAAACACTAAGAATCTATTCAGTTTTGAAGATTTAAGATATTATTAATTAATATTTAATATTTTAATATTTCAATAATATTAATAATTTCCAATATTTGAAAACTAAATATGAATAAGTTTTCTTGAGAGAGTTTAGTACCACACCTGTTAATATTTTAAACACTTGGTATCAAACAGAAAATAAATCATTAAAATTTGCTACAAAAAATTTCACTTCAAATTTCTTCAAACGTAATTTTTGTTACTTAACATGTTCTTCCACTAAGTTTATCAATTCGTGTTGTTCAAAAAAATTTCTCCTTGCAATACCTTAATTTGGCATGGGTTTCGATTTTGAAAAATCCACCTCTTTGATTTATCCTGAGCGGTGAATTTATTTTTTGAAAATTATATATAGTTTTTGCTCTATTTCTTTTTTTAAGACCCCCTGCCCCTACGCTCACCAACCCCCGGCGTAATCGCGAAGCAGTCTCTGTTTTCTAGCCAACCCCAGACGTAAATATTTCGCGTTTCCATTTTGGATCGCGAAGCGATCCCTTATTTTATATGCATTCAATCTTTAGATTCCAAACGCAGATGATTGATCCCCCCCCCCCTCTTCTCATTAGTTAATGGAAGTTATTTTCTTTCTGCCAAAAATCATTTTTGTTATCGACCCCTAACCCCCCCCCCCCCCCCCCCCCCAAAAAAAAAAAAAGTCTATTGAAATGCAGAAAATTCTCCCCTTTCACCGCCCATCCTATCTAAATTCTCTACTTTCATGGTTTTCGCCAAGCACAATTCCTGCTAAGAAAAGAGAAAAAGCTCCGACCAACCGGATGCCTTTCGCAGTATCTAGGCAGATTTTCATTGGTTCATTTCCAAATCTTTTGGAGTATTTCCAGATCGTTACCCTTTTTTATATAGAGAAGGATATGGCAATGGGCCAGGGGAACAAATTATTTAAACTATTTATTCAGGATTTCAAAATAGTTTTTTCAACGTATAATCTCAATTTAATTAATAGTAAACTGTTAATTGATAAAAGCATACTTTTATTTATATTTTACTTTCTACTTTTTAGTGTTTAAGATATTTCATTGTTGCAATTTCATAGGCAGTTGGTTTATTTTGGGGAGCGTGGCTTGGCGCAAAATTAATTCCATTGTTGTTGTAACCATAGCGGATATTTGGCGATTTATCATGTGGGTCCGGCTAAGTGAAAAGTACCTTAACTTATTGACTTATTAAGTTCTGAAAATGTTAAAATGTTGTACGGCCATCGGAAACGCACCTGGTAGTATAGGTGCAGATTTCCAAAAATTTTAAGGAGCCAGTGGCTCCTAAACCCCAAAAATCCACTCGCCACTTTGGCTCCTAATCAAAATTTAGTGGTCACATTGTGAAACAAACTCATGAAACAATAGTGTTTATATGGAAAAAACTTAACAAAAAAACTCAGGAATTTAAAATGAAAAATAGTTTAATTAATAAATACACATGTACAACAAAACACAGACTAATTACAACAAATGTGTGTATTTAATTTAATCCTAAAATTCTTGAAACTTTGATATTAAAAAAGTATAATATAAATCAGGAAAAATCAGAAGATAAAGTTGGACAAGATGCAAATGAATAACAAATCCTGTATAAGCTAAGCAGTCATGATAATGGGAAATATTAGGAAAACTTTATTTCTTATTTTGATTTTGTCATATAAAAGTATACATATACAAAAAATTAGGAATTTGTAAGATTATTTTGCACTATAAAAATATCGCACTTGCAGAAAACATTTATAGAGCAAGAATATACCTCGCGTTAAGTATTTTTTCGTGCGAGTTTCTTTTTCTTGTTGTTCTTTTTTCTTCAGAGTTCGGAATCTATTATCCTCTGACTCCATGATCCAAAGTCCTTAAATAATGTCCATCGCATCGGGATCTTTGGATTGTCTCGTGAGAAGATCTGCATTAAAGGAGTATTTATTTCAACTCTGGATTTCGGACGAAACCTTCGAAGAAATGCTTGCTTTTGCTGGTGTCCAAAGGAGCAGCTTTACCATTAGCGCACTCATGTGCAGAGCTTCGCAGCTGATAAGCTTTGTAGTGGAGCGGACATGCGCAGAATTATATTCGAACATAATGTTCGGCAAGAAAGCAGTGCATCACATGGGCATCGTTCACGACGGTGACTGAGGTCGCAAAAAATCCCTGACCTTTTATCAAGATCTCTTATTTGATCTCGGCCGGTGAAAAAAGCAAGTGCTTTTCTATTTGCAAAAGAAAAAATATATACTGGGGATTAGGAACAATGGAAATTGATCTCTGGCGACTAAGACACTGGAAGTTAGCTGCCACAGCAAAAAATTTAGTCGCCACGTGGCGACTGGCGACCGTAAATCTGCACCTATAACTGGTATACGTATATAGGGGGAAAAACCTCATGCATATGATTTCAGATTGGCCGGGTTTTACATGAGTAGATAACGTTTTGTGCAAGAACCCATTTAACTGAGCTCTCATCCCTTGCGTGGAAGTGAAGAATAAAAACAGTAAATCACCAGTAAAAAAGCGCAACCATCTGTTTATTATTATTATTATTGTTGTTCCATACATGTTGCCAGTCATAAGGCCGGGTAGAAATTTGAACGCAGGGAGGTGTCACTTTTGCATAATACAATTTAATAAGTATCTTCTGCCACGAAATATCCGCGCATACCAGTTTTGTTGAATTGGCATACATTAAACACGCCAACATTTTACCAAAAATATAAAAATAAGACACAATTTGGCAAAAACTGAACAAACCCCAATAAAATAAATCTGTTGACATATATATTATTATTTCATTAAAGAATCTAACAACATTTTCAATAAATCATAAAATTATTTAGATTGAGAATAGAAAAAACAGATTCTGTAATCGACTGACAAATTAAATTATTCTTTTTGATTTATGAAATGGTTTTCTTAAAAGGAAATTACTTTTTGATTATAAAAAATGTTGTTTGCACATTGCTAATTCTATTTCTATCTTATATAATAAATAAATTAATTAACCAGGAAGTTTGGATTACACACAAAAGTGCAACCAGTTTACTTATTTGGCATGAGGTAATGTTAACGGATACGTGAAATACGTTATTTATGAGATACAAAATTAATATTATAGCTTAATGTAATGTAAAGAATGCTATATCACGAGGAAATCAAATGCTTTTATTTACAAAATATGTAATGCAGACCTGCCAACTGCTACGAAAAAATCGTAGTTGCTACGATTCGGATCTATAAATTACGATGCTACGAAAATCGGTCTCAAACTACGATTTTTTTCGTGGAAAATGGAGATCGCGGAAAGAAAACACGAAATTGCCAAGATCGTGTAAAAATAGTCAAAGGATCGAAAAGATCGCGACGGTAAAAAATGCGAATTTCGTCAAAAGTTTGAGGTAAAATTTCATTCATTCGTTGATTTAAAAAAAGAATCGTAATAGAAAAAGTGAATTAGATTGTGGGAAAAGTCAATATCGTGAAATGATCGCAGGCAAAAAATCGCGAATTTCGTCAAAATTTACTGCCCTGGGCTTAAAAATTGGAACAGGGCCCCTTTTACAAATATAAAAAAAAAGCTGCGAAACGAGAAGAAGCTGTACAAATCGTATAATAATTTTCAGAGGAAAAAATTTACTATAGTGAGTTGAAAGACTGAAACCTTATTCCTTTTACGAATGTAAAAAAAAAAAAAAAAAAAAATAGCCGCGAAACACGAAAAGCCAACCAACCAACTTCCAGATTAATTTGAATTTTGTGTGCTACGATTTCTCGTTTTCAAAGGTTGGCAGATCTAGTAATGGCTGCTAAAATAATTTGCAATCTTTTATCTGCTATTTATTAAGCTTGAAAAAGAAAATACTAAAAGAAAGAATGTTTAATGATAGAAAATGGATTCTTTTTAGAAGCAAATGAGTATCTGATTAAAATAGCTATGTAGTTTAATAAATAATGTTTCCTACGGAAATTAAGCCAATCATATGTGATTGACATCACAACATGATTTTTATAACTCGATTACAAAATTCCATCTTTATATACATGAACTAGGTTAAATTAAATAAAAGAGCGTAAAAAGAAAGAAATTTTCTTAAATTAAATAAACGAGTGTAAAAGGAAAGAAATTTTCTTAAGTTAAAATAAAAGAGTGTAAAAAGAAAGAAACTTTTTAAGTTAAATAAAAGAGTGTAAAGAGAAAGAAATTTTTTAAAGTTAAATAAAAGAGAGCAAAAGAAAGAAACTATTTAAAGTTAAATAAAAGAGTGTAAAAAGAAAAAAAAACTTTTTAAAGAAAATAAAAGAGTGTGAGAAAGAAACTTTTTAAAATTAAATAAAAGGGTGTAAAAGCAAAGAAACTATTTAAAGTTAAATAAAAGAGTGTAAAAAGAAATTTTTTAAAGTTAAATAAAGGAGTAAAAAGAAAGAAACTTTTTTAAGTTAAATAAAAGAGTGTAAGAAAGAATCTTTTTAAAATTAAATAAAGGAGTGTACAAACAAAAAAACCATTTAAAGTTAAATAAAAGAGTGTAAAAAGAAATTTGTTTAAGTTAAATAAAAGAATGTAAAAAAAAAAGAAACGTTTTTAAGCTAAATAAAAGTGTGTAAAAAGACAGATACTTAAAAAAAAAAAAGAGGTATTTTCACCAGACAGTTAAAATTATAATCATAAACTACTTTCTGGTTTATAATGATCGCACATGCCGTTTTAAAATTACTAAACATTTCCAAATTACGAGATTTCATCCAGGTAATTAAAATTGAAACCAGAGACATTGTTTTCTTTTCATTCTTTCTTTTTCTTTTTTCTCTTTTGTTTGTTTGTGTGTGTGTGCGTGTGGTCGCACCTAACCTTTTCAATGTGCTAGACATTTTCAAAATTAGTACATTTTAACCAGGCAAAATTTCTGTTTTTAAAATCCTCTTTTTTACTTAAAATTGACTAACAACTTTCTTGGTGAAACCATCGAATTAATTAATTTCAATTTTCGTCATATCCCGTTCTAAATTAAATACAGTAGACTAAGCTTTTCATTAAAGTTTCTTGTGGTACTTACGCTAATCCTCTGCCGACTATAAAAGTTTCAGCTGATATGAAAACTTCAGTTTCGCTTGTATACTTTAATTAGGCATTCAACAGTGTTTCTGTGACAAGTCGCGCCTTGAAATGCTGCAGACTTGGCTTGATATTTATTGATTTCGGTAATCCTGTTCACAATAATTCTATCTAATGGAATTGAAGGAAAAGTAGTAACTAATGTCGGCTAATGTCGGTCGTATTGTTATGAATTTGAATAGGTTCTTTGGGACTAATAGAAAAGGATAAACATTCTTTTCTGATTTTCTGTTTCTCATCCTTATTTTCGTTATGTTTGAAGAATATAACCGATTTTCTTCTAAAATAAAGCTAAAAATGGTAGAAATTTTTCGTTTTTGTGGTGCAGATTTGTAGGATTATCTTAAGTTTAATCCGATTTGGAGTGACGAGCAGGTCACGTATCCGAAAATTCAATTTCAAGTCAATCCGCAGCCCGACCCGAATCCGACCTCAAAACTCTTTATTGACCTGAAACCTATGCACTTAACCCCAAACTGCCTCGAATCCGAAATAAAAGAAAGTTAATCCACATATTTAAATGCAATTACAGTAAACTCTGTCTAAGGCGGAATCGGTCGAGACTGAGAAAATTTTCCGTGGTGGACAATATTCCGGCTTATGCAAAAGAGCTTCCTCCCCCTCCAAAAAATGCGTAAATCGTGTATTTTACGTTCGTAACTATTAGTAAGTTTATTTAAAACGAAATTTTTTAATGAAATTAGATTATTAAATTTATTGTTTTTAATAATTTCGAAACACATTATTTGAACACAAAAATAAATATTACCAATAAGAAATTGCTCTAATTCTGAAATTTAATGAAAATCATTTAATTTAATCAATACAATTACATACTTTATATTTCGCATGGTAGTTAAAAAAAAAAAAAAAAAAAAAAAAAAAAAAAAAAAAAAAAAATCCTTTATCGATGTTTGTTTTTCTTTTTCTTTCGGTTCATCATGCATTCTACACTGTAAAAAAAATTCTGTAGCTCTACAGATGTAAAGTTACATGCTTACTAAACTGTCATCTGTAACTGTACGAAAAAAGCTGCAAATCTACAAAACTAGTTTTTGTAAAGCTACAGAAATCTGTAACTTTACAAATGAATCTATTAAAATTGCAGTAATCTTACTAAAATTTTATCTGTAAACCTGGCTGTAGTTACATGAAAAGTTCTAGGCATCCCAGTTTCCTAAAAAATTCTTAGTAACCTTACAGATTTTTTGATTTTCGGCGCAAAAGTGTGTCTGTTACATGAATATTTGTTGTTGCCGTTACATAAAAAGTTCTAGGAATCCCAGTTTCCTAGAAAAACTTTAGTAACTTTACAGATTTTTTTTTACAGTGTACACAAACGCATAAGTCAGTTATTATCGGTATTACTTTTTTAATTTCTCTGAACAAGAAAAATAATTTCGAGGTACCTAATTCTTCACAGGCCGTCCTGTTTGAATTACACAGCTGTCTTCAACGTTTTCAGAAGCGTGGTCATCCTCATTTGCTTTCTTAAGACGACGGTTAGTCTTTTCAGGCGGCATTTCTGAGCAAAGTTTGGCAATCTATTTAACAGCATCGAAAACACTGATGTTTTTTTTTTTGTTTTTTTTTTGGTTAGGTCGGTAGTTGAAAAACAATCATCAAAAGACGCAATAATCAACCGGAACAGATATCTTTTTTTAGTAGGTTTCAGCATTTTAATAACTCATTGATCCATTAATTGTGTCACTGCAGTAGTATCTGCCGGAAGAAATTGTAAATTTATATTAAACAGTTTGATGTCGGCATGACAAGATGCATTATCGAGGAACAAATTTCATTTTTTAATTTCTTCAATAATTCGTCTATTGAACTCCTTCAGCTATCCCTCCATTAAAACAATCGACAACCAGTATTTTTTCTGAGGTCTTCAGGTCACAGCAGTTTAACAATATTTACATTCTTGAAACATAACGTCGTTTCCAATTTCCAAATCACTAACTTTTTTATAAACTGCCCTACAAATTCGCAAAGAGCGAACAGTGACACGCTCGTTGGAGGTTTTACCTCAGCGGCATTAGCTTCATCTTTTTACAAGGGACTTATTTAGCAAACGCGATAAAATAGTACAGTCTCATCGCAATGATATATGTCCTTCTCTTGATACCTTTCAATCAGTAGATGAAAGTTTCCTTTCCATTAACGAATTTCAGGCTGTGGGACATCTTTCGGGTGTCAGCAAGCATGCTTCATGGTAATGTTGTATAGATTATGGAAACTCATTAACACGTTAAGCGCCACGTCAACCACCGGTGGCTGACAGCGAACTTTCCGTTTAAAACGCGTCATTCACCGATGGCTGACGTCTGAAATATGATAAAAAACTAAAAAAATATAGTTTTAAGTAATTACTGAAAATTTATTTAAAATTTACTTACGTTTTATTTATTACAGGATTATACTTTCTTAAAAATTACTTTAAACATTGTAAATTTTCAGCGCTTCAGTGTCATTCGTCGTGGCACTCAACGTGTTAACCATTCACTGGAATCTTTAAAATCCATTTTACTTATTTTTTCGCAATATAGTCCAGATGTCAGCAAAAGTTTCACTCTAGCAATCGAAAAACATTCAAAAGTTAATGCATTAATGTCTTCATCTTTCACAACACGTTTCCTCTTTCTATTGGATGTTTTCAACTCTTTCTTTTTAAGCATAATAAATTTGAGTTTTACCATAATTAAACCTAATACAAAGATCTCCCACAGAATAATAATTTTTCTTTTAATTTGGTAACTTCGGCTTTATCCTGCAGCGATTGAGTATTGAATTTAGATTTTGAAGCCACTTTTACGATGCACTTACTAATATCCTTAGACAAGATAAAACGACGAAGAACAAATAACCCGCAATGATCGAGTTTTCTGAAAACGCGATTTATTGGAATGAAGCATACGTCAATCGAATAACGTTTTATGTGTTCAATAAAGAGGTTGGATAATGAGTTGTAATAAACTGGTCGACGATGACGATTTTTCGATGATTGTTTTGACTCGAAAATCGGTTGAAAGCTGAAATTCTGAAAGTCTTTACAGATAAATGAGAAATGCTATTCAATTTCTTAGTACTGCTGTAATACCTGCAAATTTGAAGTTTACACTCAAACACGCACACACAGACAAAATAACTTCGGGAATGAGACAGTAAGCTATCACTTTGAATTTGAGTACAGCCTTAAAGCGTAATATATTGTACTTAGAAAATACTTATTTTCATAAATGTGCATCCTTCTAATAATAATAATTTTTACATGCAAATTTATATAGGAAAAATGATTATTTCATTTTTTAAATGCAAGAGTTCGTTAAAATTTAAGCAGTTTCTAGTTATTTAAATTAACTTTTTTAAACTATTACGGAATTTAATTAAAATTCTCGGCATTGAGCATATGACGTATGTATATCGGTTTTAAAGTTTCATAAACGGAATGCTTTTCAAGTTTAAAATATCCTTTTTTCCGCCTTATGCAAAATTTTGGTTTTGGTGGGACCTTAAAAACATTTCCGTTTCCGCATTAGACAGATTCCGGCTTATGCAACAAGAATTAATGTTATTTTCTATGGGTTCGCTGGGACTTGAAAAATTTTCCGCGGTAGACAGATTTCCGGCTTGCACAGAGTCCGCTTTAGAAAGAATTTACTGCACTCTACAATTCTATCTCTGATAACAATTATATCTCTTATATAGAAAAATGGACATATATGTACTCATTAATATTCAAATATATGTAGTTTTATTCGTCTGAAAAATATTCAGCACTTTCTTTTGAAAAATTGGATCAAGCCGAACCCGAGTCAAATCCAAAACCAAAATAATTAAAGTAAAATGAACCTGACTCGCAACAACAAAAAAAATAGCGTTAACCCGGGAAAACCCGCGGTTCTGGTTGGGTCTGGTTCAGGTAATACTGGATTATCCGACCCGATGCAGAATTCTAATCCAATTTTAATGATGTAAAGAATTTATTGTTTATATTATTTATTACTGTTTTATTTATTTATTGTTGTTTTATTATTATTTATTTATTATTGTTTTTTATCATTTATTTATTATTGTTTTTTATCATTTATTTATTATTACTTTCTTTATTGACCCGAAACAGATACACTTAACCCCAAACTGCCTCGAGTCCGAAATAAAAGAAAATTAATCCATACTAATTAATACTGGATTATCCGACGCGATGCAGAACTCTAATCCAATTGTAATGATACAAAGAGTTCATTGGTTATATTATTTATTAGTGTTTTATTATTATTTATTATTGTTTTATTATTATTTATTTATTATTGTTTTATTATTAGTTTTATTGTTTTTACCTTGTTCGTATACATTTGTGTATTATGAGTGTTTCTCAATCTTTCATGACCATACCACAAAAAAAAATTCTGTATTTTACAACGAAAGGTGGTGGCACTCCGGTCGCCAACACCAGTTACTGTAAAATTTACCAGCTGTTGTCTTTAAGAGTGCTGTAAACTTTCTCAAATCTGGGTAAAGTCGCAAGGCTATTGGCTGCGTGGTGCATGTGACAGAAAGAATTAGATTTTTACTTCGCTTGTTGCTTGAATTCGATTTTACAGCATCGGTGCTTGAAAAATTACAACACAAAGTGTAAAAAAAATTACAACATTTTTTTACAGTGCGTGTAAGCGTATAAAATACATAGAAAGACAATACAGTAAAACCTCCTTAAAGCGACCATGTTCCCTTCCAATAAAAATTGGTCGCTTCGAGAGGTGGTCTCTTAATGGAGGTCATGTTTAAATCTAGATTTTAATTGTTGAAAAAAGGTAACAATTAACGTTTCTAAAATTTATTTTTCAGATTAGTTAATTACAAAGTTAATTACTGCAGAGTTTAAAAAATGAATGTATTGACGTTTGTTTTGATTTTACGATTTTATCTTCTATAAATTATATTTCCAAGTCCTTTCGAAGTTCAGTAAATAAATGCAATTTTTTTTTTCGATGGAAATAAATTATGACACTTTCATAAATTTATTTATTTATTTGCGAGTTTCCTAACAGAATAAGTCAGGGGAGTTTATTGACCGTCATTCTTAATTCGTCATCAGAGTTAAATTCATTGTCTAAAAAGGCACAAAGGGGTTTAAACGCTTAAAATTTACTGGAATAAAAAAAAATCTGAACTTAGTTTAGAAGTTTGATGAATAATGCGCCCTTCGGAATTATTTTTCTAATAAAATCTTCTTCAAGCGACCAGGAAAAAATGGAATTTGTTTCAATTTCTACAAAAAAAAAAAAAAAAAAAAAAAAAAAATGGGTCGCTCATGCAGGGAATTCAACTGGGATGGTCTTTGAATAGCAGTAAAATTAGTATGGATCATATGGGAATAAATTTCGTTCCAAGAAAAAATTACTCTTCAGGGAGGTGGTCACTTAATGGAGGTGGTTGCACAGGGAGGTTTCACTGAACCTTTAATATGAAAATGCTGTATATTTTAAGAGCTCTTTGTGCGCATTATATTTCTTAAATCTTTAAATATGTATACCGATTATGAGTTATTTCTTTTATAAGAATATCGATTAAAAAAACTTTTTTTTTTTTTAAAAAAAAAGGGTGTTTATTGCAGTGAATGGAATTTGGTATGTTACAAATGATGCAAAAAAAAAAAAAAAATTAATGATATTTTTATTAGGTATTTTAACCCTTTATGCCCCGACGGTATTTTGAAGTACCATTGAAGTAACTTGTTATAAAATTAATGTAATGCATCAGTTAGTAGTAATACAGGTTAGAATGAGTCATCGATACTTTATTTTATCTTGTTCCAAAAGCATTATTGATTGCACAAAAAAAAAAATAAATAAATAAATAAATAAAGTATGATTTCTTTTTCAATTGCATTTTTTTTCATCTTTCTTGACGTTGAAAGATTGTGGGGGAAAGGTTTCAGTTAGAATATATTTCTATGTAAGAGCATTCATTATATTGTACATTTCCTATTCTATAAAATACTAAAAAAAAGTATTTTAAATAAAAGATTGGAGTGAAGTTATAAATATTTCACAAAATCCTTATAAATTCAAATTTAATTAATTAATATTAATTGGCAAAATCCTTTTAAAATTTATTGAATGATTACGTAAATCTTCTAATGTAGTTTCAAAAATTCACGAAAAATGCTTTAGAAGAAAATTTTCTGAATTCATAATTTGGGATATAAAGGGTTAAAAATAAATAAATCATTTATGTATACATGTTAATCCTTAGATATTCTCAGAAATGCGCACATCAAAACTTTTTGCTCGGTCCGTTTTGTACACCATACATTTCTAAATTTCTAGGAAAATAAATTAATGTTTCATAAGATTAATTTTAAATCAAATATAATTACTTATACAGTATAGCTTTTTAAAAGTTTTCACAACTTTTAATTTCTTTATGTCTTTAATATTGGTTCACAGCTTTCTTCCATCCAATTAACTTATCTCAATTGTCGCCGCATCTTGCAGTTATTAAGTAGCTGCTTAAAATATTTTCAGTTTTGTTTATATAACAGACTCCCTCAAATCCGCAATCCTAAAATTCGCAAACGGCTAAAATCCGCACATTATCGCACATGTAAAAAATGAAACTTTCAGTTCAGATGTAGAGCAAAATTACAGAATTTTTTAGTCTAACATCATTCCATATATGTAATTATGGATAATATGACTGAATTCGTGGTTTTTTATGAATGAAGTATAAATTTATTTCTGAAAAATAAATCAAGATATGCTGATATCACTGGTAATTAATCTTCTTAGCAAATATATTTGTGCATTAATCAAGCTTTTTTGATTATTAAGACTGTCTAAACCTGAAATAAAACTTCCTTACTTTACGACTTTGGTGTGAATTAATTGGATACCCTTATGAGGAAAGTTTCATTGAATAATTCAAGGGAAATCTCATCTTTATTATGCATATTTAATTATAAATTATTAATTATTTACTTCACCTTTACTTTTAAGAATTTAATCATTTTTTTAAATTATCTTAATTTTTATGATTTTAGTTTATTATTTTACTTAATTATTTTAATATTTTACTATATTGTAAGCATTCAGTGTAATTTTGATTGCATTATTACATTCAAATTACTGTTTAAAAAATGTAAACAAAGCAATGAACAGAAATCCGCACAATCTCTGGTCCCAAGCTGTGCGGATTTGAGAGAGTCTACTGTATAAATCTGTATAAGCAAGTTTAATGGAATAAAAAAAAAATATTATGAACCATCGAAAAATTAATAAATCCCAATAACGGTAGTTTACTGAATTTGGGAAAAATCTGTACAGATGTAAATATTACAGAAACTTGAATGAAGTTGAGTATAGGCTACAATATTTAATTTGGGACTGGATGTAACGAAAATTAAAATTAATTAACAGATGGCTTTGCTGCTTTCTAAATTAAAATGTATAGACTAAACTTAATTTCATTAAAGTTTCTGGAGGTATTTACACTAAGGGGCTGTGCATATATAACGTTATCACTTTTTTGGCAATTTTGAACCCCCTCCCCCCCTTACGATATCATACGTTATCATCCCTCGAAACCCCCCCCCCCCCCCGTAATGATATCGTTATCAATGTCTAAAAATTCTTTTCATTTTTGAATTTTTTTTCTTTTGCTTGGAGTGATATACAAATATGGTTACATTTATTTTTCGCATACTTCATAGATTCATATGAAGAGAACTCAATAAAATATCACTTTATATATGAAAAAACTTTTTATCAAATAACACTTAAAACAAATAGTTACTATTTAAAAGTATTTTATAATACCTTTTTGTTACATAATACATTCAACAGTAATAATGTTTCCTTGCATTTGACCACGCACGGGGGAAGGGGGGGGGGGAAGACAGAGCTTCTTATCACCAAAACAGGTGGACAACATTCTTTCTCTTTTTTTTGTTAGTAAACACAGGTATCATTTGAAACATACTTCGCATATGGTTTCGCGAACAGCGAATTATATATGCATACACATATGACAGAAGAAATAGGAAATTTGGAATTAAATAATTTTATAATCATTTAATGATTTTAATAATAACTTTGTACTTTCATAAAAATAGATAGCAGACTAAAAAAAGATAACATTCTATTTTGATGTAAAGGCTAAGCTATAAACAAAAAGAGAAAACTTTGGTTGGATCAAAAATGATAACGATATCAAAAGACGAACACCCCCCCCCCCCCCTAGAGATATCTAACGATATCATTTGCCAGACTCCCCCTCCCCCCTAAAATGATAACGTTATATATGCACAGCCCCTAATCTTGTGCCGACTGTGCCAACTACCGTTATTGAAATTTAGTGGTATATATTATGATTCAGAGTATTTTTTTTTTATTATTATTTGCTTATCCAGGATTACATAAAAAAATTAAAATGTTTTAACCAGCACTTCCATGATAACTGTACAGTATAGTTTCTTTAAACTTTTCACACTTTTATTAGGTCTTTATTTCTTTAATGTTGAATGACAGCTTTTCTGCGCGAAGTTATCCAATTAATTAGTTTCAATTTTCGCTATATCTCGCTATAAATTAAATATTGTAGACAGACTAAACTCAATTTCATTAACGTTTCTGGTGGTATTTGCACTAATCCTGTGCCGACTTCAAAAGTTTCTCGTTGATATCAAAATTTCTACGACGCTCTCTGTATTTTAATTTGGCATTCAACAGTGTTCCTATGATAGATCGTACCTTGAGATGCTTTGCAGATTTGATTTTATGTTTATTGATTTCGGTTAATCCTGTCCGCAAGAATTCTAGCTAATGGAATAGAAGGAGAAAAGAGTAAGTAGTATCTGCTAATGCCGGCCGTATTGTTATGGATAGGTTCTTTGCGATTGATGGTAAAGGATAGAGATTTTTTCGGGTTTACTTCTTTCCTATCTTTATTTTGTCTACGTCTGGAGAATGTAGCTTAATTTCTTTCAGATGAAGCTAACTATGGTATTACTGTAAAAAACAAATATTACAAATAGATGGAAAAAACTGTCAATTTTGGCATCCAGTATAGAAAATCGTTTAATTTACAGAAAATATGTGTAATTGCTTACAGAAAACAGTTTTTTCTGTAAAAAAATATAGATTTTTTTTGTAAAAAGTATAAAATCTATATTTTTTACACACAAAAAACTGTTTTTTCTGTAAAAAATATACAATCTTTTTCTGTAAAAATTACAGGTTTTTTTTTTTTGCAGTGCAGAAAAAGGTCGGATTTCTGGTATAAACTTACATTTTTATAAGGGGACTCTACCCCTGCACCCTTCGCGCACCAGCTCTGGATTTTTTTGTTGTTTGTATGTCTGTCTGTCTGTCTGTCTGTCTCTTTTTTTCTCTATTTCTCTCTACCTGCGTATCTCCCTCTTTCTGTCTATCTCTCTGTCTGTCTTTATTTCTCTCAATATCTCTCATTCTCTCTGTTTGCCCGTCTCTGTATATCAAAATTATATTACAAACCGCAAATTTAAGCCTTTATTAAATTCGTGTCATAATATCCAATTAATACGTTTGAATTCACATATTAGTCTTCACATAAAAGGGTTACACAAATTCGTTTCATAAAATCGTTTCATTAAGAATTTATATAGAGAGAGTAGATTTATATTTATAGTAATAAAATTGTATTAAGGGTATATATTATTTTAATGTAAGCAGTAATTATTCAAAATCTGTTTACTTTATTACACTTTTATTGCGCGAAGAGCTTGTGAAATAGTCACCTCAACTTTTTTAGAAGGCTTTTCGGAAAAGAGATGTGCGTTAAAAGAAATATTGTTTTAACTTGAATTACATTTCATCCGTCATTTTTAGGGAAAAGTAAAAAGATGGTATTATCCTATGACAAAAATGCTCGCTGTTTTATCTGATTTTCTGAGAGAAATGTAGAAAAAGAAATCTGTTTCATATAATGGCGTTGCTTTCTCAACTTGAAATAATTCGATTCGGCACATTCGTTTTTCAGTGTTGATATGAACTAGGTACGGTATTGGCGAACCTTTTTGTTGCGGCGTGCCAAATTTGATTTGAAAAAATATTTTACGTGACCATTACGTGCCAACTAAAAAACAAATTTAATAGGTGGAAAAATAATGATAAAAATTACTTAAATTTTTCTATTAAGATTTAAAAAATATGAGGGACATACATGTAAGTATTACACTATAATAATTATGAAAACAAATGTATTCTCGAAATATGTATAAAAAATTTCATGCCATGTAATTTGATTTCTGTTGTTGCATCTTATACCTGGTTAAATTTAATGCAAACTCAACCGGATTTATCTGGCAAGTGCTTTCAGTATGAGATTAAATATTATTCATGTGTGAAAACAATGGATAAAAATTACTTAAAATTTTCTATTAAGATTTAAAAAATATGAGGGACATACATGTAAGTATTACACTATAATAATTATGGAAACAAATATATTGTCGAAATATGTAATATAAAAAAATTTCATGCCATGTAATTTGATTTCTGTTGTTGCATCTTAATACCTGGTTAAATTTAATGCAAACTCAACCGGATTTATCTGGCAAGTGCTTTCAGTATGAGATTAAATATTATTCATTTGTGAAAACAATGGCTCGAAAGCATAGATAGGCAGAAAAACTGTTAAAATGGCAAACGCCAGTTTCTTTGAATAAATCTGAAATAAATTCAAAGTTGCCATAAGTTTACTATCGGAATTTAATAATCTCTAATAACTAATTCTTGTCGATAGTTTTCAATCAATGGAATCAATTCAATCAGTAGAATCAATTCAATCAATAGAATATCGTCTTTGTTTGAAAAATTTTTGAGACCATAATTAATTAAATTGGAATATAACATGCCGTAATTAAAATTTATCAATTTCCATTTAATCGGATTTAGAAAATATCAGTCGAGGGTTTGTGTAATCTCACTTTATTTTGATTTAATGCCACAAGCAATGCCGTGCCAAAATTATTCTTTCGCGTGCCAAAAGTGGCACGCGTGCCATAGGTTCGCCGTCCCTGAAAGAGCTATCATTGTACCTCTTATCATCTGAGCAGATTGCTATAACTATTAGCCATTGTTATTAATATTAGTAAGCATTGTCATATTATTTTATTAATTATTCGAAATTGCATAAACCTATGTTCGTTCATTGCATTCTTATTAACCATTTGGAAAAATGGTTATTGTTCTCGTCAGGATGGGAAATCAAAAGCATATTCTGAAGGTTTTTATTGGTTTAATCCGCATTTTATTCGTTTTCTGATTGGTCTATACAGTAATCTGATTTTCCTTTACTTTCAACAGAGATGGATACTTCTGTTGCCACTATGACACAAAAGTAATAAAAACTACAAAAAAAATTAATAACTCAGAAACAAATTGAGATACAGCTTTCAAACAAATTGCATTTAAAAGTACATTTTTTTCTCTATACGACGGTGTAAAAAGTAATATTGTGGGATGTTTAGAAGTTTAAGAATGAAATTTCATTTAAAATGAGCCGTCAGATTTCTTGGAAATCTGACGATGGAAAAGCCTTTTCCCGAACAGCCAATGAAATGCTTGGATAATACGGGCTTGGAAATATTTCAGGTGGATAATACGTACGACTCGCAGGCGATTTTTGTCGCTTGGAATTTTTACGTGTAATAACACTATTAATTTTTAATTCATGGCGTACGTAATGTATGATCAACTCCATGCGATTTTTTATGTCTTAAATTTTAGTCTTCTGAAAAATCATTTTCCAAATGGTCGTTGTAATTTGATAAATTGCTTTTTTTTTTTTTTTAATTTTGTGTGAAGAACTCGTGGGATATACACGTACAGTCGCATGAACTTTAAAAAAATCTTTAAAAGACAGTAACGATTGGGTAGGAATAAAACTTTTTCAGCTGAAATTAGATTTTTTTCGAAGATTTTTCGGGTATGTAGTATAATATTACTGGGACAAAGTTGTCCGCTTTTTTATCTGATTTTCTAAAAAGAAATTTAAGAAAAGAACTATGTTTCATATACCGTCAACCGGGGATACTTTGGTCCTTGCGGGGTTACTTTGGTCCATCCCATAAAAAGAAAATTCATTCTTTGTATTGAACAAACAATACAAGATAATTTGGAGTTTTTGCCCTTGAAAAATATTTTATACCCTACTATAGGGTATTTGAATAGTTTGAGGGTATTTTAAATTTTCTTAATGGCAACACTGGATGTGTTTGTAAACAACTGTTTTCGTGTGTAAATTTTAACTCTCCAAACTTTCTATGGTGAAACAATCTGGATAAGAGCTACAAATAATGCAAGTGTCAAAATATTACCTTTATTAACCTGTAACCCATGTGTCTTCGTAGTTTTTCCTTTAACTTTTTATTTTGACGGGAAATGTTTACGTTTTTATAAAGCTAACATGAAAACTAGTTTTTTAGGGCTGCTTTGTGCCAGGCCTTTTTTGGTCCGGAAATAGTCCCAATTACTTAGAAATGCTTTTTATACAACCAAATCTCTTAAAACATGTTTTAAGTAACATTTTTTTTCAAATGTTACTGCAGCAAAATGTTACATTAATTGTTTTTGTTCCAGTTGCTGAGTATAACATGACGAAAACTGTTTCTCGTTTCTTTAATATTAACAATTGGTTTATTGTGTTTACAAGTTAAAAAAAAAAGACATTTGTTTATCGAGTTTGCAGTGTTAATTTATTAGCAAATGCTATTGCAAGGGAGTTTCAATAAAAATGTATTCATTTACATATGAAATGTATTCATTTTATATGAAACTAAGTGAATGGACCAAAGAAGCCCCCAGCAGGGAATACTTTGTTCCAAAACTTTAAAAATAGTTAAAAAATAAAAATAATAATAAATTTCCTCTTTAAAACCATACAGTTTACTTCATTGTTTCATGTTAATTGTTTGCAACTAAATTTAAACGTTGAAAAATCATGTGTAATATTTTTTAATAATGGAAATGTGAGTGGAACCAAGAAAAAGTGACCCAAAGTAGCCCCGGTTGATGGTAATGACGTTGCTTTTGTAACTTCAAATAATTCGAGTACTAATAATCCTTTACTTTATGAAAGACCTTTTTTTTTTTTCCAACTTAGTTTAAAATCACTTCACTGCATCTTTACTTTTCTTTTTAAGCTGAGCATGAACGAGGGACGATCGAAGGATTTTTCTCATTTCAGCAGAAATATTATTATTATTGTTATTATTATTATTTTACAGTAAATTATTTTATAATAATAGTAATTATTCGAAATCGTATAAACATATATTCTACTTTTATTATAAATTTGCGCAAAAATTTGAAAAAAAAAAGACACGTTATTTCAACATTTTAGAAGAGTGAT
Source organism: Maratus speciosus (assembly GCA_963932465.1). Taxonomy (NCBI): domain Eukaryota; kingdom Metazoa; phylum Arthropoda; class Arachnida; order Araneae; family Salticidae; genus Maratus; species Maratus speciosus. The sequence goes on along the minus strand of OZ010788.1, from coordinate 577,441,675 downwards.
ACGTGGTTATAAATGAAAGTTCTTCAGTTTGAATTAGATTCCGTCAAACACTTTTCGGCGAAATAATCATATTATTCTGTAACAAAATTGCCCACTGTTTTATCTGATTTTCTGAAGCAAATTTAGAAAAAGAACTATGTTTCATATAATAATGTTGCTTTTGTAACCGAACTAATTCGAACCGACTTGCCATTCTTTTTACTTTATAAAGTAAAGGCACTTTTTTCTCTTTATTCGGTTTGCTTCGCTTGGTTTAACCCTTTCAAGCGCAATGGTCCCACGGCGAGATCACCTAATTTTAATTCCAAACTTACAAACGTCACCAAAAATATTTTAATAAAATTTGCTTTCGCAATGAAAGTTTAGAAGAACAATAAGAATATATTAGTTTTTATTTTCTAATAAGTACGCTTGTAAATTTTTCATCAGTCATTCATTTCATCCTTTTACGAACAGAATTTGTCTGTTCCGGAAAGGGTTAAGGGGACTTATCTAGTGGGGAAGAAAAAAAAGTGGAATACCATGTTATCCTATGGAGAAAAATACGTATTCTTCTTGTTCATTTAAATTTGGAAATTTCAACAATTTTTTTTTTTTTTCAGAAGGTAGATAGGAAGATTCTTTATCATTTTGTAAGCTTAAAATATTTTAAATATGAGTATTTTAAAATTTGTGTTAAAGTTTCCAGAAATTCCGAAAAGTATAAAAAGTATTCTTTATTCGTTTGTAACTTTGGACTGGAAAAACATATAAAAATTTGTAGCTTACGTAGGGATAAACAACCTTCCTATCTAATATACGTGATGAAAAAAATACTGTTAAAATTTTCAAATTTGAATGAACAAAAATGATAAGTATTTTTTCCATAGGATAACATGGGTTCCACTTTTTTCCCCCCCATTTCAACACTGTGCGTGAGCAATGGGCGATAAGTGGTGATCTTTTCATCAGGGCGGGATTCTCGTTATTTTATTATTATTATTATTATTATTATTATTATATACTTTATAATATATTATTTTATTATAAGTAGTATTTATTTGAAGCTGCATTTGTGCATTTTATTTTACTGGGTTTTTTCCCTTGAAAAAATCTTTTTATTAAAAGCTTGTAAAATATACATCCATTCGACCTTTTCAGAAGATTATTTTTCGGAGAAAAAAATTTATAAATTCGATAAAAGTCTTTTTAACTCTTTCCAACAAAGTTGAAAAGTGTTTATGACTTCGGTTTGTCTGGCCGTCTGGCCGCGCTCTAACTCGGATATCCTCGGATTGCCTGAAATTTGTGGATGTTATTAATGTTTACTATAGCACGTTCCCGATTTCAAATGAAGTTTCTACCATGTTTAGTTCATTTACCGGGACAGTCAAAAGTTTTCCGTTACATCACGGCCTATGGATAAAAATCGTTTAAAATTATTTTTAACGATGTTACATGCTTTCAAACATAATAAAATTGATATGCATTTATCAAGAGCACTAAAATATGCATTCTGTAGAATATGTGGTGCAAAGAATAGTTATTATTCATTTACAGAACCAGACACAAGAATTCCGTTACATAATGATATAGGGGTGGAGGGAATTGTTTGCGGCGTATTTTAATATATTAAATTATTTCATGTATAATGAAATTGATATACGTCGCTGAGGTTTACTATAACTTATTTTATGTATAATACGAAGTGCATAGCATTTACATGAACACACAAAAGATTTCAGACATTATACTGTATCCGAAGTACTGTACAATAGCGATGATTGCTGGAAATGCATTTTTAGTTATGTTATGTGCTTTTATGTTTCACTATATTTATGCATAGTATATGGTATGTATAAATGCTGTAATTCATATACAGGGCTACAAAAAAGAATTCGTAATGGTTACCGGGTATGATTGCAAATTGCTTAAAGGTGGTTTTTAAATGAGTTATGCATTTTTACGCTGAACTGCATTTAGTTTACTAAGAAATGTTTGTAGAACATAGATAAAATTATATACAGGGTCACGCAAAGAATTGGATACATGGCCGTCTATAAATTATAATTTCTGAAAATGTGATTTCAGTAGTTTTAAGAGTGTTTTACTTTGAATTAAACTTTAGCTAAATAGTGGCGTGTAATAAAGGTACTAGGTTAACTACAGGTTTGTACAAAAGTATACAAGTATGTTTCCATCTATTAGTATAAATTTCTGATTTCAACCTGTTATGCGTTTTCTTGCTAAACTAGATTTCCTCATTATATAGTATATATATCAACCTACAAATCAAATACAGGGCTGTTCAAAAGAATTGGAATACATATTTGCTACGGACGGTAACTGCTGAAGTCAGTTTTTCAAATGTTTTATGGGTTTTCTAAAATGTTTACTTAGTTCTCTTATATACCTTATTTCCCTAAATAATAAAGTTTTGTTAAAGCATTCAGGAAGTGTTGGAAAGTGTTTAATAATTTATGCTTAACGCATGATTTTTCTTACTAGTTTCTGTTTGAATTAGCTTTCACCGGGAATTTTTCGAAAGTAAAAGAGGATTGAATTTTATACTGTGATAAAATTGCCCGTTTTTTAAAAAAATCTGATTTTCCAAGAAAAATTTGGAAGAAAATATATGTTTCATCTACCTTAAAAAGGCATTGCTTTTGTAAACTTCATATAATTCGAACCGACTATGCCTTTCTTTACTTTATAAGGTAAAGGCGCTTTATTCAGTTTGGTTTAACGTGGCTCCACTATATATAATACTCATTTCAACATTGTGCGTTGGGCGCACCTTTTCATCTGGGTGGGATTATCGTTACCGTATTTATGGAAGAAACGCCGCGGCGTTTAACGAGTTTAAAAGTTAATTTTTTTCCAAGTGCGGCGTTTACGATTTTTTTAAATACCAACTGAGTTTCCTTAATTTAAAAATTCATAAAAATATTTAAAATCGGATTTAAATATTTTAAAAACGAGGCATCCTACACTGCTCAGAAAACTTTGATTAAAGTTAGGTCAATGTGACGCTGTCGACAAAAGTAGCGTTCCGACGGATGCGGCATTTACAACGGGTGCGGCGATTACGATATTTTTAAGCTTATTCAGGCCAATTTGAGGAGTGCGGCGTTTCTTCCATAAAATGCGGTACTTTATTTTTAATAATATCACTTCATTAAAAGCTTAAAAATATATACATTTATTCGAACTTTTTAGGTCTATTTTCGGAAAAAGAAAGTTATACGTCGATAGAAGTATTTCTTCTTATTGAAATAGAAGGGCGCTTTCACCAGGCATTTTTCTACTACTTCTGACGGTTTAACGAGGTGCCTGGGACAGTCTGCCCCACATCCCCGTGCCATAACAACTGGAGAGGTAACAGAAAAAACAGTCAGTAGTGACGTATGAAATGGTGAATTCGGGTTGGGTATTATCCTGCGACAAAATTGACCGCTGTTTCGTCTGATTGTCTAAGAAAAATTTGGGGATAGATATATCTTGAATGTATCTTTAAAAGACGTTGCTTTTGTAAACTTCAAATAATTCGAACCGACTTAAGCCTTTCTTTGCTTTACAAATGTAAAGGCGCTTTATTCAGTTTGATTTAAGATGGCTTCACCGTATGATTCTTCTTTCAACACTGTGCGTGAAATAGGGTCGATTAGTGGACCCCTTTTAATCCGAGAGGGATTTCTCGATATTTTATTATATTTTAAGCATTATTGCCAGGCTCGGACTGGCCCATCGGCCCGAGGGCCGGTGCGCCCTCGTCCGTGAGAAACTTAGGGGCGCTAAGTTTCTTATGGACAAGGATTCTGAATTTTTCGTAGTTCCGTTGTTGCACGTCAGCGGCTAGTGCAGCAACGAGAACTTCGCATCCTGCTAAGCCGGCTATTCGCAATCAGCTAGGTACAATAGAATAACGAAAAATATTGATTTTATTAAATATCACGATCGAGATTAGCTCGTTTTTACTCTGATTAACTGACTGAAGCAGAAATTAAAGATGAAAATCAAAGTTGGTATAGTATTAAAGTAATAATATTGAAGTATTACCATTTGTAACTACTTTTTGAAATATTAAGATGTATGATATAGAAGAAAGATTTGGGATTGGCCCATCAATCTAATTTAATATGTTATCAATCTCCAAACCAAAATTTAGGATTTGCATTTAATAGTAGATATTATTCCCAATCAATTGGTACTTATGTCTTTTCATTTGTAGGAGAATTAGTAGGGGGTGATAACTTTTCCCCCCATTACTCTTATAAGGTGTCCATTGGCCAAAAGAAAAAAATAATAAAATAAGAAAGCCATTGCCTTGATATCAGTCATCTACTACAAGGCAACCAGTGTTCTACTTGCTCTGAAACTTTTAGATTGTACTAGATTCGTTTTAGAAAGTTACGTGGCATTGTGTAGATTTGATGAAACTTTAAACATGCGCGGGAAATATAGAAAAGTCTTCTATCTAGACTCAGAGTTATAATATTAAGCCGTTCTCATACTTGGTGCTATGTGAATGTGTTAAAACCTTGTTAAACGAGATTACAACACAAGCAAGAAAAACTGACGTGAGTTTGTTAAAAATTTTGCATCCTCTGAAAATCTAAGGTTTGCGCCCTTTTCCCTGACCCAGTCCGACCCTAATTATTATTATTATATATTGAATGTTATTTTATTATAAGCAGTAATTATTAGAAGCGGCATTTGTGCATTTTATTTTATAAATATTTCGTATGAAGAGCTTGTGAAATATACAGTCATTGGAACTTTTATAATAAAACGAAAAATATAGTTATACGTCTGTAGAAGTCTTTCTTTAACTTGAATTAGCTTTCACCGAGCATTTCTCGGAAGTAAAAGATATTAGATATTTTCTTGTGGCAAATTTTCCGCTGTTTTGTGTGATTTTCTTCGAAAATTTTGGAAAAAGACATATGTTTCATCTTTCTTATAATGACGTTGATTTTGTAAACTTCAAATGTTTGCAGCCGATTGCCTTTCTTTACTTTATAAAAGGCGCTTTATTAAGTTTGCTTTAAGATGGCTTCACCGTATGATTCCTTTTTCAATAGTGCTTGAACGATGGCCGATTATTGGGTCACCGCTGTTTATATGGTTGCGATTTTCGATATTTTATTTGTTTGAAGTATTAGTAATATTATGTATTGTATATTATTTTATTATAAGCTGTAATTATTCGAATCTGCTTTTGTGCATTTTATTTTATTTTTTTCTTTTTAAAATATTTTGCACGTCATTTTATAAAATAAAAGCGCGAGTTTGGAGTCTTAAAACTGAACTATCTATATTTATATAGTGTTCAGTTTGTATAGTGTTCAGTAATTTATTTATTTTTCATTGGGGGCGACACTAAACTCTGAAAAAGCAGAATTATTGTTTTCTAGTTATATGTACTACAATCGTTCGAACTTTTCAGAAGAATATTTTTCGGAAAAAAGAGAGTTTTCCGTCGATAGAAGTCTTTCTCCAGCTTGAATTAGCTTTCGTCGGACATTTTTCGAAAGTCAAAGAGGGCATTATTCTGTGACAAAATTGCCCGCTGTTTTATCTGATTTTCTGAGAAAAATCTGGAAAAAGAAATCTGTTTCATATAACGATGTCGGCTCGAATTATTTGAAGTTTACAAAAGCATCATGCCTTTCTTTACTTTATAATATAAAAGGCTCCTTTTTCGAGTTTGGTTTAAGGTGACTTTGCTGCATCATTCTTCTTTCAACGCCATGTATGAACGAGGGGCGATGATTGGGCCCCTTTCTCATCTGGGCGGAATTCTTTTTATTTTATTTTTCAGTTATGAGCGGATATGATGACTAAATGCTTTTAATAGAGGGCGGAGGCCTCACTTACGTGTTATCGGAAAAATCTCGTGTCGTGGTGGTACTTAATACCGCAGTTCCAGACCCACCCTCTTTTGCGCTTTAAATGCTAGCGTGGCATGAAAATGATTGAGTGAGTGAGTTTATGGGAGATATATAGTCTTTTAGAAGATAATGCAATAATAATCACTTAAGGTTGATATAATAAAATCTTTATTAGTTATTATTTTATCATCTAGAATTTAACTATGGGACGATCGTTGAGGTGTAGCATTGGGATGGACCGAAGTAGCAATTTTGCCGAATACCGAAGCTTCGGTCGAAGTGTATACCGAATATTCGGTATTCAGCAACCGAATACTTAAAAAAATTTAATACACATTTTTGCATATACTATTAGCTTTTTTAATAAACTAAATTAAAATTAAATTCTCAATAATTTAATTCAGTTCTCACAAATTCATTAAACCATCACTTTATTTTATTATTTTTTTTTTTTATCACTAGTCAATACCCAAAATAACCTCTGAAAATATTAAATTATACAGGCTATTATTAAGACTAAGCATTGTCAGAAAAAGAAAGGTTCATTCAAATGAAAAGAAACAATGTTACCATTAAGCTGATTTACTGATTGTCGAAGTCTAATTATAAACATATTGAATAGGAATGTTCTCACATACAAAAGGTATCATATCAACTTGTACATTTAACCCTTTTTTTGTCAAATTATTGATAGATATTTATATTTCGATTAATATTTTAAGATTGTGGCATTGAAGATAACAAATTTCAGCGATTTTAATTTAATGGTTATAAAATCTATAGGATAGGCATAGGAGTATACTTATTTGATGTGTGTATTTTCTTAAATATGCACCTTAAATATACAGAGATGAACTCTGATATACTTATTTGATGTGTATATTAAAGAAAATACACATTAAATAAATTTAAAAGAAAGTAATGTAGAGTAATTGAAATTAAATGAAAAGGGAAAGATGCCCATCTCCCTTACTTTTTTCCCCCTCTATTGTAGACAGTTGTTTTGATTTCACCCCTACGTCGACTATTTTAGGAAGGAAAAACTTTTTTTTAAATTAAAAATGGCTTTGGCTTGTTTTTTGTAGTGCAGCTGAACTCTGAACTCATGCACATAATACTGAAACTCATCGTTTTGCCTATTCTACTTCTAAGTAAAAGATAATTCTTCTGCTTCTAAGAAAATACTTATCTGCAACTATTCGGCCGAATACTTATAAGTATTCGGCCGAGCCGAATATTCGGTTTACATGCCGAACCACCGAATACCGAATCGACTATTCGGTATTCGGTCAATCCCTAGTTTAGAACCATGTCAACCCCTTGGAGGGCGGTATTTATTATCTAAACCACTTAATTTTAGTCAAAATTTATACAGAATTTTTCGAGATGTATGATCTTTTGAGATCTGTATATCGCATATGATATTTGAGCTATGTATATATGTATATCATACAATTTGATATTTGAGCTATGTAATCATACAATTTGATATTTGAGCTATGTATATCATACAATTTGATATTTGAATTATGTATATGTATTTAAAACCTGATCTTTTGAGGTACGGTTTTTAGAATGTAATGCAATAATAATCACTTGAGGTTGAATTAATAAAACTTGTATTATTTAATGTGTCATCATCATCCATAATATAACTATCGAAAAATCGTTGAGGTTTCTAGCTGAGTTAAACCCTTGAAAACCGGTAGTTATTATATAAATCTCCAAATTTTAATCAAAATTTGTACCAAAATATTTTGATATACGATTTTTGATATTTGTATGTAATGTATGATATATGAAAGTATTCTAAGTCATAGAAAATATTTGATTTTTATCACAGTCTATGAAAGGAGGCCCCTGATTAAAAATCAGGCCCTGTGTTTCCGTTTGGCTTGATCTGACCATGTATTTAAGGTAAACAGTATTAAAAATAATGCTTAATATTTCCAGTCTGCCCTATTTTATTTAATTATTTAATATTTTTGGTCGTTGAAAAAGGATCCGTTGATTATATTTTCTTAGATTTTAACTATAAATAGTTTGTAATAGTTTGGCAAAGAAATACAGAAGGATTTGAAACTGAATTTTTCAAACACCCAGAAAACGATCTCGCGCGCACACACGCACACACACACACAAAAAATCGCAATAAAATGCGTGCTTGGAACTAACGCGGTAGAAGGTGCTTTTGGATTTAGGGAGAAAATGAGTTTACTACCCAATATGTACAGTATAAGTTTTTTTTTGGTTGTTGTTTTCTTTTTCTTTTTTTTTTTTTTTTTTTTTAAGGCAGCTCTAAAATCCATATTGGCTACTTTCTAATGCATTTTTTAATTCATTTTTGTTCATAAGCACCTAAAATTAGGAGAAATTCTTTAATCGAACTACCTGTTCCAGCTTTCGATAAAGGCAGAGGACCTTTCGGAAAATGCTGTCAAAGTTGGCTTTTTGAACCGAATACCCAGACGGGAGAGCGCAGGAAAGGAAAAGAACTGCCGTCATAAACAACATTCGCTTATAACTCCATTTAAAGAAAAATGAAAAAAAAAAACATTTCAAAAATCATGCTTGCAAATATTAGGCTTTTACGTTTAAAAATGAGTCAGAAAATGTGCCAGAAAGTTTCGTGTTGTTGAGTTGAGCGGAACAATTCTTTTTTTTTTTTTTTTTTTTTTTTTTTTTTAGAACTACTTTAAATATTTTTTTAATGGTAGAGTTTCTTATAAATTTGGAAAAAAATAAAATTGAAAAAGTAAATTAAGCTAATGCCAGAGAACATATACTTTTTATCTGATTCGATATACTACAAAATTGAATCGAAATCCAGCCCGTATTTAGAAAAAAATAAATAAAGGGTGGTATTCTTCTAGAAATAATCTTGTTTGTCGGAATTGCATTTTTCCGTTTCGTTGTCTTTTTTTTAGGATGTAGGCAACAGTAATTTAGTCCCTTGTTTTGTGGTAGGAAAGCCACGGGAGATAATCCCATCTTCTCCCTGTGATGCGGTGTATTCTAGTACCGACTTCTTTTACGATTCCTATTCTAGACATAGTTTTGAAAATTTTATTTTATTTTTCCGTCTGTGAAGGTAATACTTTTATTTTTAAACCGACTTTCTTGTTTTAATATACAGGGTGTCTCAAAAAAGGTTGGAATACGCTTTCAATTTTTATCTGTTGGAGAAAATTGTAACACAGATATGTGAAGGCAGGAGAAAATTTGCTTCGATGAAAAAGCATACTTTTGAAATGATAAACAGCGATGAAATGTCGTAATTATACAAATACTAAGAAGAAGGAAAAGAAACAGACTCAAATAAACAGCCCAGTATTACGAAGTAACAGATAACAGTAGAGATAATCTGCCTCAAAACAGCAATGCACATCACTTTCGATACGTTGGCATAAATTAGCCAAAAAATCGCCTACATTTTTAACAAAATGATAAAAATAGACACGATTTGGCGAAATAATGAAAAACCCGTAGAGAATAAGTATTATGACATATAACGTATTATTTCGTCATCAAAGAATAAAATTCGTATAATAACAATAACATTCCAATAAATCATCACATCCTTTAGCATGACAACAGAAAAATAAGTTTTGATTCAGTAATTAAACTGACAAGTCAAATTGTTCTTTTTGATTAATGATCTGGTTTTTCCAAGGACAAATACATTTTTATTATAAAAGATGCATAAGGTTTAAAGCTGTTATTTATATAACGTTTATTGCACCGCGGAAATAGATTGTGTCAACGAAATCTTATTAATTTTCAAGATGAAATAAATGAAAAGCATTATTTGATTCCAAATGATTCAATAATAATCATTTCCGCAAATTTTATGCCTTTTAACCATTTCAGGGGCAACGTAATTCTGTTGCTAAAATGTTGAAATGATTGAATGCCACCAGAATTTATAAACAAATGGATTTGGAAATAGATTGTTTTCTTTAAGCACAATAAAAACAAAATCTTATTAAAAAATTCAAGATGCCATTTGGCTGTTTAGAATTAAAATGAAGTCATATAAATAATCACTAGCCACGAAACTTATTTGGGTACCTATAAAAATAAATTTGTGACTGTTTCAAAAAGTTCCGTGTTGTTAAGAGTAGTTTTTAAGAAAACGTAATACACATGAACAGGGATTACAGGTCGTCATTCTCATGTTCACCCCTCCGTACACACACAAACATCACATGGGCTCAGAAACATCGATCTTGTGTTGTCGGAGAGCGGAGATCAGTTTACTTTTTGCTATCATGTGACGAGCCTGCTCGTCTCGCCACCCTTTAGCTCTGCATCTTCACATTTCAAATTCAGAAATTTGAAACCGTTAAAATACGACCCTAGTCGAAGTCGCAGACCGGAAGAAAAAAAAATGCTATCAGGGTTTAGTGACCGTTAAACTTTACCTGTAATAAGCTTTGAACTTTTTAGATCTTATTATTTATCTTTTTTTCTTTTCTAGTGTCATTCGCCACATATATACGTTTCTAAAGATAACTAATCCGTAGTTACTATTATTATGATTAGTATATTATTACCAGGTTAAAACCTATGCCCGGGTTAAACCTTTATGTACTGAATTATGAATGCATGAAAATTTTATCTTCTAAAGCATTTTTCGTGAATTGTTTAAACTACATTAGAAGATTTGCATAACCATTTAATAAATATTAGAAGGATTTTAGAAGGATTGAAGGATTTAAAAAGATTCATTAAATTTGAATTTGTATGGATTTTGTGCGGTATTTACAGCCCCACTCAAATCTTTTATTTTAAATATTTTTCTTAGTATTTTGTAGAATTAGGAAATGTACAAATATAATGTTCTTACAATAGAAATAATATTTCCGAATTGAAAAATCCCCCCCCCCCTAAAAAAAATGCAAAGGTAAAGAGGCAAAAGAAATCATCCTTTTAAAAATACTTCTGTTTTGTGTAACCCATAATGCGTTTGGAACAAGGTAAAGTAATGTATCTATAACTCATTCTAAACTGTATTACAACTAATCGTGTATTAAATGAATTTTATAACAAGTTATTTTAATGGTACTTGTAAGTATCGTCAGTATATAAAGGGTTAAATATACTTACTGCCTTATATTTATAGAGTTATGACGATTTTTAGCACAATTTTACAAAAAAATCATTTTTGAGAAAAATAAGAAAACAACTTTCAACTTTTTTTTTTTTTTTTTTTTAAGTTTGTGAGAAATATAGATGTTTAAAAAGCTTTATGATCATAAAGTTTAACCTCTTTTTTTAACAGTAAGTTTTTGAATTGAAATGACAAAAATTTGTAAAAAATATAAATGTTTAAAAAGCTCCAAAATCATAAAATTTAACCCTTTTTTTTTTAGCAGTAAGTTTTGGAATTGAAATGATAAAAGTTTGTAAAAAATGTAAATGTATAAAAAGTTCCAGGATCATAAAATTTAACCTCTTTTTAGGTGCTTTCATAATTATATAAAAACATAGCACCTATAGTCGTTGTCTGGTCCGCTTATAACAGGGCAAAAACTATCCAACCGAATGGTTTGAAAATTAATATTCATATAATCGTTGCAGAAGTCGAGTTTGTCGAGTCATTTGAAATTTTAAAATCAAATGAATGAATTATGAAAATTAAATCAAATCTTGAATGATATTAATAAAAGTTTTCTTCATTCTATTAAATCCTATCCTACGTAATTAATTCCCATGATAGGTTAATGATTGGTGATTAAGTCCTACTTGAGATGATCATATTATTTCCGTATTACTGAATATAGCCGTAATAAATTTTGTATTCATGCATTTTTTTCATAAAAATGCAACAGTTATGGCACCAAGATCTGAATATTGATAAAACTAGTTATAGTACAAACGCACCTCATTTGCCACGTTTGACGTACAGTTTCCGATTTTTTTTTTTTTTTTTTTTTTTTATTTGAATTTGAATTATAAAAGTTTGTAAGAAATATAAATGTTTAAAATGCTCCAGTATCATAAAGTTTAATCTCTTTTTTTTCTAAAACAATAAGTTTTTGAATTGGAATCAATATAAAAATTGGCATTTAAAAGACATTCTCACAATCTTGTGACTTTTAAGTCCCTGAATAAAATTTTGTATTTTAGTACATATTCTTGTGGGGGTTTTTTTCTTATTTTCGTATACTGGAGAAAATTCCATTGCATGACTGCATAACAATATTAACTAGATAAATAAGTTTTGGACGATGTTGGGGGTCCAAATATCCAGGAAACTACTATACCGTCCCGTGTCCCTGATGCTGATTTTTAAGTTTGGAGCTGTCTGTATAAAACTGTTTCATTAAAAGTAATTCGATGTAATTTTATTTTTCCGAAACTGGGACTATTGTTTTATATAAATATGTAGCAAAAAATTAACCTGCATACATTTTTACGGTTGTTATTATTCTTTTAACTCTGTCCCTGGGTTTTAGATTCCTTACCTTCCCTCTTCTAAAATTATACAGAAAATCACTTCATAGGCAGCCACAGAATTTTCTTCAAGTTTTTTTCTCATGCAGAAGTATGCTTGAGAAAGAATGTCTAAAATTCTTTGACAGAAAATACACTGCAGAATTTAAATCGGCATTTAAATGTCAATTTCAAGCATCGTGGCTTTATGGGTAGTCTTACCGTTCCCAAGGTTTATTCCTGCACTTTTCGGGGTAAATTAAATTTTTTTTTAATTTAATCTAATGTAAATAACTGTTTCTAAAAATCAATGGGCATTGTGGCTATCACTTAGTCTTAACATGATTTGCCTAAAAATAGGTGATAATTTTCATTACCGTCCCATCCTTACCATCCCTTTTTCCCCCGTTACCGTCCCTTTTTTCCTATACCTTCCCCCTTTTTTATACCTTACCGTTCCTTCTTTAACACCCCTTTAAGACAATGTTATACCAAAATTTTGTACTAAAAATACTACATTGTTATTATTTCTTATTTGAATTTCCTGTGGGTATTATGCAAATTCATTATAAGTAAAAATTTAGAAGAAAATAAAAAGTTTTAGTGGTAAAATGATAAGGAAAATTAAACTCGCAAGTTTAACTTAAATCTCAGTTAAATAAAAAAAAAAAAAAAAATTCGCTGCTGACCCTTTTTTCTTTACCTTGAATGATTAAGGCATTCGTCTATCAGATTAAAATGTTATTTTAACAAGTTTAATTTCACCATATTTTAATTGCTGAAAGTCCAAAGAATGTGAGAATGCCCCATACAGAAATCTTAACCAACACTATTTGAAACATACGGCTTCTTGAAAGGAAAGTTCGATATGAACAAGGAGCACACAGGGTTCTTCTCTTGTTAACGTCATGGAGATGAGATAATTCAAGTCTATGGCTAACGCATGTAATCGCATAGCATTCTGTTTTCCCCACCTCTACTCAAAACATCCTCCGAGATTTCCTCCAGTGATCAATGCATTCCAGACCAACAAGATCAGCTCCGAGATAAGTCTTCTCCCAAACGTCTTCCATCTCGAGTGAATGTGTTGTGTGGGCCCCCCTTGCAAGGGCCTCGCAGCATGATGCCGAAATGGGTTCTCGGCTCACTCCTTCTTTAGAATTCAACCTTAGCGGGTGTGTGGCTATTTAGGTGCTTCTTGTGTTTATGAAACTGGCAACAACCAACCTGGAATAGTCCTAAAATCTTCTGGATTATAAATTATAGTTTTTCTTCTAAACTGCAGGTAATAATATTTTTTTCATTTTTTACATAAATTATAAATATTTTTTCAAGAATTAAATTTATCCTTAAAGGAATTATGATTTTCCTAATGTAGTGAAAAACTGCTGAGATGGAATCGTAAGGCACAAGAGTAAAATTCCGTTTTAGTCAGGTTTTCATCTTAGCAAATGCACGTTGTAATTTTATTATATTATTTTCGCCATTGTGATAGACAAGTTTCACTGTAAAATTCATCTACTTTGTAGAAATGGGTTATTTAGTGCAAAAGATTTGTTGAAGCAAAAATTTAAACAATCGAAAATCGGTGATTTTAATTTCGAATGCTGGTGGGGTTTTTTTCCCCTCTTGCTTATTTGAAGATTCACTGTATTATTTAGTTGCTTCGCTAGATTGTACTTACAAGGAATCCTCATACATAAATTCTAACGAATTTGTAATCTGATTGCATGTTCATAATTTATTGCCATAAATTTTAAACGTAAATATGGCCAAACTTCGAATATTTAGTTTTTAAGGTGAAAAAACAAGATTCAACTTGTGAACTATTTTCAGTTACATTGTAGGATGCCGGAAGAATATTTATGCTAGTATTTGAACATTTTTAAAATGCTCAATAGTTTGCATATTTCGTCGAGATGTTTGTGGGGATTGGTGTTTTAGGGTAACGCGCTCGCTAGCGGAATCAAGTATAGTCAGGGTTTTGTCCTATCTGCAACCTAGAACGCTTTCTTCTTCTTCTTCTTCTTCTTCTTTTTTTTTTTTTGTGCTATTTAAATGTTATACGTTTTAAGCACAATTGAAAATTACAGAAGCTTGGAATGTTTTGATATTCTTTATAAAATATACTTTCAGAACTATTTGTTTGTAGGTTTTTTATTTTTGTATGGTTTTCAAAATAAATATATCTACTGAGGAAAACTAAGATAATTTGCGTCTAAGAAATTGTTATGTAACTTTTAATACTTTTATAAATTAGGCAGAGTTATGAAATGGTGCATCTTTTTTATTGTTTTACTTTATTGAATTCTCTATGAAAATTTTATTAATTAGTTGCAGTAACATATCTCAAAAGAAGCAATAAAATGTTAAAACAGTAAAAGCTCGTGGGTACATTTTTAGCAATTGTATAATTATTGAAAATCTTCTACAGACATTTAAACTACAATGTTTAAACGCAGAATTATTTTCCCTTGCAAAAATTTAAAAAATGTGAAACTAAATTTTCTCGATAAATTAGTTTTTATTTTAGCTAGAAAAATATTATTTTAACCTTTTCTATCCCAAATTATAAATTCATGAAAATTTCATCTTCTAAAGAATTCTTCGTGAAATTTTGAAACTACATTAGAAGATCTGAGGCATTCTCACAATCCTTTGACTTTTAAGCCCCTGATTAAATATTTTTTTTATTTTAGTATACAGTGAAACCTCCCTGCGCGACCACCTCCCTGAGCGACCATTTTTTCATGGAACGAAATTTATTCCCATAGGCTCAATACTAATTTTACCTCCATTCAGAGACCATCCCAGTTGAACCCCCTCCATGAGCGACCGATTTTTTTGAAGAAAATAAAAGAAATTCAGTTTTTTCCTGGTATCTTGAAGAAGGTTTTATTAAAAAAAGTGTTTAAACTCCTTTGTGCCTTTTTAGGCAATGAATTTAACTTTGATGACGAATTAAGAATGACGGTCCATAAACTCCCCTGCGCTATTCTGTCAGTAAACTGCCAAAGAAATAGATAAATTAATAAAATCGTCATTATTTGTTTCCGTTCAAAAAAAAAATTGCATTTATTTACTGAACTTCGAAAGGACTTGGAAATAAAAGTTATAAAAGATAAAACCGCAAAATCAAAGCAGACGTCAAGGTATTCATTTTTTAAAGTCTGCAGTAATTAACTTTTGTTTTGATACTTAAATTTTCATATTTTTCCTTAATGGGAAAAATAAATTTTAGTAACGTTAATTGTTACCTTTTACAGCAATTAAAATCTAGATTTAAACATGACATCCATTAAGCAACCACCTCTCGGAGCGACCAATTTTTATTGGAACGCTACGTGGTCGCTTTAGGGAGGTTTTACTGTATATTCATCTGTGTTTTTTTATTTCATGTACTGGAGAACATCCCATTGCATGACTGTATAACAATATTAACGAGATAAATAAGTTTTGGACGGTGTTGTGGGTACAAAAATACCAGGAAATTCCTATACCGTCCCGTGTCCCTGATGCTGATTTTTAAGTTTGGAGCTGCCTGTATAAAATTGTTTCAATAAAAGTAATTCGATGTAATTTTTTTCCAAAACTGGGACTATTGTTTTATATACATATGTAGCAAAAAATTAACATGCACACATTTTTAGGGTTGCTATTATATTTTGAATTCTGTCCTTGGGTTTTAGATTCCTTACCGTCCCTCTTGCTAAACTTATACAGAAAATCACTTCAGATGCAGTCACAGAATTTTTTTCAACTTTTTTCTCGTGCAGACGTTTGCCAGAGAAAGAATGGCTAAAATTTTTTGACAGGAAATTTACTGCAGAATTTAAATATCAATTTCAAGCATCGTGGCTTTATTGGTAGTCTTACCATCACCAAGGTTTATTCCTGCGCTTTTCGAGGTAAATTAATTTTTTTTATTATTATTTAATCCAATGTAAATAACTGTTTCTAAAAATCAATGAACATTATGGCTATTACTTTAGTCTTAACATGATTTGCCTAAAAATAGGTGGTAATTTTCCTTACCGTCTCATCCTTAAACATCCCTTTTTTTTCATTACCGTCCCTTTTTTTCCTATACCGTACCCCTTTTTTTCCTTACCATCCCTTCTTTAACACCCCTTTAAGAAAATGTTATACCAAAATTTTGTACTAAAAATACTACATTGTTATTATTTCTTATTTGAATATCCTGTGAGTACTATGCAAATTCATTATAAGTAAAAAATCTAGGATAATAAAAAGTTAAAAGAGAATAAAATGATAAGTAAAATTAAACTCGCAAGTTTAACTTAAACCTCAGTTAAATAAAAAACAATTTGGCTGCCGACCATTTTTTCTTTGCTTTGAATCATTAAGGCATTCGTCAAGTTAGGCAAGTTTAAAATTTTATTTTAGTAAGTTTATTTTCACCAGATTTTTATTCCTGAAAAGTCAAAAGATTGTGAGAATGCCCAATTTACATAATCATTTAATAAATTTTAGAAGGATTTTGTCAATTAAAAGTAATTAATTAATTAATTAATGAAAATTAAATTTATTGGGATATTTATAACTTCACTCAAATTTTTTATTTAAAATATTTTTTTTTAATTTTGTAAAATTAAGAAATGTACAAATATAATGTTCTTACAGTGTAAATATAAAAAGATTTCGGAATTGAACCCCCCCCCCCCCCATTTATTTTTACCCAATAATTACAGAAAAATTTCCGGTTTTAATCGGAAAAAAATTTTCGGTAATTTAAGGGTAAAAATACCCGTAAAAAACGGAAATAGTACTGGCGTCTAGATTGCCAGTAGTATTTCCGTTTTTTAGTCCGTTTTTTTTTTTTTTTTTTTTTTTTTTACAGTGTATCATCGTATTTTGTATAGCGATTACCATTAAACTGACTCCTTCTTTGATGCTCTTCTGAAGCACATTTTGCATATTTTTTCTTTAAAAAGCTAATAAATACTAAGAAGTCGAATACTGTTACAAAATCAGGAAAGCATTGCTCCAGGGAAAAAAAAAACCCTGCTTTGTTTCAAATTTAAGCACTTAATAGCAAATAAAACTGTGAAAAACCATGAAAGTAAACAAATTTGGCGAAAGTGGAAGTTGAAGTTAATATTTTAAAGCTTTCTTATTATTGTTTAATGCACGTAACAAATAACAATTGCCGAATTTTAGCATATTTCCAAAATTACGATAATGTGAAAGCACGAATACAAAATGTAAACATGCCATGACAGTAGTTGCAGGGCTGTTAACTCTGAAATGAAAGGGTGATGTCTACATTTTCCCTAATATCTCAGTAAATAATTATCACACAGTTAAAAAGTTGGTATCAACTTGCAATAAACTTTCTAACGATGTAAAAATATATCAATCGATTTTCGAAAATTTTAAAAGTGTACTGTCCCCAAGGCTGTTCTCAAATCCAAAGGCACTACTTTCTGACATATTTTATAATTCATTTTTCAATCAATATTAAAACTATACTTCTAAATTTACGCAATAATGATACATATTTCTAAATTTTATATTATTTACATATTTACAACGAAATTGGGAATTTCTAGAAAATTCCTTCAAATTCTGAAAGCCAATTTTTTCTCAAAATTTCGCCAAATTTAGCGCTATTCTTTCATTTGGCACCAAGCATGTGCTTTGGCATTGTTTACCTTGAAAGTCGATTTTCTCGTCAAAATCTCGGCAAATTCTCGTCAGTGTCGCTAATGTTTCGTCAAATTTGGCAAAGTGTTGCCAACTTTGCAACTTCGTTTACTGTCAACAGTTCAACAACTTAATAACTGTATCAACCATCATTCCTATTGAAATGTATTGATCCGTAATGACCCCAAAATGACCCACTAATCAAATTTTCTCAAACATGTGATCTCGCCCAATGGTCTTCTCGTGCCCCAAAACGGTTGGATACAAAATTTAGTCAAAATCGTTAAAGCCGCTTTTTAGATAAAATTCCGTAAAATTCTTCAGAATGAGCTGCACTTTTGTATTCGCATACTTGAAGCATCGATAAATTAATTTCTGTTAAAAAATTCATAGATTATATTTCATATTATATATATACACACACACACATATATATATATTTGAAAATTAATTTTTTAAAATGTACATATCGAAATAATCGGATTTTTAGCTACTTCTGTGATTGTGAAATTAGTAGCGATTAAGCTCAAATGATCGAAAAACTTCTGGATTATAAATTGTAGTTTGTCTTCTAAAGTACAGGTAAAAACACTTTTATATTTTTTACATAAATTAGAAATACTACTATGAAAAGAATTTAAATTTCACCTTGGAACTTTTGTTTTCTAAATCTTCACTTTGGAAAAAGTAATAATTTTACAAAATTATTTATTTTTTCAACCTAAATAGAGGAGTATATCTTCAACTATAATCTTCGTTTCTTTTGTAAACCAACTGGAGAATTTTTATACTTCTACGAATGTTCTCAAACAATGTGCCGCCTTTTCACAACATATCCTCACGAAATATATTCAAAAGAACTCGCCTGCGGATATCGCGTTTCTACGTGGATATAAGTGAAGGTTAAAGGAGAGAAATTTTCAAGCCTCTTTTTGAATTCAAGTGGAAAAACATTTACGCAACAAAATATGAACCGTTTTCTATTTATTTTCACGGGAAAAGAAGGTGTATTCACAAAACATTTTTTGCCTAAGGTATTAACAAGGAAATTTTTAGCTGAAGTTTTGAAAACAAAAATTACTTTCTATTATGAAATTCCTTTAAAATTTTTAATATTTGGTATTTGTTAAATTTATACAAGCGCATTCTGATGTACTGCTAAATCCTTATACTATCTTATTAGTAAGTAGTGCGAATTATCAGTATGTTTTTATTGAGTTTGATAAAAAAAAAAATTTCACTTGTATATCTTTTTAATTTTCAAATGTTTACTTTGCTCATTATGCTTATTTGTGTTCTTTATATTGTTTTTCTGCATGTGTATTAAATTAGACAATCGTGTTTATGCGTCGCGTATGTGTTTCCAAGTCCACTGTCACACAAAGTAGGACATAGAGTCAGTAAAAGCAGAGGACATAGAGTCAGTAAAAGCTGGACAGTGGCTTCTAAATCAGGACACAAGAATTCACTAAATCCTACGATCGAAATCTGAACATGCCTATAACGGAAAACATTCAGGCTCCTTACGGGAGAAATAGTATGCAAATATACCTGCTACGACGAAAATCTGCCTAAAACGGAACTTTTCTGTGGTCACTTGAAATTCCGTCTTAGAGCGTTTTACTGTATTAAATAAACACAATAATCTTATATAATAAAATATGGGAAAGCGGAATCGCTGGGGGTCCGAAAAAAAATTCCGTTTTGGGAGGGTTTCCGATTGAGCAGCTGTAATTATGGGGTTATTAACTACGCAGGGACTATGAAATTGTTACGTTTGAAGTAGGATTCCGTTATACACAGCTGCCCTTTTCACAAGTTTTGTTAATCAAAATACATAGGTTTCACACCTATAAAAACAAAATTGGTAGGAGGAACCGGAAAGTATTCAGTTTTAGCAGGTAGATTTGTATGCTATTCCATTCGACGGAATCACAAAATTATTCCTTTATAGACAAGTTTTATTTTCGTTTTACTGTATTTTGATTCGATATAGACTAAAAAATAGCTTGATACTAAAAGGAAAATAAAAGAATTTATGCATCATGAAAAATAGGGACATTAGGCGTCCCGCGCTAGGGCTCCGCGGGACGGTCTTGCACCTAAAAATCCGGACATCCCGCGTAAATCGGGACAGCGGACAACACTACGTATGATGGACATTGAATAACATGATTTTTTTTGTCATTTAAAACATGAGTTACGATTGCGAAACAGCTTTTAAAACACGAGTTAAGATTGCAAAACAGCACTTAAAGCATATTTAGAAGGAGATTTAAAACTCCAAATATCTCATTAAAATATTCGCAAAACCTTTCTAACATCTATAAAGGGACCTTTAATATTTTACTTGTTTCTAACAAGCAAGCAGTTAAGTTACATTTGTTGATACATAAACGGTTCTTTTTTATCCCGCAAAATGTTGATTTTTTTCCCTTTCATATACTTTTTTTTTCGACCAAAATGGAAGACTACCTTCAATTACTCTACGTTTTTCTGGAAAATTAACTGGAGAAATTTTATAATTAATTCTACGGGAGTTCTTCTCAAAGGAATGTGCCGCCTTTTCACAACATATCCTCTCGACTGTATTCAAAAGAACTCACGCCAGATATAATGTTGCTATTAGGATGGTTATACATTAACGATAAAATGAAAAAAATAACCCTTCAAAGAGTTTATTTGAGTTCAAGTGGTAAAATATTTTAGTAATAAAATATGAAACTCGTATTCTTTTTATTTTGATGCGAAAAGTAAAAAAGAAAAAAGAAAAGTGCCCAGCTAAACTGAAGGCATTGAGCTCACAGGCTATTCACACTAATTGTATATTATACTCTTATTTTAAAGAATAATGCCCCTCAAAAAAAAAATAAGTGAAGGGGAATTAGCCCCCGTTTCCCCCTTTATACTTAACCAGTGAACCTCCAAATCTAATCAGGGAAGCTCCTTAACATAATAAAACGGTATACCAAATTTGGAGCAAATCGAATAATTCTGCATGAAAAACCCGTTTATCTAAATTAAGGGGGGTGGACTAGCCCCCTTTTCCCCCTTTATCCTTAACCAATGAACCCCCAAAATCAATCAGGGAAGTTCGTTAACATAATAAACCGGTATACCAAATTCGGAGCAAATCGAATAATTCTGCATGAAAAACCCAATTATCTGAATTAAAAGGGGTGGACTAACCCCCCTTTTCCCCCTTTATCCTTAACCAATGAACTCCCAACACTAATCAGGGAAGCGCCTTATCACAATGAACCTAGAAAAAAATTTTGAAGCAAATCGGATGTTTCTATCAAGAGTTATCGCGTTACGTACGTACCTACATACGTACTGTATAAATACGTACGTACACACAGAACCGGCGGGCACATAAGCTCTCAGGCTTTGATAGCCTGTGAGCTAAAAAAATAGCAAAATACTTTTTAGGTCCGTTCGTAATTAAACAGTACACTCCCTCAAATCCGTACAGCTTGGGACCAGAAGTTGTGCAGATTTTAGAATTTTTATGGATTTCTGGTTATTGCTTTGTTTGCAATTTTTAAACGGTAATTTAAATGTAATAATGCAATCAAAATTATAATGAATGCTTCAATATAATAAAATATCAAAATAATTAAGTAAAGTAATAAAGTAAAATGATAAAAAGTAAGATAATTTAAAAAATGATTAAATTATAAAAAGTGGAAGTCAAATAATTAATGTATAATTACATACATACATAATAAAGATGAGATACATTTTCCTTAAGTTATTTAAAGAAACTTTCCTCACAAAGGTAACCTATTAATTTACATCAAAATTATAAAGTAATGAAGTTTTATTTTAGGTTTAGCCAGTCTTAATAATCAAAAAAGATTGATTAATATATAATAAAAAGATTGTGATTACCAGTTATATCAGCAATATCTTGGGTTTTTTTCAGAAATAAATTTATGCTTCCTTCATGAAAAACCACAAGTTCAGTCATATTATCGAAAATTACATATTAAAATACATATGGAATAATATAAAACTAAAAATTTATGTAATTTTGCCGTACATCTGAACTGAAAGTTTCATTGTTTACATCTGTAGTGATGTGCGGATTTTAGAGTTGTGAATTTGAGGAAGTCTACTGTATAAATACCTAGCACCTATAGTCGTCGTCTGTCTGTCCCTATATCACAGTGCAAAAACTACCCAACCGAATGGTCTGAAATTTAATATATATTGTATAATCGTTGCAGAATTTTATGAAAATTTTATGAAGAAATTTTATGAATCAATTTTATGAAAATTTATAAAGAAATTTATGAAAATTTTATGAGAATTTTATGAAAATTTTATGCAGAATTTTATGAAAATTTTATGAAAATCGAACCAAAACTTAAAAAGATATTAATAAAAGTCTTCTTCATTCTATTACATCCTATCCTACGGAATAAATTCAATGATGTCCCATGATAGGTAATGATTCTAGGTTGCCATGGTAATAACGTCCTATTTAAAATGAAGTCCTATTATTTCCGTTATTACTGAATTTAATATATAGAATCAGGGCTCGAAATGTACCGGAGCAAACCGGAACGGTGTTCCTGTTCGTGAAATTGTAACAAATATTGTCCGGTTCGTGAAAGTATGGAAAATATTGTTCCGGTTCGTGGAATTATTAAAAAATATTATTACAGTTTCATACATATACCTTACTATGCTCTCTGTAACTTTTTTTTATACAGTAAAGTCCCGATTATCCGAGTTACAATGGATCAAACTCACTTCGGATAAGCAAAAAACTCGTATAAACCGGATTTACACAAATCGTCACCAACTAAGGAGATGAAATATAATTTTATGATACTAGTAACATTTCTTTGGTGTACATTTCCGTTACTTTTAAGAAAAACGGGGGATGAAATTGTTTTTTTCAATCTAACTTATACCTTTGGAATGGATCATTGTCTTCTGTTGTCTCCATAAAAAAAAAAAAAAAAAAAAAAAAAAAAAAAAAAAAAAAATTATGGCCATTTTTTTCCCCCATTCTGACCAGAAAATCAGAGTTCTAACTTTTTACGGCTGCTATTTCATCTTCACCTAACACTTCATTTATAATGGCTGTTTCATAACAATGGAAGCCATCAGTCCATCAGTAGAATATAACTCGGTTAAAGCGGAAACTCGGTTAAGCGGGACTCGGATAATCGAGACTTTACTTTAAAAAGAAAAAAAAATAGTCTACAATAATTTTGAAATAGCCTCCCGGTTCGTGGATTTTTCCATTTCGAGCCCTGTATAAAATCGTAATAAATTTCGCATTCATGCATTTTTGCATAAGAGTGCAACAGCTATTGCACCAAGATCTGAATATTACGAACGCACTTCATTTGCCAAGTTGTACGTACAATTTTCGACTTGTTATTAGTAGGCTGCGAATTATAAGTATACAGTCGAACCCCTCTATAGCGAACCCGGTATATAACGAACTCACGGATATAACGAACGTAGATTTTAGTTCCACCGGTTTCCTATTGTATTTAATGCTAATTTATCCTTTTATAGCGAACCTCCGTTAAGAATCGGCTATAACGAACAATTTTTTCAGTCGACCACTCAATTTTTTTAAACTTTTCCGCAGTTGTGAAAACAGCACTTCGACTCTAATTTCATAAGAAAATGTATGCCGGTCAGTGAAACACGGTGCAAATCAGCAATAAGTCTGTTTATTAAAGAGTAGAAACAACTGCATTCTTTCCCTTTTACGATAGCCACTCTGCAGGTGTGAATAACAATTAAAGGTAAAAATGAATTTATTTCCATTTGTCTTCATTTTTAGTTAATTTAATTAGTATTGTGTCAGTTTAATGTAATCGATTTTAGTCAATTTAATTAATTAATGATAATTTTTAATAGATTTTTTCATTTTTTTAATGCATTGTTATTGAATAAACATAACTAATCAGCTATACAATTTGTGATCTCTAACATTTTTCTTAACGGTTCGGGTATAGCGAACCACCGGATATAGCGAACAAAACCGTTGGTCCCTTAGAGTTCGTTATAGCGGGGCTCGACTGTATATTTATTGAGTTTGATACATTCTTTTAAATTATGATTTTCGAATATTTACTATGTTCATCCTGCTTATTTGTGTTCTTATATTGATTTTTTTTGCATGCATATTAAGTTAGACAAACATGTACCGCGTGTCCCAAAAAGGACTGATGGATTTTAAAATTCAATAACTTGCAAACGGTGACAGATATTAAAAAAATTCTTGCAGGAGGCTTATGTATGATGTCAGGAGTATCTTTACTGTGATTCTTGATTTTAGTTTGAATTTCAAACAATAGATGGCGCTGACAGCAATATGCGCTCAGTCCAGACCCGATTTTTGGTACTCCGGGATCCATTCAATGCATTTTAACCTCGTTTTTTTCGCATGGAAAAAGAAAGAAACTGAAAAATCGAGCTTGGATTTTGCGGCTATTGCTTGCAGCGACATCTATCGATGCTATTTGTAAAATAAAAATGAGAATCGCAGCATAAAAACTCCTGATATCTTGCATAACACTCCTGCAAGAATTTTTTAAATATCTGCCACCGTTTGCAAGTTATTGAATTTTAAAATCAGTCAGTCCTTTTTGGGACACCCAGTATATGCGTCGCGCATGATGGATATTGAGTAACATGATTTTTTTTATTCAAACCACTACCAGCAGTTAAGATTATAAAACAGAACTTAAAACACATTTAAAAGTAGATTTAAAACTCCGAATATCTCATTAAAATTTAATTCGCAAAAACTTTCTAACATCCATAGGACCTTTTATATCTTACTTATTTCTAATAAGCAAGTAATTAAGTTACATTTGGTGGTATATGAACATATATATACAGTCGGACCTCGTTATCCCGACACCCGGTTTTCACGTCACTCCGCTTATCAGTTCCTGTTTTCAAAGTCCCGATTTTCTGTATATGATTTTAATGTAAATAAACTCCGGATTTCATGTCGTTGAATAATTTTCAACTCCGGATATCAAGACGGTTTAGGAAAATTGTCATTTTCATAACCCGCCTTATAAGCACGTAAATTAAGCGGTCAGAAATGTCTTAGCCAAACTTTTCACAAAAGTGTCTAAAATACCCATTGAGATAAATGAAAAATTTTACTTCGACGATTTATCTGAATAAATAAACCCACACACTATGAATGACCCACTTGAGCTCCAGATAGACGTATCAGTCTCTTCGCGGTCATTTTGTTCTGGTCAGGCGACACTTTCTTGTGGTAGCACTGCGCTTTTCATCCAACTAAAACCGAAGCACTGCATGGAATTGAAACGATCAGAAATTATGTAACATCCATTTCTGAAACAACAGATATTGATTACAATTCATTGTATAATATTTAAAAAAGAATTGTCGGAAGCACATCACATATAGGGGTAAGCAAACCTTAATTCCTCAATATTTCATGTAAGAATAAAAAACAAGTCACCATAAATCTGCTTTTTATTTTTTTCAATTTTGTTTTTGTGATTATTTTGTTTAATAATAATGTTTTATTGCTTAAAACTGCAAGAACAATTATGAATTAAAAATACAGCTTTTTATAAACATTTTTTTCTCCAACTCCGGCTACCGCGACACTCCGCTTATGACGACACTTTTTTCTAGTCCTTAGAGTGTCGGGATAACGAAGTTCGACTGTATATATATATATTTATTTATTTTTTTTTTATTTTTTCAAAAAGTTGATTTTTTTTCATACTCAGTACCTTTTCAATTTTTCAAGTCTTCCACTTTTTTTTTTTCAACTTTTAAATACAAGACTGCCTTCAACTATCTTCCTTCCTTAGGAAAATTAGCTGCAGAATTTTTATAGTTCTACAGGAGTTCTTCTCAAAGGAATGTGCTGCCTTTTCACAACGTATCTTCTCGAACTATATTCAAAAGAAGAACTCGGGTATAATGTTGCCTTGTTACTATGGTTATAAATAAAGGATAAAAAGAAAAAAAATAACCCTTCAAAGAGTTTCTTTGAGTTCAAGTAGAAAAATACTTAAATAATAAAACGAAACGCTTTGTATTTATTTTCATTCGAGAAGAAACAATATTAAAAAAATACTTTTAGGTGCTTTCGCAAATATATAAATACGTATCACCTATAGTCGTGGTCTGATCCGTCCGCCTGTCCGCATATAACACAGCAAAAATTATCCAATCGAATGGTTTGAAACTGAATAGATATAATCGTTTCAGAATTGTGCCGAGTCATGTAAAGTTTTACGAAAATCGAATCAAAACTTTTAAAACATATTAATAAAAGTTTTCTTCATTCTATTAAATCCTATCATACGTAATTATTTCAATGACATCGCATGATAGGTCATAATTCTAGGTTCCCATGGTGATGACGTCCTATTTAAGATGGAGTCCTATTATTTCCGTATTACTGAATTTAGTATATATAATCGTAATACATTTTGTATTCATGCATATTTGCATAAGAGTGCAACAGCTATTGCACCAAGATCTGAATATTTATAAAACTAGTTATAGTACGAACGCTCCTCATTTACGACGTTTGACGTACAGTTTACGACTTGTTTATATTGGTTTTTTGCATGCGTATTAGATTACACAATCATGGATATGTGCGTCGCGTTAAATAACATGATTTTTTTTTTTTGTAATTTAAAACTCGAGTGAAGATTATAAAACAGCTCTTAAAACACATTTAGTAGCAGATTTAAGGGCAGTCGGAATCCCTATACCTGCCATGTTAAATGAATGTACCTTTTCTCATAAACTACTTAAGATTTGGACTTGAAATTTTTTTAATGCATAAATGAACAATTGTTAATAATCTGAAGTTAAATTTATAACTAAATAAAGCTTAGATATTTAAAAAAAAAAAAAAAAAAAAAAATCTGAAGTAGAAACCACATTCAAATTTTTAAAAACATGCAATTTTTTCAAAGATAATGCTAATAATAAAAAAAGTTCTTTTTATGAATTTAAATAATTCACCTCAGATTAAACAATGATATGTATAGAATGTTCAAGAAAAATTTCAAAGCATAATGTATAATAGTTTTTGCAAAAAGGTACATCGAAGTTAAAAAAACTACACTTTGAGAAAATCAAGTTTAAAGTAAATAAACGCACTAGTAGTAAAGTAGATAAACAAACAGAATTACTAAACATTTTCCAACTTCTGGTTGCCGTAAAAAACAAAAGTAATAATATATCAGTAGGAAGAGGAGAAATGGTAGATTCAAAATATTAAAAAATCGAAAATTCGATATATTTTAGGTTTTGACCTTCCAACTGCCCTTAAAGCTTCCAATATCTCATTAAAATTTAATTCGCAAAAACTTTCTAACATTCATAAAGGGACTTTTAATATCTTACTTGTTTCTAACAAGCAAGTAATTAAGTTAAATTTAGAGGTACATGAACATTTTTTTTTTTCTTTTTTCGCAAAAAGTTGGTTTATTGCATACTTCAGTACCTTTTCAATTTTTCAAGTCTTCCACTTTTTTTTTCATCTTAAATAGGACTACCTTCAACTAATCTTCGTTCCTCTGGAAAATTAGCTGGAGAATTTTTATAGTTCTACGGGAGTTCTTCTCAAAGGAATGTGCCGCCTTTTCATCACTGATCATTTCACTTATATCCTGTGGAACTATATTCAAAAGAAGAACTCACCGGCAGATATAATGTTGCTACGATGGTTATAAATGAAAGTTAAAAAGAAAAAAAATAACCCTTTCAGAGAGTTTCTTTGAGTTCAAGTGGAAAAATACTTAAGTAATAAAATATGAAACGCTTTCTGTATTTATTTTCATGCAAAAAGAAAGAATATTAACACAGTATTTTTTAGTCTAAGAGCATTAACATTGAAATTTTAAGGTGAAGTTTTCAAATACCAAAATTAATTTATCAATGAAATTCAATTAAAAAGTTTTTTAAACACGTTTGATAATTGTCAAAATTATACATTCCCGTTCCGATGTAGTGCTAAATCGTTATATTATATCGCTAAGACCAGAAATGTTAGTAGGGTAAATCGGGTCAAGATGCCGTAGTTTTTGACTTTATTGTTTTAAAAAGCTCCTGTTGTTTTTATTTGTTATTCATTGATTTCTCGTTGAAGTTTGCACCCTTATGTATAATTTAAAACCTTATTTCATTTTACAATTATTATATAAAGCATCAAAAATTTTGTTTTTGTAAACACTTGCATTTCGGCATCTTACCCATACCTATGGGAAAGATGGCCAACTATCTAGGGGTAAGATGCCTTGTGGAATTTCAATGTAAACAATAATTTTTGGGGAGCAGTATAAAACATGCAGGGACGAATAAAAGTAACTTTAATATTTTAGACATACTAATGTTGTTAACTTACTTAATATTAGGAAATTACAAAAATATGAATGCAACAAACGTTGGCAATTTAATAAAAGGACAAACTAATATTTGAAAAAAAAGTTATGTTCTACTTAGTGATGCAACGAATAGTGGTTTGGCCGAATAACAGAATACCAATTATTCGGCCTAGGTATGGCCGAATATTCGCCGCCGAATAATGAACTCATTTTTGTCTAAAAACAAAATATAGTATGCACTATATGCACAATTCTTGTATATTTTACAATTAAAATGTATTTCCTTTTTAAAAAATTATTTATATGCAATTTTTTTTATTTTTTAAAACATTGTTTTATTCTGAAAAAATATTTGGCTATGTTCGGCCTAAAAATTGCCTCATTAATATAATTCGGCCAAAAGAAAAAAAAAAAGTCAAAAGTTCCTCATTAAGTAGGTACTGTCTAATTGCATTTTAGTAGATATTATGTATGTTCTTGTTACATTTCAAAATAATGACAAAATTTTAAAAGTACTAGAAGACATAAATTTCAACTTTCAGATGAAAAAAAAAATAATAATAAATCTTTGCATCTTAAGAAAAAACACTGATAGAAAGGAATGTCCTCTAAAATGGCGGAAAGAAACCAGTGTAGAGTTTATAAAGCTCACAATTAAAAAAACAAAAAAAAAACATGTATTGTCTTGCTATGTCAGCAGACAGCACTATTAAGAAGTATATAGTGAATTTCAGATTCAGAAAAAGGAAATAAATATCTGTAAGGGAAAGCAAATTAGATATAAATTTCCAAATATTCACTATGTAGTATCTTAGGTATAGTGTATTTTTACAATTTAATAGATATTATGTATGTTGTTGCTGCTACATTTAAAAATAATCACAAAATTTTAAAAGTATTTAACATAAATTTCAAGTTTCAGATGAAAGAAAATCTAAATTAAATTGCGATGTAAAACGTATATACTAATTAAAAGAATTTAGTATTTACATTTCTTTCATTATTTAATAAGAAATAGTAACACACTTAAAAAAATCACTTAAATTTTGTTTAATTTTTAAGCGCATTTTACTCAAAAAAAAAAAAAAAAAAAAAGTATTTCAGCATATACGACTTAAATATTTATTTTATACATACATCTATATCTAATCTATTGTAATGTTCTTTATAGTCTAATTTAAAATATTGAAATAAATATTTTTTATATAATAAGGGATAAATATTAAACTCCCCATTATGCTTATAAAAGGTTAGAATTTGCTTAATGCTTCTTTCTTAGGACAATTTTGAATAGATTAATTTGAAATTTAACAGATTACGCTAGCTTATTACAGATACTTTTTGTTCTTATTGATACAACATGAAAGTTTTAACGTGATTCCTAAATTACCCTTTTATATAAAAACGGGTAGATAAAACCCATTCAGGGTATGAAAGTTAAGAAGAAAAAAACTGTTAGTTAATTTCAAGTAAAATTTTCATTATACATGATGAATGTACACTGTCAAATTAAAAAAGTTTTACTGTGTAAATATAAAAATATTTCTTACAAAATTATTCGGCCAAGGCCGAATAATGGACTTCATACTCGGCCGAAGCCGAATATTCGGCAGATAGGCCGAATGGGCCGAATAATCGTTGCATCTCTAGTTCTACTTAACATTTAAAAGAATTATGGCTCTTAAATATGCCTATTTTTAAACATTGTCATAAGTTTAAATACGATAAAGCCACTGTGATAAAGTGCTTTAGTTTGCTGTTTCTTTGTTGGTGTTTTTCATATGCCCCTTTGTTCTTTTCAGCTATAACTCACAGACTGCACATTTCTTTAGGAACTTTGAGCAACTTTTATATAACCAACAGTTTCACTGAATGCGTTTGATCCAATCACATTTTTCAGAGGTTTTTAGACACTCTGAACACTGATTATCATTCACTTAAAAAAATTCTCATCTTCTGAATCTTGGTAGGAAATTTAATCGGTTATCTTTTCAAAGCAGATTAAATTAGCGAGTTTTTAGAGTCTGCAGTGTCTTGATGGAGGTTGGGAAGCGTAGCTCGTACGGGACAGCAGAGCCTAGTTATCTAAAACTATATTATATACTACTGATATTTACATTTATTAAAATTATTTATAACTGCATTTAACATCAAATTTTTAACAATGATTAAAATTAATAATTATTAAACAATTATTTATAAGGTCAATAAAGTTTATTTATAAGGCATAATACATATAGAAACCTTTCAAATTATGTTCACCTTAGATTTTAATATTTCTTTATGTAATTTTATTAAACATTTAGAACATTTATAATTTTAATTAATAATTTTTTTAATCAGTTGATTAAAATCACGATTTAATCACTGATTTAAATTACCTGATTAAAATTGTTGGCAAGTTAGTTAATATACAAAAGTAATTTAAACAATGATGAAACAACCAGACATTTGACCGCAACGGAAAATAACCGGCATCTTGCCCCTATAGGGAAAAAAAACGGCATCTTACCCCCAAAAATTTTCGTCGACTCACCCCAAAGTATTGGGTAAGACGCCGGTGCCCCCCCCCCCCCCCTTTGACGTAAAGAAGCGGTAACCGGCTACTATTTATGCTTTGCAGAAAGGCCAGGTACCAGTACTCTCTAAAAACGTCAGATTTATTCTCTGGTATTTAAACTAAGACTTATATAGGCAAATAAAGAAGCCACGTAAATGATTTTGGACAATTACCAGAAGTGTTAAGACGAAATAGCAATAAGAAAGTTCCACTTAATTTTTTTTTAAAGAACGCAAACGGAAATTAAAATATCAGTTGGGAACCCTCTTCCTTACAACTGAGCGGCGTTTCCCTTCAGCGCCTCCGCATATGAAAACTACGTGATTCGGCATCTTGTACAACACGGCATCTCACCTCAAGTTACCCTATATATTTATTGATTTTTTTACATTTTTTTTAAATTTTTCTTTTAACTTTTTTAATATTCACCAAGTTTCTTCTGGTTATTTTTATTTTTTATTAATTTTTTTTAGATTCATACAAAATTATACATAAAAGGATATTATGCATAAAAGGCATTGGATAACATGAACTTTTCACACATTAAAACAGGAGTTAAGATTATAAAAGAGTCCATCAAATGAATTTAGTTGCAGATTAAAAACTCTGACTACTCAGTTAAAATGAATCCGTATAAACTTTTTATATGTCTATTTTACAAAGCAAAAACATGTCCGTGAGTAACGGTGACGTCATATCGAAAGTGACAACTTTCTGAGTAGTCAATTTTGGTTTACAACTCTTTCCAATATAGTTGAAAAGTGTTTATGGGACAATATCACAAAATACGAAAATTGCACTCCGCACAATAAAATGTCTATTAAATGTTAGATAATGCAATTTTCTTTTTTACATTCTAATAAAAAATATTCTTAGACGTATTTTCAAGAGATATTATATTCATAATAACACAAAACCTGTTTAAATCTAGATTTTAATTGTTCAAAAAAGGTAACAATTAATGTTAGTAAAACTTATTTTTCACATTAGGAAAAAATATGAAAATTTAAGTATCAAAACAAAAGTTAATTACATAGGTTAATTACTGCAGAGTTTAAGAAATGAATGCATCGACGTTTGTAGTGATTTTACGGTTTTATCTTTTATTTCCAAGTCCTTTCAAAATTCAGTGAATAAATGCAATTTTTTTTTTTTTTTTTTTTTTTTTTTTTTTTGACTGGAACAAATAACGACCAATTCATTAATTTATCTATTTCTTTTAGAGTTTCCTGACAGAATAGGGCAAGGTAATTTATTGACCGTCATTCTTAATTTGTCATCGGAATAAAATTCATTGCCTGAAAAGTCACAAAGGGGTTTAAACACTTAAAAGTTACCGGAATTAAAATTAAAAAAAAAAATTCTAAACTTAGTTTTTGAAGTTTGATGAATAGTGTGCTCTCCGGAATTATTTTTCTAATAAAACCTTCTTCAAGCGACCAAGAAAAAACGGAATTTGTTTCATTTTCTTCAAAGAAATGGGTCGCTCACGGAGAGGGAGTTCAACTGGGATGGTCTCTGAATGGAGGTAAACTTAGTATTGAGCCTATGGGAATAAATTTCGTTCCATGAAAAAATGGTCGTTCAGGGAGGTGGTCGCACAGGGAGGTTTCATTGTAGTTTTAATATTTTGAATATTGATTGTTTCTGTAAATAATACTGTTATAAAATAAAATGCTTTATAACAATAATACAACGAGAATTTATTGTTATATGGAGTTAAGCCAATTTTAACCGAGCATAGCTCTGTTTTCCCCGCTGGTATTTCTAAAATAGATGCTTAATTTCATCTATGTGAAGTGTTAAAAGCTTTCTTCATTTCGCTGAGATTTTAACACATAAAATTATAAATTAAGTATTTAGGGTGACCCCCGCCCAAATAAAATCAGTGCTACGGGGTTTTTATTCTATTTCCTTCCTTTTAAGTTTTAGAAGTAAACTAACATGACTGCTACAACCCTTAATGAATGTCCTATAATGGACAAAAATTAAATCTGCTGAAATTAAATTGCAACAAAATTACAGTCAGACCTCGTTATCCCGACGCCCGGTTTTCACGTCACTCCGCTTATCACGTCAGTTTTTCAAAGTCCCGATTTTCTGTATATGATTTTAATGTAAATACACTCCGGATTTTACGTCGTTGAATAACTTTCAACCCCGGATATCCCGACAGTTTAGGAAAATTGACCATTTTTCATAATCCATCATATAAGCACGGAAATTAAGCGGTAAGAAATGTCTTAGCCAAACTTTTCAAAAAAGTGTCTAAAATACCCAATGAGATAAATGAAAAAAAAAATACTTTAATCCTTTATCTGAATAAATAATCCCGCACACTATGAATGACCCATTTAAGCTCCAGATACACGTGACAGTCTACTCGCGGTCTTTTTGTTCTGGTTAGGTGGGGGTTTTGTTGTGATTATACGGCGTTTTTCATCAGACTAAAACCGAAACATTGCATTGAAACGATCAGAAGTTATATAATATCCATTTCTGAAATAACGAATATTGATTACAATTCACTGTGTAGCATTGAAAAAAGAAATATAGGAAACACATCTAGGGATAAGCAAAGCTTAATTCATTAATATTTTATGTAACAATAAAAAAAAAAAGTCATCATAAATCTGATTTTAATTCTTTTCAATTTTGTTTTTATATTTATTTTGTTTAATAATGTTTTATTGCTTAAACTGAAAGAACAGTTATGAATTTAAAACTGTCTTAAATAAATTAAAAATACAACTTTTTATAAGCATATTTTTCTCCAACTCCGGTTACCGCGACACTCCGCATATTACGACATTTTTTCTGGTCATTAGAATGTCGGGATAACGAGGTACGACTGTACAAGTATATTGTTTCCTTAATTGCCATTTTCCCAGTAGATGATCCATCGAAAAAAATCGGTCGAAAATTCAAAAATTAATCTTTAAAATATCATTCTTGGGCTGTGATTAACAATAATTCATATAAAACTATTATTTGAAATAAGCAAGATGGAAGTAGATTATTTTAACTTACCGAAATAGTCTCCAACTCATCAAAAACTAAATTTTTACACTTTGTATTATTATTATTATTATTTTTTTTTTCATAAAAAGGCTTCTGTTACAGCAGGCAGCTGACAACAACAATGTGACAACCAACATTCAAACAAAAATATTACGTCTAGTGCCACGTATAAAACTAATTTCTGCCTGAAAAGGCTTAATACTTCAAAAATTTGAACAACTACTGGAAGGGTATCAATTACTGGCGGGGTCACTCTATGTTAGAAATATTTTGTCAACTAAAAAAGAAAGAAAGTTCTATTAAGGGTGTGTTTCAATCCAAACTGCTTATTTTCTGATTTATTTTTAAATTCATTTTTGCTCTCAAACGCATCAAACTGGCAATTTCTCTTATTTAGAAACTACTTAATGTGCCGTGCTTGTCAATTTTTTGATAAATGTAGAAAATATTGCAAAAAAAGGCTGTCGAAGTTGGCATTTTGAAACGAATTTTCCGAAGTGGGAGATCTGGGAATTAAAAACAATGATCATACTGAGAAAATAATTGTTTAAAAATCAATTTCTAATTAATTGAGAGAAAAATGAAATCACACGGCCTCTTATACATTTCTTCAAAAATCACCTCAGCAAGTTTCATGTTTTTACTTTTAAAAATGAGTCTGAAAATGGTTCAGAAAATTTCGAGCTGTTGAGGGTGGAAAAATATTTTTTGGAATACACCCGTAAGAAGAGCGCGCAGAAAGAAGAAGATAAAAATGTTAATTTCCAAATGAGACATTTTGAAAATACGATTGCATCACAAGTCCGTAGATTTAATTTGAGATCTCACTGACCAACATCCGTAAGAAATTATTTGTCATTACATAAAAATAATTTTTAAGCAGACGATTCATTACTTTGATTTCGATACCTTTCCAATTTTCAAATCCTTCATTTATTTTTTTAATTTAAATAGAAGAAGGAGTATCTACAACTAATCTTCGTTCTTTTTGAAAACCAACTGGAGATTTTTTCTTGTTCTATGGACTCAAGAAATTCTTTTCAAGGGATTCCCTTCGCCTTTTTTTTTTTTTTCACAGCATATCCTTTCGAAATATATTCTAAAGAACTCGCCAGTGGATGTACTGTTGCTACGAGGATATCAGTAAAGATTAAAGGGGGGAAAAAAACCCTCCAACCCTCCCTTTGAATTCAATTGGGGAAAGCATTTACGTTAGAAAATACGGAACGTTTTCTGTTTATTTTCCTACGGAAAAGAATATTAACAAAATATTTTTCCCGAAGACATTGTATTTAAATTTTCAGTTGAAGTTGGAAAAACAAAATTTATTTAAGCTATGTACAGTGAAACCTCCATGTGCGACCACTTCCATTATGCGACCACCTCCATGAACGACCGTTTTTTCATGGAACGAAATTTATTCCCATAAACTCAATACTAAGTTTACCTCCATTCAGAGACCATCCAGTTGAACTCCCTCCATGGGCGACCCATTTCTTTGAAGAAACTTCAGTTTTTTTCTCGTCGCTTGAAGAAGATTTTATTAGAAAAATAATTTCGCTGAGCGCATTATTCATCGAACTTCTAAACTAAGTTTAGATTTTTTTTATACCGGTAACTTTTAACCGGTAACTCCTTTGTGCATTTTTAGGCAACGAATTTAACTCTGATGACAAATTAAGAATGACGGTCGATAAACTACCCTGCCCTATTCTGTCGGGAAACTCTCAAAGAAATAGATAAATTAATGAAATCGTCATTATTTGTTCAAGTCCAAGAAAATTGCATTTATTTGCTGAACATCGAAAGGACTGGGAAATAAAAGTTATAAAAGATAAAACCGTAAAATCAAAGCAAACATCAATGTATTCATTTTTTAAACTCTACAGTAATTAACTTTTGTTTTGAAACTTAAATTTTTATATTTTTCCCTAATGTGAAAAATAAATGTTAGTAACATTAATTGTTACTTTTTTTCAACAATTAAAATCTATACAAAACAAATAGGTGTTGCTATCCAACGTACAATTTATTCACAAGTTTAACATAAAACTCTACGTTTCGGTTTAATCTTTAAAACCTTCATCAGGAGAAAAATTTTCTAAAATATAAATCGACAACAAACTCTTTACATGCTACATTTTGAAAACAATTCAAAATACAAATCAGTCTAACGGAAACCTCTTACTCCCAAATAAACAGTTCAGTGGCGCCATCTTTTAACCAAAGATACTGCGGATGAAAGAAATGCTGAAAAAAGTGGAATTTTCATTGACATTTCAAAATAGAAAGCCATATTTCTGGGATGTGAAAGGAAACATTATCATTACACACTTCATGGTTTCTTAGACGAATTTCTAAAGATTCAGCATTTTTTTTTCAGCATTTCTTTCATCGTTAGTATCTTTGGTTAAAAGATGGCGCCACTGAACTGTTTATTTGGGAGTAGGAGGTTTCCGTTAGACTGATTTGTATTTTGAATTGTTTTCAAAATGTAGCATGTAAAGAGTTTGTTGTCGATTTATATTTTAGAAAAATTTTCTCCTGATGAAGGTTTTAAAGATTAAACCGAAACGTAGAGTTTTATGTTAAACTTATGAATAAATTGTACGTTGGATAGCAACACCTATTTGTTTTGTATCGATATTACAACGTAAAGTCCTTTATTATTATTATAATTAAAAACTAGATTTAAACATGACCTGCATTAAGAGACCACCTCTCGGAGCGACCAATTTTCATTGGAACGGAACGTGGTCGCTTTAGGGAGGTTTTACTGTAATATCTTTAGTTTCTTTTATGCGCAGTATTTGCTAACACTTCGTGGGCCAGTGACGAGTATATTCCTCATTAATTTAGTCCTTTTTACACACTTTTATTTAACTTCTTTTTTTTTTTTTTTTTAATGTACATGAAAATCAAATTTTGTGTTTTAGTTTAAACTTACTTCCTGATGGGCTGGAATTAAACATATAAAGGTCTTTTCCGATGATATACAACATTTTAATATTTTTACAACTAAATTATAAATTAATACATTAACTTCGAGGCATTTTCCGGTTAACACACCAAAGGTGGTGAATCGCAGTTTTCAAGCATTATTATTATTTTTTTTTTTTTTTACTTTAACACGTTCAGCCCAATTACAGAAGATTAACCCTTTTGCATTTAAAACAATATAAATAGTTCAGCATTTGTTTCCGGCTAATATTCCATAAAATAAATTAAAACCACTAATAAATTAATATAAATAAAACCAAATTTTACAGACACGTAATCGAACTACGCGCTTAAACCACTGAGATTATCAGAAACAAAAACTCTCAAATCGCAAAACCTTTCGCGATTTATTTGTTTAAGAGGCTACTTCAGTCAAATGAAAAGACACATTCGCTAATGCTAATCCTATGGAAGAAATTTATAAAGATATCTCGGTCGCATTTCAATATTTTAAAATGATTTCTTTTGCATTGAATAGTTGAGATCGATCTGTATGCAGGCCGTTTTATACTTTTTCGATTTTGAGTGCAGATATTTATTATGAGGATGCTTTTACTTTCGAAACCGGTTCCGAAAATGAAAGTGTTCTCATAAGAAATACCTGCAAACAAAATCGAAAAAGTAAAAAACGGCCTTTGTACAGATAAATCTCAACTATTCAATGCAAAAGAAATCATTTAAAAATATTGAAATGCGACCGAGATATCTTTATAAATTTCTTCCATAGGATTAGCATTATCGAACGGGTCTTTTCCTTTGACTGAAGTAGCCTCTTAATTCCTGTCATGCGGCTAATGCGAAAGTATCGCTTATAATGAATTTCAAACTTTAGTTGAATACATACTAATATTTTTTATATAAAAGGCCTTTTGGTGTTTGATGACCATCTAAAAAATAAATACTATTAAATGTAAAAAATTTATTACAGTTTTCAATTAAAAAAATGATTCTCACCGGAAAAACGGTTGGATCTCTTAATGTTACTAACCACAAAAAATGCATTTTTCAATTTACAAATTACGTAGTCATTTATTTATACATACTTTCAGATTGTAAATAATTTTGTTAAAGACATCAAGCCGATCTTTTTATTTACAGCCGACCATATTTTTCATTTAATTTCTGTATCCCAGGGCAACGAAATAGTTTCCCAATCTTATTTTCTCATTCTTTGCTTATGTCCAGGAATTCTAAACATCTTCTTCTTCAAGCGTCTCCTCATTTTCATATTCTGAATTTTTTATTTTATATCAAGCCGTACTTTTTCTGCTTATGTGCTTTTAGAATTTAATTCTGCATTATTAAAGTGTTTTCTAGAAAAAGTGCTGCAATTAAGAGGGCTCGGATATCTTTTGATTCTTTTTAGGTGCGTTCCTAATTATATAAATACTTTTTACCTATAGTCGTTGTCTATATGTTGTATGGTCCGCATATAGCAGCGCAAAAACTATCCAACTGAATGGTTTAAAATTCAATACATTTAATCGTTGCAGGATTTTCTCGAGTCACTTCATATTTTATGAAAATCGACTCAAAACTTAAAAAGATATTAATAAAAGTTCTCTTCGTTCTATTAAATCATATCATACGTCATTAATTCAATGATATCCCGTGATAGGTCATGATTCTAGGTTTCTATGGTGATGACGTCCTATTTAAGATGGAGTCCTATTATTTTCGTATTACTGAATTTAATATATAGAACCGTACTAAATTTTGTATTCATGCACTTTTGCATGAGAGTGCAACAGCTATTGCACCAAGATCTGAATATTTATAAAACAAGTTATAGTACGAACGCACTTCATATGCCACATTTGACGTACAATTACCGACTTTTTTTAAAAATATTTTCTAATACTTTTTTAAACATATTATTAATTGGTTTTCAGAAGAAAAATGATAAAATCAAGGGGGGGGGGGGGGGATGCAATTGTTTGTTGTAAAATTTAAAAAGTTTATTTTATTATTATTATTATTATTATTTTAATTCAAGAAAGATTTTCACTCCCACTTTTCTTACAATTTTGAACTTTTTTGTAACTTTATTATGAAATTGTCGGCCAGAATAATAGCTAAGTTTTCCAATAACTGTTTTTAGCTTTTCTCGTTATAATCGATTGTAAAACATCTCGATTGTAGATTCTAGGAATTAATCGATGGCTGTATCGATTGTGATTTTTTACGATGACGATTTTTCTCGATTGTCGAATTCTCGAGAATCGCCCATCACTACTTTATTTCCCATACTTTTCTCATAATTGAGCTCGCAGATTCCCAAAAAGCTAATTTGTTTAAGAAAATAAATAAATAAAAATGCCTTGACATATTGTAAAAATAGAATAAAAATAAATTTTTAAGTAACCTTTATTTTTGTTATTATTTTAAAGCTGTTTATGTTACTGAAATTCCGATTCGTAATTTTATGAAATACACAATAAAACTCATTAAAATATAGTGTATCAGTTGAAATAAAAGTACAAACAGTTTTTTAACACACTTTTAAAGTCATTCAATGTTTGTCTTAAAAAGCACGTGTTATATGACCGCAATTCATATAGTTTCGAAAATTTTCCTTTACAATACAATAATTTGGCATGGGCCCCAATTATTGAAAAATCTCCCATTATTATTTACGTTTCTTAGAAAGCGCGTACTCGTCAATTTATTTGAAGAATTATAATTTTTGCTCTGTTTCTTTTTTAAGATAGGAAGGAAAGTAAAACTATTATTAAAGATATCTATTCGAGATTTCTTATTTTTTCTCTCAACGTATAATCACAATAAGTTATATTTTAGGGTTATAAAGTCAAGATTTCCATTTTGGATGCACTGCAAAATTATTTCACAACTGTTCATCACTCTTGACATGATAGTCAGGGCATTCGCTCACTGACTCTGGTGTAATTAACTACTCGCGCCATCCAGGTCCTTTTTTGCACTGCTGATAGTTCTCTGGTTATGTGATTCATTTATCATGATGATGCCTTGTTCAAAAAATAAAATCCATTGAATTTCAACTTACAGCATTTATCTATATCCTCTTCATCTCTTAAAGAAAATATCAAAGAGTTTAGAACCTGAATTATCATTGAGCACGACTCAAATCTCAATCAAGTAAAGACTTTGAGATATAAATAATGGTGCCGTGACCAGGGTTTGAGGATGAAGAAATGATTGTAGAGGTGATGGAAGCAAAAGGAGGAAAAGAATGCCCGGTCGTCCTGGTCATACTTCCGCCGGATCTCCCGTATTGGCTTCATCGCCTCTAATGACTGAAGGCTGCTACATGTATTTTTATAAGGGTTTTGGCAACAGAAATCTTTTTATAACTAAGAAAAAATTGTTCATTATCTAAAACTTATTTTACTTCACAGCATCAAAATAGCTCTATTTTTAGTTTTTTCCTTGTTTGGGGAAAATCTTTTTATATTATGAAGTAAAAACAACTCCGTTCGCAACGCTGACGTCGCATTGACAGTGGCAACGACCTGATCAAACAATTTCTTTTTATCGCAAAATTCATAGCTCTTACACATCGCACAATTTCAATTTTTACACCGTCAAATCGAGAAAAAAATGCAATTTCTTTTCAAATTGAATCCCAATTTACTGATTGTTCCTGTATTTTTAAAACAATTTTCAAGCATGCTTATTTTCTAAATCTATCTAAAAGCGAACGTGCAACACAAATACTTGAGATTATTCCATTTACACTCAAAAGAATTAGAATAATTCGACATTTGTTAATTTCCGTGTAATACACTGGTGTCCAAAATTAGGGACCAATCACAAAATGCTAATTTTCAAGTACGCGAATTTTCAAAAGGAAATAATACAGTTCGAATAATTACTATCTCTACAGCACAACTAGTCCATATAACATACCATTCATGCCAAACATGATGACAAGTGTCACAGACACTACGGTGAAGCAAAAAAAAAAAAAAAAAAAAAAAAGAAAGGAAATTCAATACATCTCATTATGAGTCTCAAATGATCACTATATGTGACTCCACTGAGACGTCACTGTGACTGCTGCTTTGTGACGAGTCACCATGTGACTTTCCAATGTAGTTGCATTGTGACTCTCATGTGACTGCTATTTGTAGACTCAATTTCAAAGTCACCGTAAACGCTCCATAATGATAAGTTACCAAATAATGTAACATTAAAGTCACACGATGACTTCAGGTGACAGAGAGACTACTTGTGAAGTCACCATTGTGGTCTTTTGTAAAAAGTCACCATGTGACTATAATGTGATATTATTTGGTGACTTATCATAATGCAACGTTCATGATGACTTTGAAATTGAGTCTAAAAATGACAGTCACATGAGAGTCACAATGTAACTACATTGTAAAGTCACCTGGTGACTCGTCACAAAGCAGCAGTGACATTGAAGTGTCAGTGGAGTCACATATAGTAATCATTTGAGACTCATAATGAGACGTAAGTAAGTAAGTAAGCACCCACCCTGGGAACCCGCTTTTGGCTTATGGTTAGGTGTAACCCCCAAGCCCAGGGCAGGGAAAAGTTTTACTTCCTGCGGAAACAAGCCCAGAACCCCAGTCTCCGGGAAAGAAGACTTCAGAACGACCCGCCTGACACGCCGAAGAGAGCACAAGAGGCATCACAATTGGCTACCCTATTGTTTCAGGGCGAGCCTAGAAATATATTACGATTATGATTTATATGTTTTGGAATTTACGTACTATTTGAAAAACTTTTAAGTATTTACGTTCATCTTTTCTTTTGATAAGAAATATTTTTTTTTCCCTTTTTTTCACCATTTTAAACAAAAATATTTATACATATTTACAATATTTCTAGCGGTATTTAAGTTCTTAAAAATAAAACAATCTCAAAAACACCCTTCCATACACCACGTGGACCCATGACATGTCCACCACAGGCAATCAGAAGAGGTAATTATTGAATGTATTTATATTGAATAAAAGAATAATGGCTATTGAGAATATCGTAGTTAGCATAAAGTTTTTTAAGTTGTGCTGGGTCATTAATTATTTTTAGGATGTCCTGAAGGATTGTCGTTTCTGTTCTGTGAAATTTAAACTTCATGAATTTGCAGTTGCCGAAAATGTAATGCATCGGGTCTCCTCGACCACCACATTTACAAAGGTCGTCATCTTTTTTGCCGATATTATAAAGGAAAGACGGGAAGCTGCCGCGGCCTGTTAAAAAGTAAATAGATACTTTATCTTTTGAAATTATTTGGTTCTGAACTTTTGGTACCAGCCCGTGCGTATATCTGCCACCCCCTGAGTGATCCCAGTTGTACTGCCACCTGTCCAGTAATTGGGTTCGAATACATTTTATAAGATAGGACCGAGGCAATTTAACTCCTCGATCCACTGGTAGGTCGCAGTACTGGGCGGCATCATTCGCCAGCTCATCCGCCAGTTCATTACCCGCTATGCCAATGTGGCCTTTTATCCAAGTAATGTAAAAAATTTTATTTTGATTTTGTTTAATTAAATTATGGATGTAATAAATTGAGGGGTTAGTCGGAAATAAATTGTCTAAGGCTTTAATAGTAGATTGACTGTCACTTAATATTTGGAATTTTGTATAAGGGGAGTTAATGGTCCAATTAATTGCCGAAATTATTGCGTGCAGCTCCGCCTGAAAGACTGAATTTTCTGCTCTCAGTTTGACTGTTTTTTCATAAATTTTAATGTTATGATTGTAGGCTACCATTGCATATGCTGTGCCAGAGTCCACCTTAGAACCATCTGTGTAAATCGAAATAAGATTAGTTTTTGTGATAATTTTGCCTGTAACTATTAAGTTATTTAAATGAATTTCCGGATTTATTTCATATTTTAGGATTTTATTTTCTATATCATCTTTACATATTGGTTTGGGTTCTTTAAGTAATAAGTTTT
This sequence comes from Maratus speciosus, assembly GCA_963932465.1. NCBI lineage: Eukaryota > Metazoa > Arthropoda > Arachnida > Araneae > Salticidae > Maratus > Maratus speciosus. Next base: position 577,398,822 of record OZ010788.1, on the reverse strand, counting down.
TATTGTGTAAAATATTGTATTTTAGATTTTTATATTCCAGTGTTATTAATATTGGTGGTATTCCTAATAGGACCTGTAACGTATGTGTTGCAACATTTTTATATGTTTTGGTTATTGACGTGAGACAAGTTCTTTGGATGGATTGGAGAGCGCGTTTATCTTTTATCCTGAGGTCTCCAAACCACACCTCCGAACCATAATCTATAATTTTTTCTAGTACTGCTATGTACCAGGTTCTAAGATAGCCTCTGTCCACCCCCCAAGTAGCCGAGAAGACCCGTTTAATGGATGAGGTTAGCTGTAAAATTTTGTTTTTTATGCTAGTTATGTGCTTGTCCCATTTTAAAGTACTCTGGAATATTATCCCTAAAATTTTTATTTCCTTTAATGGCTTGATGGTACAGTTACCCAATTTAAAGGTTGGTGGACGTTTATCCAAAGTGTTTTTCCCCAACATAATAAAAGTCGTTTTTTCCTTTGAAATCTGTAAATTTAAGTTATTGCAAATATTATAAAAAAGTTTTATTTTTTGGTTGGTTTCGGTCTCTAAGATGAGTCTGCTCCTCGCTTTGACAACCATATTGAAGTCATCGCAAAAAACATACAGGTCTTCGAATTTACTGTAAAAGTTTATTAAGATTATATTTGCTATGATTAGCCACAGAAGCGGCCCAAGGCACGACCCCTGTGGACAGCCTTGATAAGTTGGTCTTTTAATGTTATTTGATAAATAATTTGTTATTAGTTCTCGTTCGGATAAGAAGCTAAGAAGGATACATTTTAAATATTGCGGAATTGGTAATTCGTTAATTTGTTGACCCAAAGTGACCCAATCGATATTGTCAAACGCCCCTACAATGTCGAATGAGATAATGCTGCAGTATTTATATTTTTCAAGATACGTTTTTGCTTTATGTTTTAATTTGTTTAATAGTTGAATTGTGCTTCTGTTCTCACGGAAGCCATACTGGGCCCCGTGAAGAACATTTAATTTTTCTAAGTAGTGATTAATTCTTCGTTTTAGGATCCTCTCATAGATTTTTCCCAGCATGGGAAGGAGACAAATGGGTCTATAGGAGGAAGGTTGGCGTGGATTTTTATTACGTTTTGCGAAGAAGATCACATTTGCTATTTTCCATGATTTAGGAAAGTAGTTAAGAGTAAGACATTTGTTATATAAGTCACGTATTAGATGTTTAAAATTATTGTATATGTTTTTAATAATAAATGCATCAATTTTATCAAATCCAGGGGCTTTTAAATTATTTTGCTCATTAAGTGCTGATTTTATTTCTTTAAAAGATATTAGGGGGGGAGGGGGGGGGAGATCTTCCTCTGCCGCTGGGTCCATGAGAGGTGGATGCGGGTTTTGATGTATTGGGAAGTGGTGGTTAAGTAATATGTTGAAAGTGTCTAATTTTGTAGTATATGGGGTTGAACCCTGTAGTGTTGTGTGTATGAAATGATTATTTTTGAGTCTTTTATTCATTGCTATTTTAAAGGCTTGGCCAAATTTGTCTTTTGTTTTAGAGCAGAAACTCTGCCATGATTTAGTTTTTTGTTGTTTTATACGTTTTTTGTATATTGCTCTTTCTCTTTGTAGGAGGGTTCTCCACTTTGGGTCATTTGTTGATTTAAATCTTTTCCGTAATGCTGAGATTTTATTTCGCTGGACCTTCAGCTCTGCCGTCCACCAGTCAAATGTTGGATATAATTTGAAACTTTTTGTTTTTAGTGAGGATTTACAGGTGTTTAGAATTACTTGGTTAAAACCATCAAGCCATTCATCCAGTTCTAGTCGAGTTTTAGTATCAGATAAGGATTTAAGTAAATTATTAATTTTCGGTTTCAAGATGTAATTAAATTTTTTAAAATTTGAGTATCTTGTTTTAAATCTTTTAAGGTCTAGAATAACTGGTTTAAGATTTAATGAGAATCTGATATACCTGTGGTCCGACGTGCTCTCTACTGTGTCATCTACATACCATGAGTCCACGCAGTCCACCAGGTCTTGTGTACAAAGGGTTACATCTGGATTCCCCTTCATGGGACGATTCGGCTGTCCTATAAATGAATGAGGTGCCTCTATATCATTGATCAGAGTTAAGTTATTAGATAATAGTAAGTATGTCAAAATTTTTCCCCGTTCATCTTCTTTCTGATATCCTAAAAGTGACAAGTGGACATTGAGGTCTCCTCCCATTATGATGTGATTCAATGGTTCGAAGAAGTCCAGCCACTTCATATCACCTCTGAAATCACCTTTTGGTCTGGCATACACAGAGCCTATTGTGATCTTGCCGGATTCAGTAGTAAGATTGACGAATACTGCATTATCGTCTTTATATGTCTCTATCACTTCCACGTCCTTTCGAGTTACCACAACTGCCGCTGTTTTATTTTTTGAGATAAATGCTTGCCAATTTGACGGAATTGACCATATGGCTTCGTTAAAGTAGTAAAAGTCCTGTAATAGAAGAACTAGTATTTTATGCTGATTTGCAAATCCCATTAGGGTTGATGTTGCAGAACTTGATCCCTGTAGATTAATTTGAATAAAGGTTAGTTCATTTGGAATATATATTTTCAGTGGTTTTGCAGGGTTATTCAGAATTTCTGTTATTATTTGTTCTTGGTTTACTGTTAAATTTCCATTTTGAGTATTGGAGTTGTTTGAGTTTGTTGAGTTATTACAATTATTTATTTCTTCATTTATCGGATTGAACTTTCTTGATTAATTTGTATATTTTTATTTCTCTGTGACAGGTAGTACTGTAGTGTTGGACAGTCTGATGAACTCGATCTATGCGGGAAGTCGCTATTTGTTCCAGCACAGTTTCTGCCTATATCGAATTTATTTTATTTATTTGTGCTAGATTGCTTCGCTGTAGTATTAAATATTGTAAAGTCGGACATTCACTAGAACTAGCTGCATGCGGGAAGTCACTCGCACTCCCCATGCAGTTTCTGCATCTGTGTTGTTGTGGTTTATTTCTGTAATAACAATATTTTTGATCATGACGTCCTGCACAGTATTCACACGTTGGAGATTGTCGGCAATTCTGATCCACGTGTCCGAAAGATTGACAGTTCTTACATCTTAATATAGGTTGGTAAGGTGCAATCCTGACCGATGTAAATCCCATGACGATCTTTCGTTGTCTCAGTAGATGAATCGCAACTGGAGCTTCTGCTTCAAAAATTAGTTGGTATGTTGAAGCTTTTTCTCTTTGTTTTCTATTAATGTAGTTTATTGGAATATCTGAATCATAAAGATTTTTTAGATTGGTTATTATTTCTTGTGGATCCATATATGTCGGGATCCCTAAAAGAATCAGTTTTCGGAGATCCGCAGCCTTATATTCTATATCCACAATGTCTTTTAGGGTTTCTATCTTCTCAATCGTCTCAAGCAGCTTATTCGTGTTTTCATCACTAAACGTTTTAATTATTAGTGTATTTTTGTTTTTGGCAAGTTCACAATATATTTGTTTATATTCAATTGTGTTTCTAGTTTCTCTTGTTAGCATGATTTTTATGTCATTGAGCGACATATTCGTGTTTTTCTGCCGAGTTATCAGGATAGCTGCTTTTGAATACTGTGCATGTACCGTTGGAATTGTTGTCTTCTTAGGTATTGCAGCCACCTCCGAATATAGTGAATTATCTGTATTTGCCTGTATGTTTTCTTCTATATTATTGCATTTTATGATTGGTTGTTGTTCCTCTACTGTTTCTATTTTTTCTCTTATCTTTTTAAGTTCTTCCAAGATGATTCTAGTATAAGGTATCGTTTCTTCTGTATTTTGCTGTTGAATTAAGTCTTCTATTACTTTATTTTTGTTTCTAATTTCTTTTAATTGTTTTTCTATTTCTTCTTTGTATTTTAATTCTTTTTCTAGTAGTTCATTCAATTCTTTATTGCATTTTTCCAATTCATTTGTTAGAGTGGGCTGTTCTTGCAACTTCTTAATCGTTTCTAATTGATCTTTTATGATTTGTTCGTGTTCAAGGATTTTTTGACGTTGATCTAACGTCACCTTATTGACGGTGTTGAGATTCGCCGTTATTCTATTATTTATTTCTCTTTGTATTTCAAGGTCTTTCACCATTTCACTTGCTTTAAAGATAATTTTGTCTAGGTATTTTTTAGCTTCTTCACAATCACCTCTTCTTCTACTTCTTGTAAGTGATTTATAAATCTCTATCATTTGAGTCATTGTCATCTTCTTTATAGCAAGTTCACCATACCTCGGCGTGGCTACTTCCTCCGGAGGATCTTGAGTCGACATTGAGGAATTTTGTGTGTTGTCTTCTTGTATAGATATTTGAGTTGCTCTTTCTTCTGTAGTTTTTAAGTCATGTCTGCCCGATTTTCCTGTCCCCGTTCTTCTACTCTTCTCCTTTAATTCTCTAATCATCTTTTCCTGCTGTTCCGCTCTTTTTTCCAGATTATTTTTGTTGTCATCTAATTCTCTTATTTTTTGTTTTATTTTGATGAGATATTTTTCTGCCATACTAGACGCTCCTTTAGCATGAGTGCTCTTCGTCTTGCTGTAGCTATCTATCAATTGTTCCAGCGACATTAATTTTGCCATGGGTTCTGAATATGTTGTCAGATTTTTTGGAAGGTCTTTAGTATTTAATCTTGGTTTTGAGTGTATTGATATACTGGAATCAAATGATCCTTCAGTTTCATGGTCCACAAGATCCTTTACTCTCTGTGGCTTTGGAGTCGCCTGGGCAGTTATTAACTGATTTTCTAATTCTTGGATTGTCTGATCCAGTTGTATCATCATTCTCTCTTTTTCCTCTACGATTTCTTTCAACTCCATTATTTCATGTTCTTTTTCCTTCAAGTTTTGCTCAATTTCGTCACTTTTCATCAGAGCACATTCTAATTTTTCTTTGTACTCTGCTATTTTAAGTTCGTTTTGTTCTTTATTTAATTTATTCTTCTTTTTATTTTTTAATTTCTGACTGTATTCGTGAAATATTTGTAGGAGCGTCGGTTCCGAGCTACTTATTTCATATGAATGTTCGCCTATTAAAGAGCTTTCTTCTTGTATTTGTGACTTATTCATTATTCCACTTTTATTTTGGACTTTTTATAATCTATTATTTCGTGAGAATTATTTATTTAGTATATTTATATCTGAAAGTTATATTGTAACTGGATCGGGGAGCCACTAGGCCCCTGCCACACATCTTTGAAGGAAAGGGAAATAGATAGTTAAAAGCAAAAACCAGTGGTCGTAACCACCGAAAATGACTTAGAATAAAATTAAATTGCCAAATGGGGGGTAATTTTGAATTAAAAAAAAAAAAAAAAAAAAAAAAAAAAAAAAAAAAAGATAGTGATAGTAAAACCATTACTAATGGGAGAAAAGAGGGAAGTATGTGCTATTGCTCCCGTGCCACCAAGACCATACACTTAAATTATTAATTATCAGTTACTACTCTTTTACCAATAACATTGTTCCCCTGTGAAAAATGCATTACTGCATGTATACATTATCTCACTATTTTTCACAGGAGTTGTAGCGTTAAATTTTGATGAGGAATTCGTAAATATGTACAATATAAAGAATTATATAATATAGTATATAATATAAAATGTAATTTAATTCAATTTTAAATAATAGACAAATTTACATGTGTACATTTTTGATATTGATAATTTGTTATAAATCATTGAAAGTAATTTATTAGTACACAAATTTACATTTAATCACTCTTAATGTTGATCTGTTATGTACAACTTCAGCAATATTGTTCTAGTATGAGTATTGCACGTCGAGTCTCGATTTCCCATAAACGAACCAAAAAAGGAGTAAAAAAGGAGTAAAGGGAGTAATGGTAGATTGGGTGGACCTGTCAGATGGAAAACATTTGGAAAATATTTCTTAATGTATTGCAATAGGAAAGCAAACAATACTCATCCAACACTACAAGGGTCCCGCCGACTTGCCTGTAAGATAATGTAAAACACAATATAACAGATTTAAACTTTAAAATTTAAATGTAAGTGCGCCAAAATCAGTGCAGGGACCTCCCAAGGACCAAGGAGGGTAAAATGAGACGGAGAGGATAATGCCAACAGCAATGTAGTGCTAAATGTAAAATAGTAAATGGGAACAAGAATGTAGGACATGGTATGACTCAAATTTAATAATCGTTTACATTAAACCCAGTAATCAAAAAAGTTGCTAATAATAAGGAAATGAGTGCTAATTGTAGTAGTGATTAGTGGGAAAGAATATATGACGTATGGGAAATCCCAATGAAAAACAGAAGAATAACTCAAATAATAAAAAAAAAGTAGTCAATGCTAAGCCAAGAAATGTGTGCAAGGTCAAATAATTAAAATGAGAATAAAACTGTTGGCAACCTCCAGTACATTCAAGAAAAAAAAAAAAAAAAACCAGACTAGTAATCCAGTAACAACAGAATGTATGTCATATGAGTAATCCCAATGATCAGTAGAATAACTCAAATAATAAAAAAGTAGTCAATGATAGGCAAAGAAATGTTTGTATGGTCAATTAATTATAATGGGAACAAAATTGTTGGCAACCACCAGTACATTCCAGAAAGAACCAGAGAAATAACCCAATAAACAAAAAAGTTGCTATTGTTAAGGATAAAAAATATTAAATGTAAAAATGTATATTGGGATCAAGAAAATATGCCATATGAGTTATCCTAGTGAAAAAATCAGAAGAATAACTCAAATAATAAAAAAGTAGTCAATGTTAAGCTTAGAAATGAGTGCAAGGTCAAATAATTTTAGTGGGATCAATAATGTGTGCAACCCCTAGTACAATCAAGAAAAAACCGGAAAAATATCTTAATAATTGTAAAAGTTGCCAATGTTAAGGAAAAACCTTAACAACTTATAAAAAGTGTAAAATGTGACTTGTGGAATTTCCTATTTTTCGTTTCACCGTAGTGACTGTGACACTTGTGACCATGTGTGACATAAACGAGATGCTATATAGACTAGCTGTGCTGTAAGGATAGTAATTATTTGAATTATATTATTTTCTTTTGAGTATTCGCTTTCTTAAAAATTAGGATTTTGTGACTGGTCCTTAATTTTCGACACCGGTGTATTTCGTAACTAAATTGCCAAACGAAATTAAAACTTCATAAACAAATTAATAAAACACGAATTTAAGAGATATGTCATAGAACTACGTGCTTAAATACGGAAATAATCAACATTCAAAATGCCAGTGGTGAAATCTTTCGCGATGCATGGTGGAACTGGTGAAATCTTTCGTGAAAGACTAAAAAAATACTTTTTGATACTTTCTTTCTTCTGGTAAAAACTTTTTTTCTTAACTTTTCTCATTCTCAGAGCAACTAAATAAGTTTTCATCCTTCCTAATTGTTTGCTTATGTATATCCACTAATTTAAAATGTCTTCTTCAATATTCTTCGCTTTTTCTTTCATTGTTTTTTGTCACATAAATAAAGACATCTTTTTTTTTTGTACTTAGTTTGACTTATCTATATCTGTACACTCAAAGTTGCAGGCGATTTTTAAAAATCTTTTGTGTTCATAATCATTTAAACAATAAGGATGACAGATAGGGGTGGGTGGCGGGTGAAGGACTGTGTTATTCTCACAAGAAAAATAACTTGTTTTATTATTTAAAGAAAAAAGTGTTTTTGACTCCCATTGTTTATCATATTTGGCCTGAGAAGTCTAAAAAATGTAAAATAACAAATGATATGCTTTTAAATATCCGTAATATGGTCGTTAAACTGAGTAAATTAATTACCAAATGACTCGGAAATTGTAATTTAGGAAATTTATTATAAGATATTCAGATATTCTGCTTCAAATTTGTTATTTGTTTATTTTCTTCTCTACGCGCTTTTTTAATGTTACATAGTATTTAAAGGATTTTTTTTTTTTTTTAATGTTTGATTGCAATCTCCTTTCAAACATAAACAAAATAGTTAATGTAATGTGTAATAATTAAAACTAATATTAAAACTTCATTATACAGAGCGCCCACTGAAAGGTTGCCTTGGCAAATGTTGGTTTTAGAAAGAGTTTTGATGAAAATAGAACAAAGCAACTGTATGTCATATCTGTGTATTGAGATGGCGAAAATTGGCAGAAGCTTGATCATGGACTACGTAGCCTGTTATTAATTTAGCTTATTCTTTTTTCTTTTTATTTATTTATTCTTTAAAGAAATAAAAAATATTTGTTAAATTGTAAAAAACAATAACGAACCTTTTAATATTGTAAGATAAATTTAATCTTGAAAAACTAATGTTGCTACGATTTTGAACCATATTTTTGAATCACCAATTTTCAATACCGTCAACTGTGGTAACTTTGCCCATTAAGTGCAACTTTGACCTACGAGAGATAAAAAATTAAATCTTTTATACTTTCTACATCGTTTGAGTTATCGATAAAGTTTTGGTCTCAAAATATAGGTTGTGAAGTTTCCACCGTGGCAGCACAAGTCAAACAAAAACATGCAAAGACGGTGAGAATTTAGCTCTTACAACTGTTGTTTGCCAAGCTGTAAATTAATTCATTTGGGCCCTGGTAAGTACGTGTCATTATAACCTCATTAGTGTAGATCGAGGCCTAATGTAGGATTATGCGTTGTCTTTCGTAAGATAAAAAAGAAAAGTTTTTTTCTATGTTGGAGTAACTTTGTCCCAATATTTGAGGTAACGTTAGCCCAATCGATTATCATTTACATTTTTGTATATACTTCCTGTCAATGCATAAAAAATATTATATTTGAAGGGGACCTTATTCTTATTCTGTTGAATTTAAACATTAATGTATTTCAGGTAATGTTTTTGTTTATTTTTGTTATACTTATGAAAATAAACATTTGTGCTTACACAAACAATAATTTTGGCGAAAATTCATCCAATGTATTGGTTTCAAATGAACTAAACAAGAAAGCTATTGACAAAGATGCCTGTCACGTTGAAAATTTTCTACTTGTGCTGTTTAGTGGCAATATCTATCCCGGATGGATTACTTTGAAATCGTTTCTGTTGTTGACAGCATGGAAAAGAAGTTAAGGTGAGGGCGTTGGCCACATCGACCGGACTCGATAGTTTATGAATGGGACGATATTGTTGCAAAAATTAGTCCACCTAAACTTCTGTCTGAGCGAAAACCAGTATTCAGTCCTAGACCTGGACAATACACGTTAAGCAGTATTTATGAGTTTTGTAATATTTTTTTTACTAAAATGTATGCTAATTTACTGTTTTTTTACATGTTTACACCTCTTACCCTCTCTCCCCCGTCTTTTTCAATCGGGTAGCATTGGTCCACATCATGCTGTAGTCCCTATAACATTCGTTTTAACACATGGGCCAATGTTATCTCCATTCGTAAATTACCTACAGGGTCAGCCCTTTTTAACTCTTAGGCATTAAAGGAATATTGTGATGTTAGTACTGCAAGGATTAACATTGCTGTTCTGATTCTATGGCTTGAGCACATATAGTAATCTAAAATTTTCGCATAAATATGTATGCATTAAAAGAATCTTAACTGTATGTTAAGAAAAATTGCAATTTTTTGTAGAAATTGAGTCGCGCCGGACCTGATTTAAATGATTCTTCCACCGGCTGTGTAGGGCTTGTTTTCACTGATTTTTGCACCGGTCGAGACGGGTCGTGAACGTCGAAAATATAAGCTGGTCGGGCACTGGGCTATAAATTTTGGCCCGTGCGGACCTTTAACTCAGACTGAGTTTATTTTATAAGTCTTATCTGTTAAATTACTAAGTTTGACAACTGACAGACAAAGAGTATTTTAACGGTTTTTCCATGTCAGTTTAACTGCTGGATTTTCCCTTAATTTCTCTTATTTAAATTTTTTTATTGTACTTTTTACATTGTGCAATGATGCTTAGTTTGAATCTTGTTTTCTAAGTACTAATTGAAAAATGGTTCTGTTTATTTTATATAGGTCTGCCTTAAATTATTCGAAGCTATTTCGATAGAATCCCAATTGATTGAAAAAGGATTTTTAGGAAATTTGGAATACTTCATTTAATTGGTAAGTTTCATTTTTTCACTGTTTATTTTAGCCTTTTATGCCCCGACAGTATCGCAGTTTTCTATTCCAATTAAAACACATTCATTGAATGCATTCGCGATGATGTTTTTAAGAAACAATAGTAAATACTTCCCTTGACCACCACTAGATGGCAATATTTCCAGTAAATTAAAAAAATTTCACGAAGTTACTTTGGCACGTTTGAGTATCAATTTTGCTTCCATTTTCTTGTCTGACATGGTATCCCTAACTTTTGCTTGTAAACATCTTAAATTTTAAAGGTATTTCGTATTTTTTTTTTCTTGTTTTAAATAGAGCACTTGACAATAAGTTATGCTACAAAAATTTAATTTTCATGTTGTTTCAATTACGAAGCACTTTTCAAAGCGATACTTTTGGGTGCTGTCAGGACTACATTGATCAGGATTTTTACTTAGATTTTTATCGTTTGAATACATGCGGTGCATAAAAACGTTTATACAGGGTGCATCTGAAATGCTTCAACAAACTTAGGGGGATGATAGTACTCATCAAGACGAACAAAAAATACAATGGCGCATGGGGTTGCAAATGACGTTTAAAGGCCAAACTAATAAAAATATCGAAATTTCGCATGCTGCTTTTCTGCAGAACTGGTTAGTAGCACGAAGCTGGTTTTCCTTTCACTTTGTGCATATCCGGTCAGAAAGAGATAACAAAAACTTGCAAGAAAGCCAAACAAATCTGTGAGCAGGAATCCACGTATGCAAAGCCACGTAGTCTTCGAGTGTGCCCGCCAGTCGTTCCTCCGTAGATGCACTCTGTGTAATAATGTCCGCGGTCGACACTTTGAACAATTGTTGTAAAATATTGGTTTTCTCTGAACATCGTTAGTTGTGTTGTACCTATTCTGTGCAATAAATAATTTTCTGAAATGTTTCTTTCTTGTCTCAGTTTGTCCATTTCCAGACGCATTTTCTCGATTTTCCTCCTTTAAGCGTCATTTGCGACCCCATGTTCCATTGCATTTTTTGTTCGTCTTCATGAATACTATCATCCCTCTAAGTTTGTTGAAGCATTTCAGATGTACCCTGTATTTAATACGGATGCGCGGGTGCTAGACAGGTGGATTTTGATACAATATAGGGGAAATATAGGGCATAATTTATGTATGACATTGATCAATAATAAAGCAAAAATATGTTATTTTTATGTTTAGAAAAAAAATATTGTATTTTTATAAAACAAAATGAAAAAAATTACAAATTTGAGAAAAAATCTAAAAACACCTTTTTTATGAATCCTTTTGAGTTTTCGATTTCTAAATTCGAAGTCTAAAATTTGGACATTTCTTTCAGATATGCTTTCCATCGGACGATAGGGTTACAACTATAGAAATATAGAATATTCCTCTGATGACGAAATGCTCCTTGATGATGCACCAACAGCTTCATCATCTAGCCATATACACATCATAGACATTAGATATATTCGGGATAAAGTCACATTAACCCTTTATCTACTGACGGTACTTATAAGTACCATTAAAATAACTTGTTATAAAATTCATTTAATACATCGATTAGTTGTAATACAGTTTAGAATGAGTTAGAGATACATTATTTTATTTTGTTCCAAAAGAATTACGGGTTACACAAAAGAAAAATATTTTTAAAAGGATGATTTCTTTTGCCTTTGCATCTTTTCAGCTTTCTGGCATTGGGAGGCGGGGGGGGGGGGGGATTTTTCAATTCGAAATATTTCTATATTTCTATTCTAAGAACATTATATTTGTACATTTCCTAATTTTACAAAATATTAAGAAAAAGACTTCAAATAAAAGATTTGAGTGGGATTGTAAATATTGCACAAAATCCTTATAAATTCAAATTTAATGAATCCCTCTAAATCCTTCAATCCTTTTAAAATCCTTCTAAAATTTATTAAATGATTATGTAAATCTTCTAATGTAGTTTCAAATATTCACGAAAAATGCTTTAGAAGGTAAAATTTTCATGAATTCATAATTCAGTACATAAAGGGTTAAAATTATAAGAAAAAACCGGATATATATTTTTTTCTTAGTCTGGATTTTTGTGCAAGCTTATAACCCAACGGTACTTTTAAGTATACCACATCAAGTAATTAACTGTGATTAACAACAACAACAAAAAAATAATCTTTCATTTTTACTGCATATATCTTTTAATGTATCATAGTAATAGACCGGGAAGGCAGCACAGACAATCACCTCATCGAGTTCAGGGGTGAAATTTTAGGATTAGTTAAATCTTGATTCGCATATTAAAACGCAATCGGTCTGCCAAGTCATATCTTTGTGGAAAATATTTGAAAACCCGATTTTAGGAGCTGACTCGTAGGTTTACCATTGTATTTTCCTGCTTACAGTCCTCCATATTTTCATACTTTTTGGTGCAGGAAAACACAATGGTAAACCGACGAGTCAGCCGCTAAAATCGGATTTTCAGGCGTTTTCCACCAAGATATGACTTGGCAGACCGATTGCGTTTTGATATGCGAATCAGGATTTAACTAATCCAAGAATTTCATCCGTGAACTCGATGAGGTGATTGCCTGTGCTGCCGGGTCCCGGTCAAAAAGTTTCGAGGATATAGTTTTTTAAATTCATAATTTGGGATATAAAGGGTTAAAAATCAGTTTAATAAACTTGCTTAGTATTTTTCTGCTAAAAAAGATATGACTGAAACATCTAAATAAATATAAAATAAGTCTGTGTAATAAGACTAATGTATTTCTAACTTTTAAAGAATGTAGTATACTTTTCTTTGAAGACATTCCGATTATATACATTATTAATCATTGGATTCTCTTTTCTTCTGCCGCACTTATAGATGAAAAATAAAAACTTTAAATTTCAAAAATGGATACGAACTTTCTCAGTTTTCCTTAGAGGGTATAAACTAAAAGTGATTTTATTAGAAATTCGAACATTTTATGTATCTTAAACTTTAAAATCAATCTAAATAAAACAAAGTAAATAATCTCTTTCTATATTTCAAAGCCTTTTAAAAGATAGCTTTTATCTCAATTCGAAGAGTGACATGTGATACAAAAAATTGATCTCAAATGGATGTATAAAACAGGATCGTTTGAGAAAGGCTTTTGATCTGTGATTTTAACCGTATGTTTTTCTGTTGATCTTTTAGTCATTTTGATAGTATATAAAAGGTAAATTATGAGTAGAAGTAGGTTTTATATATAGTTGATTGATCAAGTATTTTAATGTTTGCTATGCCATAACGACATGTATAACAACATGTATAATAATCACTTATAAACAGATTAAGTTAAATAATGCTATAAAAAGTGACAATATCTTTATTTAGATTGACGAAAGTTTCATCGCACAAACGGCGACATTTTCAAAATCCTTTATGATACAAAATTAACGTAATCTGTTTGCTATGCCTTTTATGTATGTCTCTTAGTGAATGTTATATAACTTTATCTCGTTTGATATTATTGGTTTGCGCTAAAGTATTTTTCAACTTATCCTTTGTACCACTTATCCTTATCACATTGTGTTTTTATTTTTAACTTTATTTCGTTTGATATTATTGGTTTGCGTTAAAGTACTTTTCCGCTTATACATTACTGTGTTTTTATTTTGAACTTTATCTCTTTAATATTATTGGTTTGCGCTAAAGTACTTTTTCGCTTATACTTTACTGTGTTTTTATTTTTAATTTTATTTCGTTTGATATTATTGGTTTGCGTTAAAGTGCATTTCCGCTTATACTTTACTGTGTTTTTATTTTTAACTTTATCTCGCTTGATATTATTGGTTTGCGCTAAAGTATTTTTCCGCTTATACTTTACTGTTTCTATTTTGAACTTTATCTCGTTTGATATTATTGGTTTGCGTTAAAGTATTTTTCCGCTTATACTTTACTGTATTTTTATTTTGGTCAGCACAATCCTGTTTTTACTAGAATAATCTGGAGTGACTCCACTTTCCGAACTCTGTTATGTGAGGCAAGAAATTAATATATATATATATATATATATATATATATGTATATAATGTCTGCTTTTTTCTGGATTTATTGTGTGCGGTAGCCCTTATTTTGCATTTTTTTTTTCTTGATATGGCTAATGCAAAGATGAAACCGTTCATGTCATTTGTGGGAATTAAGGTAATTTGGGCCTGATGATTCTGTCTTGGTTCCACAAATATTTCCATTTTTCCGATGCTCACTGTGTTTTCAATTCCTTGTCGCACTTGTCATGGGGAATTGTTTCAAAGATTTTTATAATGGTTGATACATCCTTTTTAATTTTTATAAATTCCTTTATAATTTATATATTCACATTTGCTGATGGTAATTGTATTGGTTTATAATGGTTATATATATATAAATTTATGACAAAAATGGAATTGGGTAAATTCGAACGCCAGACCTCCCGTTTTGAAACCTGAGACTCCCCGCCACTTTATACTTGATAACAACTCCGCACTATTTATCACTTATATTCTGTCACATTTACTTGGAAATACATATGCCAAGCTATCATTGCCTAAGCAGTAACAAATATTTCTTTTTCTCTTCCACTGGCAGAAAAGTAGTGCTGTATAGTTACTTTTTAATGTGTTTCTAAAAAGTTTTATAATCCAGTATTTACGAGATTATTGAAAAGCTGTTTGTAAAGTTAATTTTGGTTACGTTTCCCTTTCGTTCCGATAGATACTACCAAGACCATCTTGATATAATTGAATTTAATAATTTTGAATACTAATTAAAATATTTAATAATTCACTCCAAAACAATTCAAGATATTAGTTAAAATAACATAAAAATAATGGATTATTTGCATACCTGTAATATATTTTTTTATCGATTTGTACCAATTTCAATATATACATCCCTCTTTTTCTTTGAATTGTTACATTTTGCATTGTAGCATTTTATTCAAACAACTGGGACAGATTGGGAAGATAGTTGATAAGCCTCATCTGATATTTCAGATACTGCCTTTGATATTAGATAATCTATATGCAGTATTCCATAGTTTGATGTAACTCTATCACAAAAATAAACTTTTAAATCTTCTAAAATTTTAAATCCATTGTGTGCATTAATTTGCATCTTACGAGTTACGAAGAAAACGCATGTTAATGCAGAAAGAACCACGTGATAAAACACAGCAACGATACACAACACAAGCCAAATTTACGCAGGAAAAAATCAGAGCGGGGTGCAGATTTCAAATCGCTTCCATGTTCCCCCCTTTGATCACCTAACTTTCCCCAGAGTGAACAGCTGTCATAGCCCGGTATATCAAGAAAGCCCTGATAGTACTCGGCGATCGGGTCGGGTCAGCGCTATTTTTTCGGTACAGGTGGGATTGACTTATAGAATCGTTGCAGAATTTTGTCGAGTCCTTTCAAATTTTATGAAAATCGAATCAAAACTTAAAAAGATATTCATAAAAGTTTTCTTCATTCTATTAAATCTTATCATACGTAATGGATTCAATGATATCCCACGATAGGTAATGATTCTACGATGCCAATCTGATGAAGTCCTATTATTTCCGTATGACTGAATTTAATATACAGAATCGTAATAAAATTTGTATTCATGCATTTTTGCATAAGAGTACAACAGCTATTGCACCAAGATCTGAATATTTATAAAACTAGTTATAGTACGAACGCACCTCATTTGCCACGTTTGACGTACAATTTTTGACTCGTTTTATTAAGATATGGATTAATTTTCTTTCACTTCGGGTTCGGCTGGTTTCATGGTCAGTGTTGAATTCAGAGGTTGGCCTGGGGGGGGGGGGGGGGGCAACCCCTCCCAGAGCAATGGGAGCCCCCCTCCCCGGAAGATTTGAGATTTTGTGGTTTCAATTGGTAAAAAGTACAATCCCCCACTGGAGCCACAAAAAATCCTCCCGGAGAAAAGTATCTTAATTCAACACTGTTCGTGGTTTGAATATTTGGGGTTCGGATCAGGTACAAACCGACCAGTTCAGGATTCTATACTAACGCATATTTATTTTATCACAAAAATTTTTGCACTTGACTTATATTTTGAAGTTTTATTTTTATTATTAGTATTATTATTATTATTCACTAAGACATCCAACCCGTGCTTCCCGGTTTACCAGAATGTGGTGAAATCGAATTAAAAAAATTTTGAAAACTCTAATAAATGTTTTTAAATTTAACATGTTTTTTCTTAGACTGCTCAATAACAAAACCAAAAAAAAAAAAAAATATATATATATATATATATATATATAAATAGAGATTATGTATTCAAATAGGGTTTTGAAATTTATTAAAAGCGATATTTTCTTATGAACTATTTATATTAAGTACAATCAGATTTATTCTTCGTAATCATCTGCACGCAATAGAGATACATTTTTTATTTTTAAATCATGCTTGAAAATTCGTTAAAAAATTATAAAAAATGAGGAAATTGCGATGCTGTTTTTAAGCAGATTGTGATACAGTTTTCAAACAAATTCCGTTTAAAAGAACTCCCCCCCCCCCCCCTCCTAGTCGACGATGTAAAAATTGAAAATGCGCGATGTTTAGAAGTTTAAAAAAAATTGCAGTAAAATCAAAAATGAATCGCCTGGTTTTGCCAACACCGAAATGACGTCAGTGTTACGCATGGACACGGTTGTCCTTTATAATATAGACTAGGAAACGTGAGATAAGTTTTTCAAAATTTCTCCTACTTTTATAACACCAATTCTCTATATATAGATAAATTCTTACAAGGTGAAGGGCAGACGAATGAACCCAAAAATAATCTTTTCATAAAAATTATTTCGTAAACAACTATCCTTGCGTCGATATTTTTTCCTGTAACAAAGCTATAAAGACGCCAGGAAATAGTTATCTTTTACGATAGAAACAGTCTATTCGTACTACCCACTTATTATTATATTTTTTATTCCCTTTCTCTTCATCAGTGTTAAGTTGTTGGCAGTAATATGAAGGTTGAAGATCTATTTCTTTAAGGGAAAAAAAGCGAAATAGCTGTGTTTATTAACTTGCCTGTTTTGGATTTTAAAGTGAAGTTATTTACACATTTCTGGTGAGTTTTGAGCATTTAATTGTTTATCTTTTGAGAAAAGGATTTTTTAGTGCTTTTAACTTAAAAGGACCTTTGAAAAGTTTCGATAAAAAGTCTGTTTATTTTTGCTATTGCAGGTTTGAAAGATATTTTAAAATTAACAGTTTAACTAACTTCAATGAAAAGTTTGTAAATCTACTTGCATTGACGTCCATCCTCATTTAATTGTCTTTAGTTTGAACCTTTATTACAGCCGTGTTCAAATAATTGCAGCTGATTTTTTTTTTTTACATGGTTTCACTTTTGATATGCTTCAATTTTTTGCATGTTCTGATGAGAATGCATTACATTATTTTATAAATTTATGCTTAACCCCTTAATTCTCGCTCCCGTCAATATCACGGGCATTCGTTATTTCTCGTGCCTGTCATATTTCTGGGCTGGAGATTTAATTTCTGGAAAAACTTTAGAAACCAGAAAAATTTAACTGGCATTTAAATTTGAAGTTTTTGAATACTAACATTCGCCTTTAGTTGATAAATCAAGCATTTGCAAAAAATCGCTACTAAAAAATTATTGATAGTCACAATTTAATGTATATATATTATTTCAAATATTATTTGTAAAAATTTGTAAAGATGTGAAAAATAAAGGTTATTCGCATTAATATGTATGGTGTAATACAAACATTAAGACACAGAATTCTCGCACAATGGCTTTTCTACAAATGTGAACTTGTTCTATAACATCTTTTTTTTTTCGCCTTAAAAGAATACTAAATGCATATTTTATTTAGAAACCTTATAATTATTCAATTTCTGTAATAAAAATTAGGTACTTTTTTATGGTTTTTCCAAATATTAAGCGATCCTTAAAGGGTTAAAGATCAAAGTTTTCGATTTTCCAATCTATCCGTCTGTTCTTTATTCTGTTATTACACTTTATATTTTAAAACTTAACTTAGTTTATGTATGTAAAGCCTGAACTTTGTAATCGATTTTGTGCTCACTATCCGATATGCTTGAAATTCTTTGCTTTGAAAATCCTGTTCACAGATGTGTTTCCGTTGACAATACAACATTTTAATATTTTTAGAGCTTAATCGTAAATTAATAGATTAATTTTAGGACATTTTTCAATTAGTTGGGTGAGGTGGTGAATCACCAAATACTCTTTATGGTTATGAGAATACCTTACATTATTTTACAAATTTATGCTTAAAGGTCAAAGTTTTCAATTTACCAATCTGTCCGTCTGTTCTTTATTCTGTTATTATACTTTATACTTTAAAACTTAACTTTGTTTATGTATGTAAAGCTTGAATTTTGTAATCGATTTTGTGCTCGCTTCCCGATATGCTTGAAATTCTTTGCTTTGAAAATACTGTTCAAAGATGTGTTTCCGATGACAACACAATATTTTAATATTTTTAGAGCTTAATCGTAAATTAATAGATTAATTTTAGGACATTTTTCAATTAGTTGGGTGAGGTGATTGAATCACCAAACACTCTTTATGGTTATGAGAATGTCTTACATTATTTTATAAATTTATGCTTAAAGGTCAAAGTTTTCGATTTACCAATCTGCCCGTCTGTTCTTTATTCTGTTATTACACTTTATATTTTAAAACTTAACTTTGTTTATGTATGTAAAGCTTGAATTTTGTAATCGATTTTGTGCTCACTTTCCGATATGCTTGAAATTGTTTGCTTTGAAAATCCTGTTCACAGATGTGTTTCCGATGACAATACAACATTTTAAAATTTTTAGAGCTTAATCGTAAATTAATAGATTAATTTTAGGGCATTTTTCAATTAGTTGGGTGAGGTGATAAATCACCAAATACTCATTATGGTTACAACTAGAGTCCTGTTCGGGTCGGGTTGTGCACGAAAATTCCATTTGAAGTCAACCCGCAACCCGATCCGAACCTGGCAAAAAAATATCGTCGACCCACAACCCAACCCGAACCGCATTGAAAGGAAAACAAATCATGTTTATACATGCTCGAATCATATTATGCTTTATCAGGGCAGTGCGAAGCGGGGGGCGAAGGGGCAGTCGCCCCGGGCGCGAAAATTGAGGGGGCGCCAAATTTATATTATAAACCTCGTTCCTTCTTCTTTTTTTTTGTAAATATATATATATATATATATATATTTACATATTGGTCATTTTTTTCAATAAAAGTACTTTCATTTATCTTTTCAAAACTTGTTTTAGGTCTTTATCTTAGTCTCTTTCGTTAATCTTCTTTTTTCTGAGTCTGTAATTTTCTTGCTGTTCTTGTGACAAAAACATATACTCTCAAAATGGCATGGGATTTGCATCCAGGAATACAAAAACTAACCGGGCTGTAAACCTCTGTACTGTACTGTTAGATACATTTTTTCTGCCCCATTTCCCAGATTTTCTTTGCCAATATGTAAGTGCAGTTTTCTCTTATGTTCTGAAAAGCTTGTTAGTGTTTCTGAATTAAAATTAAGCATAAAGTTCCAAAATAAACGCGAAATATGTATTCAATAGAATTTATTTCTGTTTCTGCACTTTTGAATTTTGTGACACATGTCACAAAGAAAAAGTGTGTATGTGTGTTGGGGGGGGGGGGGGGGGGGGGCGCCAAATTGAAACTTTGCCCCGGGCGCATCTTTCTCATCGCACAGTGCTTTATCATTAATTTTACTTGTACAAGTTCATATAAAAGTTCTTGTTTCTGTGTGCCATTAAGCAAGTTTATGTGTTTTTAACGTATACATCTTATTTATTACCCCCCCTCCCCGTCCCAAATTAGTTTCGACATTTAGGACGAAAATTTTGTCCCAAATAGTTGCTACATTTCAAGTAGGTGGAGTCATAAATAACTTCCGATGCAGTTTAGTAGATCGACACCATTTTGTAAGTACTCTACCACCAGTATACCATAAAGATAATTTTCTTCCTAAGAATTAAGGATTCATTAGCTAGAAGGTAGTTTTATGCGATTACTTGTAGAAGAATCCTTACAAAATGGGGCGTGGCTTAAGAGCGTGCGAACACTGGATTTTTTAAAACTAATTTGGTACTTATTTAAGGAGAGACGGCGGGAATGTTTGGTAAGTAAATGCTGTTGATTGATAGCATAACACCCTGAAATCTCTGAAAAACTTTCAAACAAAATCATAAAATTATCAGTATCAATAATCAGTACAAAAGTATTCAAATTTAGCAACTGATTTGGGATAGAGGGAGTATATTTTATGGTGGAATTGTCCTACATATGTTAATGCAGAAAAATCTGTCATCTGTTGACTGAAAAATCTGTTGTCATGTGACAAAAATCACTTATAACTCGATAAATAATTTATTTATTAAAAATATAAAACGCAATTTGATTTGAAATCTTTTCAATAGTACCTGCCAGTTTTACCAAAAAAAAAAGGTCTCAAAGTTTCGCGTTTGTTGAGCAGGGAATTTGAGAACTGCCTTAACATAATGTAACGGAATTTTTTTTGGAAAACATGAATTGTAGCCATAAAATTTGGCTTAATTTGTAAGAGAAACATTGAATACTTATAAAAGAGCTTTTCTTTTTTATTTTTTTCTTTTATATGAAATTTACAAATAAGACATTCTTCTAATCAATCCGGCACTGCAGGCAAAGTTTTTAGATTTGCATTTCCAGATTTATGCAAGTATTAAGCTCACGAGACTGTGCATTCGTTTCAATTTTCGAACTGGTTTTCTTAAAAAAGAAATCGTAATACCTTAATTCGTGAAGCCAATTTCTACTTCGAAATCCGAAACAGCTGCGACGCATTCGATCGAAATCGAGAACGGTGGATTTATTTCATTTAAAAGTTTTATCTCTAACAAAACTTTCCCAACTTTTCAAGCGAAACTTTCCGGTTTAAAATTCGCTTGAACAATATCCAGTGAAAATCAAGAGTCAAAACTTTGCGGTATACTACTAGCATTAACACGCTTGCAGTGGATTTTACGTTGTGTTATGCATTTAAAAATCTTGTTCACAGTCTAAATTATTCCAAGATTTTTTTTTTTTTTTTTTTTTTTTTTTACATACATAAACATCTGTATCTTTCTGAACAATTTTATTAATTAAAGGATCAAAATAATTTGGTGAAGAAAATGCTAATTCGATCTTATTTCTTTTTTGTTTTACACATAAATTTAAAAGAAATATTTTATTTATTTATTTATTTAAATTTTTATTTGTTGTTGTTTCGTTTTTAGCAAGTAAGAAGCTTATAAATTCGGGTTGATTTAATGTTTTTCACATTTTTCATTAAAGAAATATTTTTATTGTTGTTATTATTATTAGTAGTAGTCAGGGCTTAATTTGCGCCGGAGCTCAGCTCCGCTACTTCTCTGTTTTCAGTAAATATTTAAATATTGGTCGGAAATCGCAGGAGCTCATAAATGCAGAGCTGCGGAACCCCAGTGCAACAGCGCTGTTTTCGTACCATGAACGCTGCTCATTTCAACTCTCAACTCTGCACATTTGCGAAGTCACTTTCATTAGTAAGTAGATATAATTGCCATGTATTGTTATTCACATAGAAAGCAATCGAGCAGTGTTTCTGTTCTTTCTATAAAAGCATCGAATCTTTCCGATAACGGAGTCAAATATTTAATTTAATGGGATTTTCAGGGACACACCACAAAAAATTGTTAAGTGGAAGGAATCCCTTTACAGTTTAAGATATGCACCTTTTATAGGAAATTGAAAAACGTTGTTCCATTCTTCAGCATGTAAATATTAATCCAGAATTCTGCCATTAATTAACATTAAAATTAGGCAAAGATTTCTATTCGGAAGGAGTGATAACTAAAAAGTGGAATAGTTGACAGCTAAGTATATGCTGATGCTGATAGATATATTTAAAAAATTTATTTTGCTAAAGAAATAAAATGCTGTAAATTGTGCAAATAATGTATGAAATATAAATATGCAGATTGGAGTGATGGGGGTGGGAGGGGGCATGCTATGCTTGTTAGTACTGCAGAATATTAGGACTCCGGTACTACTTTTGTTAGAAATTAAGCCTTGGTAGTAGTAGTATGTAAGAAGCTTATAAATTCAAGCTGTTTTTTTTTTTCATAGACAGGGGGGGGGGGGGGCTGCAGAAACCATCACTTCATCGAATTGACGGCTGAAATTCCAGGATTAGTTAAGACTCGATTAGCATAATAAGATGCAACTGGTTTACCAAGTCATATCTTGGTGGAAAGCACCTGCAAACCCGGTTTTAGTAGTTGATTGGTAGGTTTATCACCATAGACTCCTCATAACTGGACTCAGAAATAGCTACCCTTTCTTTAAGCCTGGATCACTACCCACCGCCACGTGATGGTGGGTAGAGAAAACGCGCCAAACCGGTTTTTCTCCTGTCGAAATCGCCTCCGGTTCCCGTTGAAATTTTCTTGCGTCGGCGTTTCTCTCGCATCAATCAAATCCGACAGTTGCCAATAAGGTGATCACCGCCAAAAAAGACAAACTTTTGGCGATGAAAGCCGAAACATGTTAGCTTCAAGTTCTGGCCGAAAGAACAATGGGATTCGGCCTCTACTTCTTATCTTTACTCTGAGGTTTATAACTATAGACTTATCTTTACTCTGAGTTTATCACTGTGTTTTCCTGCTCCCAGTCCTCCATGTTTTCTTACCTTTGGGTGCAGGAACACACAATGATAAATCTACCGATCAACCACTAAAACCGGGTCTGCAGATGGTTTCCACCAAGATGTGACTTGGCAGACCAGTTGCATTTTAATATGCGAATTGAGTCTTAACTAATCCTGGAATTTCAGCCACCAACTCGATGAAGTGATGGTCTGTGCAGCCGACTCTTAGTCTATCATAGTTTTATCTTTAATTTTCACATATTTTATTTTTTTTAATTCATGGTTAAATTCATTCTTTTTTTTATTATTATTATTTAATTATTTATTTATTTCGAAAAAAAAATATTTTTCAATTTATTTTCGAAATAAATATATATATAAATTGTAATATGTGTCTTTTTTAACAGAAATCAATTTTTCGATGCTTCAAATATCCGATTCCAAAATTACAGATCATTCCGCCAAGTAGTTTTTGAATTATCTTTAAAAAGAAGAAGAAAAAACCTACCTGCATTATGTTAGTGAAAACGCGGTGCAGAATACTTGATTTGAAAGACCGGTAATAGATGTCACCACCAAAATTTTCTCCGCAGAAAAGCGTTCTGAAATAACTCTGACGCAAGAACTGACTTGATTTTCGTCAGTAATTGCATCATTTTTTCTCTCTGCCTTCCTGGTCTACATAATAGATGTGTCATCACGCCAGATCGCTTGTGAGATATGAAACTGTTAAAAAAGACGGAAGCTAATCAAGTTCCAGGAAAATACATTATTTTAAACTAAAAGACATTAAAAACATATATATATATATATATATAAACATTTTTAACTGTTAAAATAATTGATAAATTTATTTTACATTTTTATTTTTATTTTCATTATTAAACAAGTAGAAGCTTCAAGTGTGCATTGGATTATCTTTACATCAACAAATAAAAAGTACAAGTTGGAAATTGCTCGTCAAACATGGCAAATGACGTGCGTTCGTACTATAACTAGTTTTATAAATATTTTTTGCACCGCATATTGCACTGAATGTATATTTTAGTGCACTTCGTAAGTGCATATCCATTTCATTCTGTTCGAAAGGCTGTAACATCATTAAAATGCACTTGCAATAATTTTTTCCCATTGGCCGTCATGTAACGGAAAACTTTTGACTGTCTCTGTAATTACACTATACATCCGATTTTCAAAAAAATTGAAATGACTCGACGAAATTGTGCAACAATTATATATTTAAAATTTCATACCATTCGGAAGGCTGTAACATTATTAAAATGCACTTGCAATAATTTTTCCCCATTATCCGTCATGTAACGGAAAACTTTTGACTGTCCCTGTCATTAAACTATACATCCGATTTTCATAAAATTTGAAATGACTCGACAAAATTTTACGACAGTTATATATTTAGAATTTCAGACCATTCGGTTGGGTAGTTTTTGCTCTGTTATATGCGGACAGACGGACCGAACGACGACTATAGGTGCTACGTTTTTATATAATTACGAACGCACCTAATAAGTTCATTTTTAGTGATCAAGAAACAGTGCCTCTTTGGATATTACGTGAAACCTATGGATTATATAAGCTGATTCTGTAAAAAGTGAGCTAAAAAGTTTTCTTACTTGAATTTATTCTTTTTAAACTGTTATCATATAAATAAAAACTCAGGGCCTCGTCTACTCATGCCTTTACATTACAATTTGTTTTGCGACAACTACAAATGAATTTAACATTAAGACGAGTTCTAAACCTAAAATCTTCATAATTCCTAAACTACTTGATCGAATGATTTTCCGTTTCATATCCTAATCCCAGACTTACCAAATAAGCCAAACTGGATGTCAAAATTAGGCGTTCGTATTGAAAATTTCTGAGTTTTCTACAATTTGAATAAGACCACTTGAAAA
This sequence comes from Maratus speciosus, assembly GCA_963932465.1. Taxonomy (NCBI): domain Eukaryota; kingdom Metazoa; phylum Arthropoda; class Arachnida; order Araneae; family Salticidae; genus Maratus; species Maratus speciosus. The sequence continues at coordinate 577,374,159 of OZ010788.1, read as the reverse complement.
CACCCGCTCCGTAATGTTAAACCAATGGGCAGGTTATTTTTCGAATTTCTCGTTTAAATTTTAGTATTTTTAAACGATTTTTCTTGCATAGGATAGCTGAGCTTGATCTTTAATATGGCTATTTTTTACTTTTTAGATTTTGGTTGCAGATTTTTTTTTAAAAGGTACTTTCAGTTTCGAAAGGTTCTGAAAGTAAAAGTATCTTTATTATAAATAGCATAAAAATTGCTTACTATTTAACGTGCAAGAAACTAGATGTCAAGAAAATCATACGTTTTAGACACATAAGTGCTTTATCGATTCGAGATTTTCAAACAGATAGCAAAATGTACAGGATATTTGTTTTTGAGGGAAATTCAATTATACATCCGCTGACGAGGCTTCCAGTGCTGCTCTAAGTCTAATGGATGCCTTTACTAATTTTAATCAAAATTATTTTTAGAACGCCAATAAAACCAAATTATATTTCAGTGATTAAATAAATAAATATATTAAAAAAAAAAAAAAAGCAATTTAACAAATTAGAATGACCATTTGGAAAATGATTTTTTCGAAGATTAAAATTTAAGACATAAAAAATCGCACGGAGTTGATCAAACATTACGTACGCCATGAATTAAACATTAACATTCCTGGACCCATCATGAACAAATTTTAAAAGAAATTTCAGTTTTACAATTTTCGGTACTGTAAATTTTTTAACTTGTACGGAGCTGGTCATACATTACGTATGCCATGGATTAAACATTAATATTCCTGGACCAATTTTAAATGAAATTTCGTACATTACGTACGCCATGGATTACATTTTTCGATACTGTAAATTTTTAAACTTCTACGGAGCTGGTCATACATTACGTACGCCATGGATTAAACATTAATATTCCTGGACCAATTTTAAATGAAATTTCATTCTTAAACTTCTAAACATCCCACAATATTACTTTTTACACCGTCGTATAGAGAAAAAAATGTACTTTTAAATGCAATTTGTTTGAAAACTGTTTCTGAGTTATTAATTTTTTTTTGTAGTTTTTATTACTTTTTTGTCAAAGTGGCAACAGAAGTATCCATCTCTGTTGAAAATAAAGGGAAAATACAGATTACTGTATAGACCAATCAGAAAACGAAGAAAATGCGGATTCAACTAATAAAACGCTTCAGATATGTTTTTGATTTCCTACCATGACAGAGGACAATAACCATTTTTCCAAATGGTTAATAATGAAATAAATCAATGGAAATTGTGTAAAGGGAGAGATCAAATTATTGGTTGCGCTCCAATTAGTGCCTCTGCTTAAAATTAAAATACTGGATATTTTAAACAATACTTTTTTATCAGAAATATTACTTTTGTTTCCGAGAACACTTTAAATAAAATTTTCTTATTTTCGCATGGCATAATTTCTCCTTCCGCAAACTGATATTTAATAACAATTTTTATTTCGCAAAAAATATATCTTAATATAAAAAACTAATTAGTCAAATTCATGTAATTATGGAAGAAAAAAATTTATTAAATAAAAATTCTTAATTTTGATTAAACAAATTGTTTAAAAAAGTCTTTATTTCAGTAAATAAAGGATTGCTGTTATTTTTTTCTTGATTAAAGAATTAGCTTTGTTCGCAAGAAAAAAAATGATAGAATTTAGAATTAAAAAACATTTTTTTAGTAATATCAAAGTACGGACACGATGGAATAAAATACTAAAGAAAAATCAAGAAAGAAGATTAAGTAAAGGGGGATTATTTTAAAAACACAAACATAAAATAATTCTGATATTCGTTTGCCATGTTTTTTCTACATAATAATCATAAAAGTGTGGAAGTTGATAAAAAAAAATCAAATTAATACCAAAAAACTTTATAAAAAACTTATTTTGAAATAAAAACATAAAATAATTCTGATGTTTGTTTGCAATGTTTTTACTTTCTTCTTCAATGTTCTTTCTATCTTCAATCTACTTTTCTATCTTCAATAGAATAAAGTATTGTAATCGAAATTTTTTTCGACTTCCGGTTTTCGACGGATTTACACGTTTTACTGATCAGAGATCCCAAAAAACATGTTTATAGAAAATGTCTGTCTGTCCGTGTGTCTGTCGCCATTGTACCATCAAAAAGTGTATGAAGTTATGCATATAATTGAACCATTTTTTTTTTCAAGTTTTTGGTTATGGCAAGCAGGTCCTTACTTCCTTTGGAAAAAATCCGCCGGTAGGGGGCGTTGTAATAGTGATTCTTGTGCATAGAATTGAACCAAATGTTTTGTGTATGTTTTTGGCCATGACAAGAAGGTCCTCCCTGAATGTGAAAAACTTCCGCCGGAAGGAGGCGCTGTAATAGCGATTTTTTCATAATCTTCTTAATTTTTCGTACTTCTATTGTACACCAGTGGCTCGTGAATCGACGGGAACTTCCCATCCTGATAAGCCGACTATTCGTGATTTTAATAAATGTCATCAATATTAACTCGTTTTTTCTGCGAAATTGACTGAAGCAGAAATTTAAGATGAAAGTCAAAGTTGATATAGTATTGAACTAATAAAAAGGGAAGATTGACATCTGTAACAACATTATGAAATATTAAAATGTATGAGATAGAAGACAGTTTTGGGATTGGCACATCCAACAAGTTTTCTACATAATAATCATAAAAGTATGGATGTTGATGAAAAAAAAATCAAATTAACACCGAAAAACTTTATAATAGACTACTGTTATTTAAGCTATTACTGAAAGCACGAATGCATTTTTTCTGCTAAAATGTCTTTGTTTCATTAAATATCAGCCAGATAGTGGAATAGTCAAGTGTTATCGTCTCCACCACGGAAATTAAAGAAATTTACAGACGCCAGGGGAATTTAAAAAGATCGATTATTAACTTGCATTTAAAGGTGCACTGTAAAAAAAAAATGGTAACGTTACATGTAAAATCCAGGAACGTTTCGCCTTTTCTCAGGTTTTCAGAATAATTTAGCTCTTTCCTGTGAAATTCTGGTTTTCTTATCTGAAACGTTCCTGAACAAAATTTGGAAACAGCAAAATGCTGCGGCCGCCTTTTTTTTTTTTTTTTTTTTTTTTTTTTTTTTTTTTTTTTTGCTATAATCCGTTGCTCGCGCGAGTGTCGAAAACGAATTCCTTAAATGAATGTAAAAAAATCAATATGGAATGCAAATAAATCAATAGACGACATAATCCTTTACATCTCTATTGTCAAGACAATTCAGATGAAAATACAATACCTCTGTGACATCGCTAAGAGATTATCTCTCATACTTGTCTGTGGAATGTTTAACGAGCAGACCGTGTAAAAAAAAAATATACCTATTATTTGGATCTCCATTAACCAGGGGACCATCAAACATGATTCTCACCGATTTTGATTAATTTAAAGTATGTTTTAGAGTTCTTATCTCTAATTATTCTTGTGAAAGGATTTATTCAGATGGGCCTTAGATTTTCAGAAATTAGATGCCGAGGTTTAGCATACGTTTCAAATACCCATTAGTTTGCAGCTCTCAACGTGTCTTTCGTGGTGTGGACGCAGAAAGCTCGCACGCCACCCGTACGGCCCGAGTTCGACGCTACCTCTTGACTTTTTTTTTCTTTTTTAATTAATTTTATATTTTAACACTTTATTACAATTTGATTTAAATTTGATATATATTTGACACTTTGAATTGCTGCAAATTTGAATTTTTTTTTTTTTTTTTTTCGGAAAAAATATACAATTACGTTTAGGTTTTTTTTTTTTTTTCATGAAAATTTATATGTATTTTATCTAACTTGTAAACTAACATAATTACTGACGAAAATCCAAAATATTTTATGTCTAGATTTTTTTTCTAATTATTATTTACATTTATATATTTTTATATTTTAAGCAAAGTTTAGAAACAATATATCATATATATTTACTTTATTGAATTTTAACTGAAAATTTATTTTTTAGTGTAAATTATAAATAATAATTTTGATGTCAATTTCAAAATATTTTTTTCATTCTAACAAATAATGATAATAAAAAGAAAATTCTCAACTAGAAATGTAAAAATCGTCTGCGGATCCCGCATGCTGTGAAATGTCAGTAATGTTTTGCTGTCAACAGAAATATTCATGGTATTTCGCAGGAAACTTACTGGCATTTCTGTAGAAAGTTTTTAACATATACAGTAAAGTTCCAGTCATTTTCAAGAAATGTTTCTTGGAAATAATGGGCAACTCAGCTGCCCATTTTTTCCCAGGAACGTTGCGGAATTTTTTTTACAGTGTGGTGATAAAAGAAATTGGATGAAAAAATTGAAATCCGAATGATACGGCAAGAAAAATGTTGGGAGGAAATAAAAATGGATTTATTTTGGGTGTAGCTAAGAGTTAAATGGTGGAATTGTTGAAATATAAACTGGCCACTTTCAGACATATTTTTAAATTAATTTTCATTTGCAAATACATGAAACTGGCTGGTAGTCCTATTGAAAAACTATGTAAAAAATTTCCACTTTCTTTCTATGCTTTCAAAGTTCGACGTTTTGTACCGAATTTCCAGACGCGGCAGCGCTCGAGAGGGAGAGAATTGTCGTCTCGAGGTAATAATTGCTTATTTTAACGAAAAATTAGAAAAAAAAAAAAGAAAGAAAACTGTTCAGTTACTTTCACCTCAATAAAATCATTCCTGCACGTGCTGTTCTTTTACATTTGAAAATAATTCAGAAAATTTGTTTGAAAGCTTCGCGTTGTTGAACCGGAAAAAGTATTTTTTCGAGAACGAACCGCTTTAAGAAAGTATGAACATGAACATTCGAATATTTTCGAAACATCATACGAAATTCGCCCAGTGTATTCCACTAGGAATATGGAAAGCGCTGCTTTGATCTTAGGAATCAAAATCTGATTTATTTATTTATTTATTTATTTATTTATTTATTTATTTATTTATTTATTTTTTGTAAAATTACTTCTATTTTTTTTCTCAGGAGAAACTAAGTATTTTTTTCATATCATTAATTTCTTCTTCCTCAAACCTCTGATTAATAATAGTTTTTATTTCGAATAAATATATTTTGATGTGAATTTTATAATTAATAAAATTCATGTAATTATAATTGACAAGATTTTTAATTTAAAATTATTGTTTTAAAAGGGCTTTACTTCAGTAAATAACTGCATGCTATTATTATTTATTTTTTGAATGAGTAAAATATTACTTTTGGCCACAAGGAACAAAAAATAGAACTTAGAATTAAAACGAAATATTTAGTAATGCCACAAAAAGCTGTCTTAGCGCAGAAAAAGAAAAGAAATCATGAAAGAAGATTAAACTAAAAGGTTTATTTAAAAACTAAAGCATAACAAATACTCTGATATTCCTTTGCAATGTTTTTTCTACATAATAATCATAAATATTGAGGTTGATGAAAAAAAAATCAAATTAATACCGAAAAACTTTCCAACAGGCTTTCGTTATCTGGACGATTATTAAAAAGAATGCAGTTTTTTCTGCCCCACAAAAAAAAAAAAAAAAATAAATAAATAAAGTTTCATTAAATATTATCTGTATAGTAGAAGAGCCAAGCATTATCGTCTTTTCACCAAAAAGATTATGAAAATTCACCGTGGCCTGGGGAATAATAATAATAATAATAATAAAATCTTCGATGCACAATTAAAGGTAATGATTTGATAAACGAAATTAAAAAAAAAAAAAAAAAAACTAGAATGATATTTCAAGAAAAATTTCGAGAGGAAATAAAAATTGTCTTCTTTTGGGTCAATAGGGAAATGGTGAAATTCTTGAAGACCCCGACTGTACCGTAAAAACAGTTATCTATCTAACCTAAAGTGCCCACTTTCCGGCAGATTTTTAAATTCAATTTTATTCGCAAATGCATGAAATTGGCCTATGCTGTTATTCAAAAACTATGTAGTCGAACATTTTTATTTTCGTTAAAGGCAGAAAATCTTTCAGAAAATGCTGTCAAAGTTGACGTTCTTTGCCCAATTTTCAGATGCGACAGCACAGGAGAGACAAAGTTCTCACGAGACCAGTGTTGCCAGTGGGCTACTTTTTTTAAATTAAGATTTCTTGATTGGCACCCCTTTTTTGAAACGGTAAAATACACTTTGTTTTTGCCTTAAATAGTATGTCATTAAATAAGGCACATTTTACTATTTCAAAAAAGTGGTGCCAATCAAGAATCTTATTTTTAAAAAAGTAGCCCATCTGGCAACACTGCACGAGACAACTATCGCTTATATCTCAAGATGTTAATTAAGTTAACGAAAACTGAAACTCTGTTCGTTTTCTAATCTCTTCAATAATCATGCCTATTAAGTATCGCACTTTTTACGTTTAAAAATGAGATACATTTAATGAATGAATGAGAAATCTCTATTTAAAAAATGTGTTAGAAAGCTTGGCGCTGCTGAGCGGGAGAAGACGTTTTTTTTTTTAGAGAGAACCGCCTTTAGAAAGTTTAAACGCGGGAATAATTTCTAAATGTCATTCAAAATTAAGGGGACTCTTCACTCACTTCAAAATACCCGCTCCGTAATGTTAAACCAATGGGCGTTCTTTTCGAACTTCTCGTTTAAATTTGATTTTTTTTTTCTTTTTTTGGCGTAGGATAGCTGAGCTCGATCTTTAATATGACAGTTTTTTTACTTTTTCGATTTTGGTTGCCGATTTTTTTTAAAGGTACTTTCAGTTTCAAAACCGGTTCCGAACGTGAAAGTACCTTTTTAAAAAAAAATCTGCAACCAAAATCGAAAAAAGTAAAAAACAGTCATATTAAAGATCGAGCTCAGCTACCCTATGCAAAAAAAAAAAAAAAAAAAAAAAAAAAAAAAAAAAAAAAAAAATGTTTAAAAATATTCAAATTTAAACGAGAAATTCGATAACAACCTGTCCATTCGTTTAACATTATGGAGCGGGTGTTTTCAATGGAATGTCATACTTTGATTTTAGATATCAAAATTTGACTAAAGAAAGTTTTATATTGTCTGATACTTAAAATTAAAACATAGGGTTTTTTAAATATTGCTTAAATTTTTCCGAAGAAATTTTAAATCCCCCGTTTTTTTTTTTTTTTTTTTTTTTTTTTTTTTTTTTTTTTGCATGTCATTAATTTCTGCTTCCGGAAACCTCTGACTAACAATAATTTTTATTTCGAATAAATATATTTTAATATAAATTTTGCAAGTAATCAAAGTCAGGTAATTATAATTGAAAAAAAATAATAATAAAAATTCTTTATTTTTATTCAAAGATTGCTTAAAAAGGGCTTTACTTCAGCAAATAACATCTTAGTATTATTATTTTTCTTTCATGATTAAAATACTACTTTACAAATAACAATGGAAAAAATAGTATTTAGAATTTTAAAAAAAAATTTTGTAATATCAAAAAGCTGTCTTAATGCAAAAAAAAAACACTTAGGAGAAATCAAGTAAGAAGATTAAACTAAAAGGAGTTATTTAAAAACAAAAATATAAAAATGATTCTCGTATTGCTTTGAAGTGATTTTATAAAAATATATTTAGTAGTATCAAAAAGTTGCCTTAATAATGCAGAAAAAACTGAGAAATCAAGAAAGAAGATTAAACTAGAAGGAGTTATTTAAAAGCAAAAATATAAAAATGATTCTGATATTCCTTTGCTGTGATTTTATAAAGGCATATTCAGTAATATTAAAAAGTTGCCTTAATAATGCAGAAAAAACTGAGAAGTCAAGAAAGAAGATTAAACTAAAAAGAGTTATTTAAAAACAAAAATATAAAAATGATTCTCATATTGCTTTGAACTGACTTTATATAAACATATTCAGTAATATCAAAAGGTTGCCTTAATAATGCAGAAAAAATTGTGAAATCAAGAAAGAAGATTAAATTAAAAGGAGTTATTTAAAAAATATATATATAGATAAATGATTCTCATATTCCTTTGCAGCAATTTTATAAAAATATATTTAGTAGTATCAAAAAGTTGCCTTAATAATGCAGAAAAAACTGAGAAATCAAGAAAGAAGATTAAATTAGAAGGAGTTATTTAAGAGCAAAAATCTAAAAATGATTCTGATATTCCTTTGCGCAGTGATTTTATAAAAGCATATTCAGTAATATTAAAAAGGTGCCTTAATAATGCAGAAAAACTGAGCAATCGAGTAAGAAGATTAAACTAAAAGGAGTTATATAAAAACAAATATATGAAAATTATTCTCATATTCTTTTGCAGTGATATTATGAAAGCATATTCAGTAATATCAAAAAGTTGCCTTTATAATGCAGAAAAAACTGAGAAATCAAGAAAGAAGATTAAATTAAAAGGAGTTATTTAAAATATATATATAGATAGATAAATGATTCTCATATTCCTTTGCAGCGATTTTATAAAAATATATTTAGTAGTATCAAAAGGTTGCCTTAATAATTCAGAAAAAACTGAGAAATCAAGAAAGAAGATTAAACTAAAAGGAGTTATTTAAAAACAAAAATATAAAAAGGATTCTCATATTCCTTTGCAGTGATTTTATGAAAGCATATTCAGTAATATCAAAAAGTTGCCTTAATAAAGCAGAAAAAATTGTGAAATCAAGAAAGAAGATTAAATTAAAAGGAGTTATTTAAAAAATATATATATATGTAGATAAATGATTCTCATATTCCTTTGCAGTGATTTTATAAAAATATATTTAGTATATCAAAAAGTTGCCTTAATAATGCAGAAAAAGCTGAGAAATCTAGAAAGAAAATTAAACTAAAAGGAATTATTTAAAAATAAAAATATAAAAATTATTCTCATATTCCTTTGCAGTGATTTTATAAAAATATATTTAGTAGTATCAAAAAGTTGCCTTAATAATGCAGAAAAAACTGAGAAATCAAGAAAGAAGATTAAACTAGAAGGAGTTATTTAAAAGCAAAAATATAAAAATGATTCTGATATTCCTTTGCTGTGATTTTATAAAGGCATATTCAGTAATATTAAAAAGTTGCCTTAATAATGCAGAAAAAACTGAGAAATCAAGAAAGAAGATTAAACTAAAAAGAGTTATTTAAAAACAAAAATATAAAAATGATTCTCATATTGCTTTGAACTGACTTTATATAAACATATTCAGTAATATCAAAAGGTTGCCTTAATAATGCAGAAAAAATTGTGAAATCAAGAAAGAAGATTAAATTAAAAGGAGTTATTTAAAAAATATATATATAGATAAATGATTCTCATATTCCTTTGCAGCAATTTTATAAAAATATATTTAGTAGTATCAAAAAGTTGCCTTAATAATGCAGAAAAAACTGAGAAATCAAGAAAGAAGATTAAACTAGAAGGAGTTATTTAAAAGCAAAAATATAAAAATGATTCTGATATTCCTTTGCTGTGATTTTATAAAAGCATATTCAGTAATATTAAAAAGTTGCCTTAATAATGCAGAAAAAACTGAGAAATCAAGAAAGAAGATTAAACTAAAAAGAATTATTTAAAAACAAAAATATAAAAATGATTCTCGTATTGCTTTGAACTGACTTTATATAAGCATATTCAGTAATATCAAAAGGTTGCCTTAATAATTCAGAAAAAATTGTGAAATCAAGAAAGAAGATTAAATTAAAAGGAGTTATTTAAAATATATATATATATAGATAAATGATTCTCATATTCCTTTGCAGCGATTTTATAAAAATATATTTAGTAGTATCAAAAAGTTGCTCTAATAATGCAGAAAAAACTGCGAAACCAAGAAAGAAGATTAAACTAAAAGGAGTTATTTAAAAACAAAAATATATAAAGGATTCTCATATTCCTTTGCAGCGATTTTATAAAAATATATTTAGTAGTATCAAAAAGTTGCCTTAATAATGCAGAAAAAACTGAGAAATCAAGAAAGAAGATTAAATTAGAAGGAGTTATTTAAGAGCAAAAATCTAAAAATGATTCTGATATTCCTTTGCGCAGTGATTTTATAAAAGCATATTCAGTAATATTAAAAAGGTGCCTTAATAAAGCAGAAAAACTGAGCAATCGAGTAAGAAGATTAAACTAAAAGGAGTTATATAAAAACAAATATATGAAAATTATTCTCATATTCTTTTGCAGTGATATTATGAAAGCATATTCAGTAATATCAAAAAGTTGCCTTTATAATGCAGAAAAAACTGAGAAATCAAGAAAGAAGATTAAATTAAAAGGAGTTATTTAAAATATATAGATAGATAGATAAATGATTCTCATATTCCTTTGCAGCGATTTTATAAAAATATATTTAGTAGTATCAAAAGGTTGCCTTAATAATTCAGAAAAAACTGAGAAATCAAGAAAGAAGATTAAACTAAAAGGAGTTATTTAAAAACAAAAATATAAAAAGGATTCTCATATTCCTTTGCAGTGATTTTATGAAAGCATATTCAGTAATATCAAAAAGTTGCCTTAATAAAGCAGAAAAAATTGTGAAATCAAGAAGGAAGATTAAATTAAAAGGAGTTATTTAAAAATATATATATATGTGGATAAATGATTCTCATATTCCTTTGCAGTGATTTTATAAAAATATATTTAGTATATCAAAAAGTTGCCTTAATAATGCCGAAAAAGCTGAGAAATCTAGAAAGAAAATTAAACTAAAAGGAATTATTTAAAAATAAAAATATAAAAATTATTCTCATATTCCTTTGCAGTGATTTTATAAAAATATATTTAGTAGTATCAAAAAGTTGCCTTAATAATGCAGAAAAAACTGAGAAATCAAGAAAGAAGATTAAACTAAAAGGAGTTATTTAAAAGCAAAAATATCAAAATGATTCTCATATTCCTTTGCAGTGTTTTTTCTACGTAATAATCATAAATATGGAGGTTGATGAAAATAAAAATTTATATTAATACCGAAAAACTTTCCAACAGGCCATCGTTATTTAAACGATTATTAAGAAAGAATACAATTTTTCCGCTAAAAAAAAAAAAAAAATCTTTGTTTCATTAAATATCATCTGGATTCTAGAAGAGTCAAACATTATCGTCTGCCACCAGGGAGATTATGGAAATTTATAGTGCCCTGGGGAATTAAAAAAAATCGATCTTCAACGTGCATTCGAAGGTGATGATAAAAGAAATCGAATGAAAAAATAAAAGACTCTAGAATGATACTGCAAGAAAAATTTTGAGAGGAAATAAAAATTGATTTCTTTTGGGGTAGCTAAGGGGTAAATGGTTGAATTCTTTAAGAGTTTGTTATTTTGCTGAATCGATTATTGATCCACAACGAAAAGTGCTAAGTTTGGCACAAATGTTATTTTTAGGGAAGTTTTTTTTTTTTTGTTAATGCATTGAATGCATAATCAATCGACTTTCAAAGCAATGTATGCAAAGGAATGTGCAAAAAGTTGAATCCTTGAAGGTATTTAAAAGAAAGAAAAAATAGTATTTTTGAAAAATATAAAAGAATAATTTTGCAATACACAATGGTTCAGTTTCAATATTTAGAAGGAAATTATAGAAACAAAAATAAAATTTAGAATAACTTTTTTTCTGCTTAGTATTTGGGAGTTCATAAAATCACAATATTCACAGTTTTTCTAAAAGTAATAATGTATGCAAACAATTGTTTCTTAATTGTATTGATCGTGTCATTCAGTTAATAATTTACTGTTATTCATCGTGTTACTTTATTAACAATGAATATTTTTTGAGAAAAAAAAAATTCCTATGAATTGCTTATTAACCCTTTCGGTTCCGCATTATTTTCAATTTTGGGAAAAAAATTATGTAACGAACAATGCACAATATAACGAAATTTTTTTCCGGAGGCAATTTAACTTTTTAGGGATGGGGGGGGGGGGGGGGGGCAATTCCAAATTTGTCACTCACCCATTTGCTGTCAGTTTCTTTTGTCTTTTTTTTTTTCTTTGAAAGGTAATGTTGTGGAGAAAATAAATAAATACAAGCAAAATTTTAAAAATGATTTTTTTAAATTTAATTTTTAAATGTTTCCAGACAAAAATTTAAAATAGAAATGATACCGGAATAATTGCACGAAAAATCTGTTAAATGAATTTGTTTTCTTTTTGTTATATTAAAAAATTCTAGAATTTCTCTGCCTATTATTGTATTTTACAATTTTTTATAACGCTTCCGATTCTTTATTGAATAAGCTTTTCTACTTCTATTCGCTCTGCTATATGCCACACGACTGTCTTTTAGACATGAAACTACTTAAACAAATATATACATTTTGTTTTTCTTGAACATAATTAAACTAAAAAATATATGAAACATCTGAACGTCGTACTACCAACTTCACAAAATTTATAAATCTTAAATAGCATTTGAAAAATAAATTGGTAGATAGTAAATATCTATGGATCTAGTGCAGGTATAAACAGTAAATAAATTTACATGATGTCATATACATTTTAAGTTTCAAAATCAGATAATACATGGAACACAATCAAAGATATCAGGAAAGGGAAAACAGAGAAAATGTGCTTTTTGGAGAATAATGGCTACTTAAAATAAATAAAGATGAGAATCTTTAAATGTTTTTTGTGTAATGTGTTATCTATAGAAAGATAATTTAGCACCCAAAAATTTTCTACCGATTCTTAGCAAGTTACAAAAATGAATTATAAAACATGTGAATGTTATCAATTTTAATGCTAAATGTGAATCTCTCTTCAAGGTATTTTGTGAAAAAAAAAAATACAGACAATCACACTTGTCTTTAACACTGAGGTGAGTTGAAAAAGTAATACAAAACTCTTTTTGTCACATAGGCGAAGATGTATAGCCTCATTGCATTTGTAGAATTATGCCAAAAACATTTTTGTAGCAGAAGATTCACCTCTCTGATGAGTTAAAATTTTTTAAAAGAATATTTATTCTAAAAGCCCTATTACTCTTTCCTCGTGTGAATGCATTTCACTTTTTTAATAAAAAAAATCACATAATTTACAAAGCGAAGAGGTGTGGGGCATAGTGATTTTATAGATACTTTGGTGGGGCGTGGCTATTATGAGGTTAGGAACCACTGTTATAACCGAACAATAAATTCTACAAACTTCGTTTTCGGTATGAAACATGCTACGGAAAATAACAATAACATATGTCAATGATGTAGAAATCTAATTATATTTACGAGAGTTAGAGCCAGTGTTGTAGTCGTAAAAAAAAAAAAAAAAAAAGAAAACAGATGGTATACGCTATAGGCAGAGGGTGTACTCTAAAGACATGAACGTCATGCCTAGAGTATACGCTATAGCTTTATTTGAGAAACAGGGGATATACGGAGCTTCTTAAAAAAATCCAGAAGATTCCCCGTATACCCTCCACTACACCCCTGGTTAGAGCCCGGACAGATATAAAGACGACCAGATAAACAAATGGCCAAGCAAACCGAAGTCATAAGCACTTTTCAACTAGGTTCGAAAGTGTTAAAAAGAGAAAATAAGAGTTAAAAATTCCCCATACATTTTAATCGCCGAATTATCGTTGAAAGAAATAGCCATTTGATTAAAAATTACGCCTGTTTTTCAATTTGTGTTTGAAAACAGAAGGCTTAGGGGCTGTCTCCATAGAGAAATTGTATCAAACTCTGAAATCTTCAACACAAACACCCAATTTTGACACCATATTTGTTTTTCTAGGTAAATCGTACCTTAGGATATCAAACGTAAAGTCATCAGTCAAGTAATTTAAGAATTATGAGATTTTTAAGTTTAAAACGTTTACCATTAAATTCATTTGTAGTCGTTGCAAAACAGATAGCAATACGGATAGTTTTTTAAGCATAATTCAAAAACTACATGGAGGAATGAACTATTATTTTGGATTTACATATTTGAAGCTTCTAGAAATCAATTTTTGTTAAAATTTTTATAAGTTACCTTTCTTTTCTCTTTATTAAAGGATATTTCCCGATATTATATGTATTGTATCTAAGGACCGACCGAAACAGGTTTTTAAGACCAAAACCGAAAATACATAAAAGAAGTAATTAATGCATACGTAAATATACAAACATAATTATTAATTAATTATAACTGTTTATTAAATATAATTAATTACAACTGTTTATTAAATATACATAATTATTAATTAATTATACGTATGGCCCAAGTTGGCTCTCTGTGCATCTGACAAAAACTTTTTATTTTTATATAAAATAAAATGTAATTAATTCATCAATGACACAGAATGATTTTTTAATTATACGAATTTCATCTAATTAAAAATGTTTTAGTTATACATACCTTGCTTGATTTATCTTTTGTAATGATTTTTGTTAATGATCCTCTAGAACTACTAGAACTTTGTCAAAGAGTATTCGAAACAATTCTACGGTTTCAAATTAAACATTTTCTATTACTGTTAAATCTGCAGTTTTTAATGAGGACGTGAAAAGTGCCTCCAAAGTTTAATCCTATATGCATTGCTTGCTTTATAATTTGCACTCACGTCTTAAGACAGTCATGACTGATAATTATAAACCGTGAACTTTATAGCAATAAATAAAGAGTGTCTTATTTGAAACGATACAGCTCAGATCAATGAGTAATGTAGAAAATTTCCGAAGGAAGAAACGAGATTTTTTGAATGCAGATCGTTTCGGTCGAGTTTTGGCAGCATTTTTGCCGAAAACGAATTTTCGGCGCAATTCAGATTTTGGGCTGAAAACGAAAACGAAACCAAATTTTCGGTCGATCTCTAATATAACCTATACGTTGCAACTTTTACATTTCAATCCAATACATTTCAATCCATTTTCCAATCCATTACATTTCAAACTTCAGTTAATTTTGTTCATTTCAAAGCTTTTCTCTTCCCTTTTCTTTCAGATTATACAAATATTTTAATTCCTCCTAAAAATCTTCAAATATTTGAAATGTATCCTTAGATATTTGAAAAAAACATATATTTATTTTGACAAAAGTATTATTTTTTTCAAAATTTTCGTATTTTCAGCAGCTTTGCTTGTCAAAAGTTTGCTTCCGCTAATGCATTCTAACGTCATTTCGAGTAAATATCGAATAAATAATCTGTCAGATGCACATTTCTTGGCGGTTGATTCATTTATATTCCATGGGAAATATCCTAGTGTATTTCATTTTGTTTGCACCATTTCGTTTTGAAAAATTTATTCTATAAGCTCTGACATGTTTCAAATTCTCCGAAAACAAACATCAGCCCATCCTTAAAATAAAGAATATTTCTATTGATGAATGCAGAGATGTTTGTAATTTTTTCTCTGTATTTATTGATCTATTTTGTCAATTTCAAATATTAATACAGAAAAAGAAAATACGGTACCTCCATTTAAATATATTTAGAGTTAATTCATCTACTATAATGCATTCCATTTTCAAGAAAAATATACATGTTTATTTTGGTAAAATTATTCTTTTTTCAAAATTTTCGTATTTTCAGTAGCTTTGCTTGTCAAAAGTTTGTTCCCGCTAATGCATTTTAACGTCATTTCGAGTAAATATCGAATAAATAATCTGTCAAATGCACATTTCTTGGTGGTGGAATCATTTATATTCCATCGGAAATATCCCAGTGTATTTCATTTTGTTTACACCATTTCGTTTTGAAAATTTATTCCACAAGCTCTGACATGTTTCAAATTCTCAGAAAACAAATATCAGTCTATCCTTAAAATAAGGAATATCTCTATTAATGAATGGAGAAATGTTTGTAATTTTTTTTCTGTATTTATTGATTTGAATCGGTTATTTGAAAAACCACATAAGTCAGATTTTTTCCAAACTTTTTTTTTTTTTTTTTTTTTTGCAAATGCTTTTTTAAAAGTAGACGTGATCTGGGCAATCACCACATAGGTCAGTGTATTCCTTACTCCTCAAACAAAACCTACTAATTTTCGTTCATTACTTAAACGACATGTCAGCGACTTAAGTGGTTTTTGCATGCAAATACCATATGACGTTGCAGCGATAACATTCGATTTTATGCAAAATCTACCACTACCCACACGTACCAATACAAAAAAATATTTTAACTTACGATTACACTATGTGGAGATTACTTAAAAGATGAAAAAATATTTAAAAAGGTGTTAAATTACTTTAATATCCTTAGTACTTTCAACTATATACATAGCCTTCGTCAGAGAATACAAAAATACAAGCGTCTTATTTGTGTTCTCTGACGAAAGCTATGTATATAGTTCAAAGTACTGAGGATATTAAGTAATGTAACACCTTTTTAAATATTTTTTCATCTTTTAAGTAATTTGCACATAGTGTAATTTGAAGTTTGATTTTTTAAAGATGAATTTAGCATTCTATTTATTTTTTTTATTAAAAAAAAAATTAAAAAAAAATTATTTACGGCAACAATGGGTTCATTGTTTTGGTGTAAAATATCTTAAAACAGGTAAACTGATATTTTACATGTATCACGAAGGCATTGCTAACAAGGGGGCAAATGAGGTTTGCCTTATGTTGTTGCATTATATTGAAAATAATATTGGACCACCTATTAAGCATTTATATCTATTTTCCGATGGTTGCCCTGGGCAAAGTAAAATTAACACGATGCTGAGATTTATGTTGACGTTAACTGACTCCAGGCGATTTGAAAAAAATTATCAGCATTTTCCCGTACGTGTCATGCATTTAAAAAAAATGACCGCGATTTTGAAGTCATAAAAAATATATATATATGCGAAACTGTCTATGATCGTATCTACGTACCAGAAGAATACATTGGTTTGGTTTCAAACTCTAGTTCAACAGTCAAAGAACTGAAAACCGAAGATGTTTTGGACTTCAAGAAATGGTGGCCGACTTTATATAAAAATAAACTGTCATGTGCGAGTATTACACGCGCACAGAGGGTTCCGTACAATAATATATGAATTAGTAAGTGCATTATTAAAAAAAATACCGTTGCTAAAAGAGTACTAAGACTTTCCAAAAACTATACAACGCAGGGTTGGGTATAGCTGTATAGTATGCAGGGTGAAAAGGAAAGTCCCTTTGAAACAGTCTCTTTAATGCAAACGACAGCAGCACCCCTAGTGGCGAAATTTGAAAGATAGCCATTGCAAATCGAAAACGAAAAGAGGTAGAGCAAATTTTCCAGTTAGAAAGTTTCAGAGCATCAATTAATTAGTACGAAACAACATTTGGTTCACATGGATAAGATAAATCGTCGCCTGCATACCCAAAAATGTCCGAAATCGATGAGCGACGATTCTACTTTGCCTGTTCACATTCCGGAAATGTAGCAGTGCACAATTGCAGATTGTGACGTTGTACTGTGCTGTAATGTCCGTAAAGATTTAATTTCCAATGCATTTAAAATTTTAGAATAACCCTTTCAGGGCCAGAAGAATTCTGTTCGTAAACTGATGAAATAATTGACTGACACCAGAATGTTCAAACGAATTTCTTAGAAAACAAAAACCCGCCAATTTGTACTTTCATTACAAAACGAAATTTTACTAAAATATTCTTGGTGCCATTTGTCAGTTTTGGAATTAAAATTAGGTGGCTAGACCGTCTAGCCACCGTCCTTGAAAGGGTTAAATCTATGTCATCGTATTGAAGAGGCTTGCAATAGACGTTCCATGCTGAGAAATGTTCATGCAGAATTACTCTCACGAATACAAACGTGTATTGTGAGCAATGGCGAACTTTTAGAACATACTGAATATTAACTTTTTATCACTGTGAGACAGTTTGTCTTTTTTTGTGTGTGTGTGTGTGATGTTATCAAAATGTATTGAGATAAGTACGTATTTATAGCATAAATTGTGCGTATTTCTTCATACTTCTGACTATTCCATTCAAACTTTTACACAAATTTGAGTGCATCGATCTCGGACATTTTTGGGTAAACAGGCGAAGATTTATCTTTCCATGTAAACCAACTGTCGTATTCTATTAATTAGTTGATGCTTTAAAACTTTCTAACTGGAAATTTTGCTCTATCTTTTTTCGTTTTCGATTTGCAGTGACTATCTTCCAAATTTCGCCACTAGGGGGCGCTGCTGTCATTTTCATTAAATCGGGCGTAGTAGCTTTACTATACCGATACCTAGCTTGCATAGCTGAAGCTCTCTCCGTTCGCAAGTATTTTCAGTTTAAAGGGACTTTCCTTTGCACCCTGTATACTAGAAAAGTATAAATGGATATATCAAGAAAGTTCAAAGATATATGGAACCTAAATAATGGCAAATATGGCTATTCTGACTATTTGTTATCCCATATAGGTTTTTAGTTAAGCTTTAAAGACATAGTAGGTGTATTGAGAGAGCCATTCAATGGAAATTAGTCGCGAATCCCATAGTATTTATGTGATTAATTCTCATTAAATTAATCTGCTTTTAACAATTTGATGTTTATTGCTTTTATTCTGCTACTGGGCATTGCATTATATAAATATATCCTTAATTTTTTTATTTATTTATCTGGGCTTTAAAAGCCGATGGAGCATAGAGTGCGCCGTCCCTGTCATTATGTATGTCCAAACCGTCCGTGTCTTTAAGGGTTAATATCTCGGCTAATTACCGACGATTTTTTCCGAAATTCATGATAAACAATGCTTTTATACTTCTGCTACGATCAGGGCCTGATTAATGCACGGGCCTCCGGGGCCTTGGCCCTGGGCCCACCAACTTCAGGGGCCCGTAGATTATGTGGCTGATTTCCCCCCCCCCCTCCCTTAATCAAATACTTTTCAAATAATATTGTTTATAAAATATGAAACGTAAAATTTAAATATTCTGAATGACTCAATAAAATTTTTAGAAGCTTTTAACCTTGGCACTTTCCTAGGTTTAACCTAGGCAACCTTAACTTTAACCTAGGCAAATCAAATTTGGGGAAAATCCCAAAAACTGCATACTGTGTCTATTGGTTTCAATATAAACGAGTATTTTACAATGTTGGAATTATAATTTAAAAGGATTACTAGACTGTTAGGGAAAGCACAGTTTTTATGATTTTGGATAAGGCGAGTTTTGAAAAAGACATCCTCATTTATTCTGCAACATAAACTGTGGATCATAGATGTTTGTGAATTATACAAATGCTTATTTGAGAAAGTGGACGGTAATTCATTTTCTTGATTATTCTTGTAAGTTAAATTTTTTTCGTAAACTTGAAACTTTCACCCAAACAACTTTGTCTACTCATCAAATAAACCTATTTTTTTTCTGAAAGTGTCGCCGGGAATGGGGAGGGAGGGGGCCCAACTTCAGCTTGATCGGGCTCTGGCTACGGTAGGTAACTCCAGCTCTGCTCAACATTTTTGCTGAAGCCCGTAAATCGAAATTTGAGTGTAACGGGAAAATGCAATTTTCTCAAAAACTATGTGACCTAGGGTAATCGCTGTAATTTTCCTGCAAGGTTTAAATTAATGTCTACTACCTGTAATTTTTTCATAATTTTAGTTTCAATAGATTCGGAATTAGAGGGAGTGGGGGGGGGGCATATTTTTTCACTACATTTTCCACTATAACTTTGAAAATATAATACCGAAAATTAAATGAAATATATTTTTGGTTTCGGCGTTACGAAAGCTTTCACAAGATACCCCACATGATATACAAAGAAAAGATTTTTTTTCAAGTAACTTAATTAACCCCTCTACGTTTTTCCTAAATATATTTATGAATATTTATTAATCTGGAAATATGTGGGTCAATAGTCTTAATTCCCCCAATTTGAACTCTCCACGTTGCATAGTTTACGAGTAAAAGGGCTGTGACAGACAGACAGACACAGGAGTGATCTGATAATGGTTCCGTTTTTACTTTTTAAGTACGGAACCCTAAAAACATATTTGTCAACAGACTCATACGGGAAAAGTGTCCCCCCCCCCCCCAAAAAAAAAATGCTCTTTCGGTATACGAGAGTTTTCAGTATGATTCTGATGAAAATGGTACTATTATAGCCGAGGAATTTATTGATGGATCCGTTAAAGATTCATTTATCTGGATGAAAAAACTTTCAAACCCTTTATCACTTCCATCAGCCAAATGCATCGAAAGTATCAACTAATAGTAAAAAATTAGACGATTTAAAACGAGTTCAGGTGTTCATGATAGCATTTTGGAAGAGCATATGCCATTTTATCAAAACATATTTAGTTGACCAACTGCCATTGTTCCAGATCATACGATTGAGGATGATTAAGAATATGGTTGCGCACCATAATGATATTAAAATATAAAACTGTTCCTGTATAAGTGTTATCTTCATTAATTTTAATTAAACATCATTTTAATATGACTGTTTTGTTCAAATTAAATGCCACGTAACCCCGTTTCTTGCTAAAACAACGTAAGTCAAGAACAGTTTTTCTGTTATGCTTCTTTTTATTATTAACAAATTATAAACATTGTTCGATATTTTCAAACTTTGAAGTTCATACTCTATAATCAGTCCAAAAAAATCCACAAAAATTCGATTACTTGTGAATAAACAATACAGTTTTTTTTTTTTTTTTTTTTTTTTTTTTTTTTTCTGAAAAGTTCTGATTCTGTGAATTATGTGTTTTTGAAATGGCCGATTCATTTGTTTTGTGAATTTCAAATGTTAATACAGAAAAAAGAAAATCTAGTACCTTCCTTTAAATGTATTTAGAGTTAACTCATCTACTATAATGCATTTCCTTTTCAAGAAAAATATACATGTTTATTTTGATAAAATTATTCTTTTTTGAAAATTTTCGTATTTTCAGCAGCTTTGCTTGTCAAAAGTTTCTTTTCTTTAATGCATTCTAACATCATTTCGAGTAAATATCGAATAAATAAACTGTCAGATGCACAATTCTTGGTGGTTGATTCATTTATATTCCATATGAAATATTCCAGTGTATTTAATTTTGTTTCACCATTTCGTTTTGAAAAAATTATTCTACAAGCTCTGACATGTTTCAAATACTCCGAAAACAAACATCAGCCTATCCTTAAAATAAAGAATGCAGAAATGTTTGTAATTTTTTTTTCTGTATTTATTGATCTATTTTGTCAATTTCAAATGTTAATACAGAAAAAAGAAAATATGGTACCTTCATTTAAATATATTTAGAGTTAATTCATCTACTATAATGCATTCCATTTTCAAGAAAAATATACATGTTTATTTTGGTAAAATTATTCTTTTTTCAAAATTTTCGTATTTTCAGTAGCTTTGCTTGTCAAAAGTTTGTTCCCGCTAATGCATTCTAACGTCATTTCGAGTAAATATCGAATAAATAATCTGTCAAATGCACATTTCTTGGTGGTGGAATCATTTAAATTCCATCGGAAATATCCCAGTGTATTTCATTTTGTTTACATCATTTCGTTTTCAAAATTTATTCCACAAGCTCTGACATGTTTCAAATTCTCAGAAAACAAATATCAGTCTATCCTTAAAATAAGGAATATCTCTATTAATGAATGCAGAAATGTTTATAATTTTTCTTTTCTGTATTTATTGATTTGAATCGGTTATTTCAAAAACCACATAAGTCAAATTTATTTCCCAAACATTTTTTTTTTTTTTTTTTTTTTTTTTTTTTTTTTTTTTGTCGCAAATACTTTCTTAAAGGTAGAGCTATGACTGGGTAATTACCACACAGGTCAGTGTATTCCTTCCTCCTCAAACAAAACCTACTAATTTTCGTTTATTACTCAAACGACAGAAGTCAGCGACTTAAGTATTTTTTGCATGCATTAAATACCACATGACGTTGCAGTTGCAGCGATAACTTTCGATTTTATGCAAAGTCTACCATTACCCACACATACCGATACAAAAAAATTTTTAAACTTAAAATTACACTATGTGCAAATTACTTAAAAGATGATTGAAAAAGGTGTTAAATACTTTAATATCCTTAGTACTTTCAACTATATACATAGCCTTCGTCAGAGAATACAAAAATACAACCGTCTTATTTGTATTCTCTGACGAAGGCTATGTAGTAGAAAGTATTAAGGATATTAAAGTAATGCAACAGCTTTTTAAATATTTTTTCATCTTTGAAGTGATTTGCACATAGTGTAATTTTAAGTTTGAATTTTTAAAGATGAATTTAGCATTCTATTTATTTATTTGCTTAAAAAAAATGTATTTACGGCAACAATGGGTTCATTGTTTTGGTATAAAATACCTTAAAACAGATAAATCGATATTTTACATGTACTATCAGAAAGGCATTGCTAACAAGGGAACAAATGAGGTTTGCCTTATGTTGTTGCATTATATTGAAAATAATATTGGACCACATATTAGGCATTTATATCTATTTTCCTGTGGTTGCCCTGGGCAAAGTAAAATCAACACGATGTCGAGATTTATGTTGGCGTTGAATGACTCCAGACGATTTGAAAAAAATTATCAGCATTTTCCCGTACGTGGTCATTCATTTTTACCAAATGACTGCGATTTTGGAATCATAAAAAAAGGTGAGCGAAACTGTGATCGTATCTACGTACCAGAAGAATGCATTAAATTGGTTTCGAACTGCAGTTCAACATTTACAGTGAAAGAAATGAAAACTGAAGATGTTTTGGACTTCAAGAAAAGTTGGCCGACTTTATATAAAACAAGAAAGAAAAATCATGCGTCAAGCAATAGATTATGAAACACTTTCCAACGCATTCAGATTAATGTAACAAAACTGCACCATTTAAAAAATTAAAATATTACGTCTAATTCAACCTTATGGAAACGCATAACGCATTTCAAAACCCAATATCAGTTGTTCCCTTCTACAATCGAAGAATTAGCCGAATTATTTAGCAGCCCTATATAGGATATGTAGATTTGTATTTATTAACTACATGCATGCCAAAATTTAGTTCATTTAAGAGATACATATACTTCGTATACTTCAGTTGAAAATTTCCCTTCAGCAATTTCCTCTAATAAGGAGAATGGCACGTGAATACTTTTGTGCAGCCTTGTATATAAGGTATAAAATTTATATATGACGAGTAACATACAAAAATTAATTAAATTTAAAAGCGCATACCGAATTTTAAACCGTACACTCCAGCTCAAAGACATTACTCAAAGACAGTACTGTAACCGATCTCTTTTGTGTGCCCCTATAAATGAATAAAAAAATCCATGAATGCCCTGTTCTAACGTGATCGTAGCGAAATTCTATGATATATATCAGTTTTAATACATTTGAAATAGCGTCATGTCATTAAAATTCTCTGCAAACGATTTTCCCCCATATACCATAATGTAATGGAATACTTTTGGGTGCCCCTGTAAATGAACTATTAATGCTACATATTTCATATACAATACCAAACATCCTTTGGTGACCCTAAATAACCTTTATCAATTCCATGAAAATCCGAATCTATTTTCGGGAGTTAGAGCGTGGACAGACGGCCTGACGGACAGACAAACCGAATGCGTAAACACTTTTGAACTTTGTTGGAAATTGTTAAAAACATATTTGCCAACAGAATCGTACGGGAAAAGTGTCCCAAAAGAAAAAAAAAACAAAACAAAAAAAAAAAAAAAAACATTTGCTCCTTCGGTATAGAGAGTTTTCAGTATGGTTCTGATAAAAAAAAAAAGGTAATATCATAGCCGAGGAATTTATTGATGGATCCGTTAAAGATTCATTTATCTGGATGAAAAAACTTTCAAACCCTGTGTCACTTCCATCAACCAAAGCCTGTGCATCGAAAGTATCAATTAATAGTAAAAAATTAGACGATTTAAAACGAGTTTAGGACAGTGTTCTCGCTGGTTTTTGACCAACATTCGCGATTTGGCGAATAAGAAATAAAAAACAGTAGCCAAATGAAAAGAAATGTTAGCAAAAAAGATTCGGCGTGGAACACTGAAAAATCTATCTTTAATCCCTTATTGTATCTCTTTTTTTCAATATGTTCTAAAACAACCTACATTTTTGAAGGATAGCATTCTGGAAGAGCATATGCCATTTTATCAAAACATATTTAGTTGACCAACTGCCAGTGTTGCAGATTACCCAATTGAGGATGATTAAGAATATGGTTACGCACCATAATGATATTAAAACATAAAACTGTTCCTGTATAAGTGTTATCTTCATTAATTTTGATTAAAAATCATTTTAATATGACTATTTTCTTCAAATTAAATGCCACGTAACCTCGTTTCTTGCTAAAACAACGTCAGTCAAGAACAGTTTTTTCTGTTATACTTCTTTTTATTATTAATAAATTATAAACATTGTTCGATATTTTCAAACTTTGAAGTCCAAACTCTATAATCAGCCCAAAAAAATCCACAAAAATTCGATTAATTGTGAATAAACAAAAGTTTTTTTTTTTTCTGAAAAGTTCCGATTTTGTGACTTATGTGGTTTTTGAAATGATCGATACATTTATTTTGTGAATTTCAAATGTTAATACAGACCTTCCTTTAAATGTATTGAGTATTAGCTCATCTACTATAATGCATTTCATTTTCAAGAAAAATATATATGTTTATTTTGATAAAATTATTATTTTTTTTTTCAAAATTTTCGTATTTTCAGCAGTTTTGCTTCTCAAAAGTTTCTTTCCTCTAATGCATTCTAACGTCATTTCGAGTAAATATCGAATAAATAATCTGTCAGATGCATATTTCTTGGTGGTTGATTCATTTATATTCCATGAGAAATTTCGTCTTGAAAAATTTATTCTACAAGCTCTGACACGTTTTATATCCTCCTAAAACAAATGTCAGTCTATCCTTAAAATAAGGAATATCTCTATTAATGAATGGAGAAATGTTTGTATTTTTTCTGTATTTATTGATTTATTTTGTCAATTTCAAACGTTAATACAGAAAAAAGATAAATTCAAAAAAAAAAAAAAAAAAAAAAAAATAGCAATTTAACAAATTACAACGACCATTTGGAATATGATTTTTTCAAAGACTAAAATTTAAGACATAAAAAATCGCACGGAGTGGATCCTACATTACGTACGCCATGGATTGAACGATAACATTCCTGGAACCATCGTGAACAAATTTTAAAAGAAATTTCAGTTTTAGAATTTTCGGTACTGTAAATTTTTAAACTTCTACGGAGCTGGTCATACATTACGTACGCCATGAATTAAACATTAATAGTGTTATTAGACGTAAAAATTGCAAGATTTCCTGAAACTTGCGTATTATCCAAGCATTTCATTGGCTGTTCGGGAAAAGGCTTTTCTATCATCAAATTTCCAAAAAATCTCACGACCCATTTTAAATAACATTTCATTCTTAAACTTCTAAACATCCGACAATATTACTTTTTATACCGTAGGATAGAGAAAAAAAATGTACTTTTAAATGCAATTTGTTTGAAAGCTGTATCTCAATTTGTTTTTGATTTATTAATTTTTTTTTTGTAGTTTTTATTACTTTTTTGTCATAGTGGCAACACTCTGTTGTCCATCGTTGTTGAAACCAAAGGGAAATACAGATTACTGTATATACCAATCAAATAACGAATAAATTGCGGATTAAACCAATGAAAACGTTCAGATATGCTTTTGATTTCCTACCCTGACGAGAACAATAACCATTTTTCCAAATGGTTAAAAATCTTGTACCTTATTTTAAATGTATTTAGAATTAACTCATCTACTATAATGCATTTCATTTTCAAGAAAATATTCAGGGGAAGAAATAAAAAATAATTTATTAAATATGACGTCCTTTCTGTGAGACGCTTTCATTGTAACATCAAACAGCCTTGAACGCAAACCCTTGTCACATTCAGAGGCGTCGCGATGGGGGGTTATGGGGGACCCCCCCCCCCCCGCCTATTATATGTGAACTTGAGAAATTTGAGCTTAGAGTTGGGAAATTATAGATTTTTGAAACACTTTCTTTTTTTTTTTTTAAATAAAAATAGAATTTTTTATTGTTTCGCTGGCTACCTTTCTGAGTTCTGTAATAGTAAAATAGTTAAACTTTCAAAAGAAATGCAAAAAGCAGGCAGAGTCAATTTCTCATTATGTTTCTCTGTGCTACGAAAATATCATACATTTTGAACTCTCCCCCCCCCCCCCGAAAAATGTTTTGTAGCTACACCCCTGGTTACATTCTATTTCCTACTTTGTGTTTATACTACACTATAGCTTATACATATAATTTTATACCTAAGTGTTTTAATGCAGTAGTAGCATTTTCTATATAATTTATATTAAATAGGAAATCAAAGATAGCAACCTTTTTTATAGTTGCAAACAAAACTTCCTGACTCAGGTCACGACTGAAAGCGTCTAGAAAATGACTTGATTTCCGTGTAATCATTGTAGATTTAGTTTTTATGAATGAAAATGCAAATTACGAGTAAAAAATTTTGCCATACGAATTACATATGCTATGTAATTCGTTATATGCTTACATATGCCATAAATGCTATGCCAATTGGTTGAATTTTTTGCATTTTCTCCGTATTGCCATGTGAATCCCATATTATTCGTTACAAATTATTATTGTTTTATTTAATTTATACAAAACAGAAAGAAAGAATATATGGCTCTGCGGCATTTTTCTCCTTTAACCTCTGCTTTCCTCGACCAACCCAGTGCTCTGGAATTTGCGTGCAAATTCCATCTTTTACCTAACATCTACGCATCAAGAACTACTCGACTGATCACTTTCGATTGGAAGTAAACGACAGCATTACGACTCTCATAGGCATTCCAGATGTCTTTGCATTCGTTCATTGATTCAAGCACTGCGCATTTTCATTTATAAAGCTGAGGGATTTTACTATACATGCTTCGAAGTATCGTTATTTTTTTTATTATATTTTTATTATTTATCTTTTTACCGATTTATCTGACGAATGCACAAAGTTCTACTATTTTGTTTGATAGTCGTATTATTGCGATTTTATTTATTTTATCCGGAAGGCCTCCCGTGGTTAACGGGGGTAGCTTCACTACGGATCCTAACGAGGTAGGTAACTATGGTTCTGCTAGTAGATTTAAAAAAATCACATTTAAAAAAATATTTTAAAAACCTTTAGAAAACAGTATATTTATTTATTTATTTATTTATTTATTTTGTCGAATTGACGATATAAAAAATGAAATTGTACTATGCTCAAAAGTTTAAAAATCCGCGATGAAACGAAATCGATTGTTCGGATGGTTGCTATTGCTAGCGTCAATAGCTCACGGACGTGTTTGCTCTTTATAACATAGAAACGACATCATGACAGAAAGCGGTATAAATATTTTCCATATATACACCGCTCAAAACAATTTGGGGAGCACTTGGTTTTAACAAAATTACGCAAATATTGATACCGATAAATAACGTAAAATAAAACATCCATAATTTAAAGCGTAGTTGAAAACAGATAAAAAAAAAACTTCACATGTAAATTAAAGTTTATGACGTCAGAAAGTGGAAAAAAGAGATAAGTGTAGAAATCGGGATTTTGTAGAAACGTCTGTTTCACTCAGCTTGCTCAGCTTGTGTTTTGAGAAAAGGTGACTTGAAAATGTCACAACAATGTGATTTAACGAAATCCATGACTTGGCATGTTATCGGGACAGTTGGATATGGCAAAGCACAACGAAGTATTGCGGACGCTATTGGGGTCGCAAGAAGTGTCAATGCAAGGCTATGGAATCGATTTTAAGACACATGGAATGGTAGACATAGATAAGGGTAAGGTCGGCCATGTGCTACCACAGAAACTGATGACCGATATATCCTGTTAACAGCTCGTCAAGACGGAACGGGCAATGCTACGCTGCTGCAAACACAGTTGTTCTTGGCCACAGAACGAAGGGTGTCTCCAGCCAAACAGTCCAAAATAGGCTTCATGAGGGTAGTCTCTATACACGTCAGCCAATAGTCTGTATTCCGTTGATCTCAAGCAACTGTGCGGCCCAAAGAAGGTGGGCAACTGAGCATCGAGTTTGGAGGCAACGTTGTTGGAGTCAAATTTTGTTTACAGACGAGTCCCGATTCAGTCTAGATGTGACATCTGATGCGTTTTGGCATGGAGAGAAAGAGGCACTCAAAATAATCCCACATTTGTTCGTGAAAGATCACATTACAGACGAGGTGGTTTGATACTATGAGCTGGAATCAGTATAGGTGGACGTACGGGCCTGCATGTCATTCGGAATGGCGCTTTGACGGTCCGAAATTATACAGACGAGATACCGAGACCTCTTGTCGTATTTTATGTTGCAGGAATTAGTGATTTCTTTTTTTCCATGCATGATAATGCCAGACTTCATGCAGTTCGTCTTGTGGAAAACATGCTTGAAGCTAAAAAAATACAGCGTATAGAATGACCAGCATGCTCTCCTGGCCTAAATCTTATCGAACATGTTTGGGACATACTCAGACGATGCAAGATTGCGAGACCAAGTTTTCCTTTTACTGTCCGAGACATGGAGATTGCAATTCTTGAGCAGTGGAACAGTATTCTCAAAAGTCTTATTGATAACCTCATAGCATCCATGGAAAACAGGTGTGCAGCAGTCTTAGCTGTTCGAGGAGACTACAGGCCATATTAAAAATCTTGCATCATTTCTAAACAATACTTTTTTTTTATCATTTACATGAAACCAAATTGTTGCCCTAAAGCATCTTTTCACGTTCTTTCCATCTGTTCAAAGAATAAAAGTTCCCCTACAATTTTTTTTGCGTCTTTTTTTCTGTATTGCGCATTGATACACGTGTATTATCCATTTTATGCTTATACATGGCTGTCTTGCACTGTTCTCTTCACTTTTTTGCTTGCTCCCCTAATTTTTTTGAGCAGTGTATATATATTTTGTATTTTATTGCAATTATGAAAAAATACTCTGTGTTTATATTTCTATTATCAATTTTATTTTTTATGCAGAAAAATAAACATATATTTATATGTTCTCATTTGTATTCGAATTTCGAATGTGTAGTTTTTCATCGTAAAGGTCATTGTCAGCATTATTTTGAACGGTAGGAGAGAGATGATGACAATTATACCTTAAAAATATTACACTATAATTTGAGAACATTGCACTTCGCGTTTGTGTTTGGGGAAGGGTTAACCCTTTATCTACTGACTGTACTTATAAGTACCGTTAAAATAACAAAATTTATTTAAAACATCGATTAGCTGTAATACAGTTTAGAATGAGTTATAGATACGTTACTTTATCTTATTCCAAAAGCATTATTGGTTACACAAAACAAAAATGTTTTTAAAAGGATGATTTCTTTTGTCTTTGCATCTTTTCAGCTTTCTTGGCGTTGGCTGGGGAAGGGGGGGGGGGGATTTTTCAATTCGAAAATATTTCTATATTTCTATTGTAAGAACATTATATTTGTACATTTCCTAATTCTACAAAATACTAAGAAAAATATTTAAAATAGAAGATTTTGGTGTTGTTATAAATATTGCACAAAATCCCTATCAATTCAAATTTAATTGATTCTTCTAAATCCTTCAATCCTTCTAAAATTTATTAAGTTATTATTTATATCTCCTAATGTAGTTTAAACAATTCATTAAAAATGCTTTAGAAGATAAAATTTTCATGAATTCATAATTCAGTACAAAAAGTGTTAAACAGTGTCTTAAAAATTTGTACTGCTACTGCTTCGCGATAAAAACCAGTAATCTTTTATCACGACGCACGATTACGTCATAAAGACAAATTGCTAAGTAATGTCATGGAATCTCGACTAACAATCAAAGATTTGTAAATCATTTTAAAAATTGGATTATCTTCTCTTCAAAGGAAAGAAAGAGTTGGACATAAAAGAAAAACTACCGCACTGTTCAAATCGCATCTGGGAATAATTGCATCTCTTCTAAATCTCTTGCGCAATACGAAAAGTTAAAATTCACTTTGAGTTAACTGCTTTTGACTTGCCGCAAGAACTGGAGAAATGGAGTAAACGTCCAATTAAGATGTCCTTTTCTGACGTTGGAAGAAGTTGAAATTGTTGCTAATTTACGTTCATTCATAAGAAAAAAGTATCGGATTCATTCAGTTTTAAATTTTTGACGTTTTTACGTTTTGGAATATCCTAAATACAATCTATTTACTATTATTACGTGTATTTATCCTGAATACTATTTTTTGGAAATACCTGTATGACTATGTGCTTGTCTGCCCAATATTTTGTGTCTGCTCTAACTAATAACTCAAGTGTATCTGTCTGTCTGTCTGTATGTGAAACAAATTTTGTGGGCGCTAAACCTCAACACTTAATGCACGGAATTTAATCAAACATCATTAGTCAGTTATAACTTGACATAAATTGGTTCTTATTAAGTTTAGGTATATATTGCCTAGCAGGTGACGTTGCTATGCCGTAATTTTTCACGACCTCTGTTATATCTAATATCGTCATCTATGGGATAAATTTCACCACATTTAATATGAGAAGACAAATTTCGAAAAAAATAATTTTTAATAAAATATAAAATTAACTTCAATTAAATTGTTTATTATGTTTCGTGTTTTTTTTTAAGTATATGTGTGTGTGTGTGTGTGTTAATCCTGTATTGTTATGCACATTAAAATCCTGCACGGCTCGGGTTATATCGTCTTTGTAACCAAAAATTCTATCCGAAGCCAATCCAAAACCCGAATCGATCCCGACGCGCTTTTACGAAACCCGAAATGAAAGAAAATATTTTATCCATATCATTATCCATAGAAAATATTTGCCATATATATAATCCATATTTTATAGCAGATACGAAATAATACTCTGTAATTATATTTCTGTTATCAATTTTATCTTTGCTGTATAAAAATAAATGCATATTTATATGTTCTCATTTATATTCGAATACGTAGTTAGTTTTGTTCATCGTAAGATCATCGTGAACATTCTTTTGAACAGGGGGAAAGATTATGACAATCATGTACAATACTAAAAATTCTAGATTTCCAGAACGTTCTTCGCAATGTTTTTCAAAGACAATGGGCAATAGGTGCAGATAATTCCATACAACATGATTGCAATTAAATATTTTCCCATTTATATCCCTCTACTATTGAGCGATCGCAATAAATGTGGATATACTAAATAAAGAACAATTTTACGTGTTTTCAGTGGTTTTGTAATTACTGTCTTGTCTCGAGAACATTTGCATAGAAATTACAATGGTTTAACTTTTCTATTATAATTTCTTTTTTTCGCTTGTTGGAGAAAATACAGGGTAGTCATAAAAAAAACTTCCCCAATATATGTGCCCCTAGTGGCCTAACCGCTCAACCAATCGAAAGGAAATTTCAGATTTAGTTATTTGAAGGTATGCGCTCGAGATCGTAATGATTTAAAACAAAACATTTCTCACGGTTACGGTTACAGTGAAAAAAATTCGAAATTTTCGAATGGCAACACCTTTTTTTTCCTGGGCAAATTCATTAGCGCATTGAAAAACCACAAAAGGCGTTCGAACGATACACGTATGACTAAAATTGCCGGTGTAATATATCGTGGCACTCAATCCTAATCAGTTCCTATGTAACGCAATATTCAGTACTCTAAAACAAAAGATTACATTTTTATTTTCACTATGTGTACACAAACACAACTCAGAAACACATTTTAAAACAAATCTGACAACATTACTAAGTTCGCAAGTGAAAAAAAAAAAATCGGCTGCTGAAAAACATGTCTTATAGCCACTTGTTCGTTTCTCGCAATGGTCTTTTTTGCAAGTGTTTTACGCCGACAATTTTCATCGTACGTGTATCATTCGAACGCCATGTATGGTTTTTCAATGCGCCGATGAATTTGCGCATGAAATAAAATGGGTGTTGCCATTAGCAATTTTCGAAATTTTTTCACTGTAACCGTAACCGTGAGAGCTCTATTGTTTTAAATCATCACGATCTGGAGCGCATACCATCAAATAGGTATATCCAAAATTTCTTTTCCATTGGTTGAGCGGTTAGGCCGACAGGGGTTCATATATCGGGGAAGTTTACCCTGTATAACTGACATAGTTCCGCAAAAATTCGAAAAATGCCTCCCCCCCCCCCCCAAAAAAAAAAAAAATCTGCTTAAATCCTGGTTGCGAATAGAAAAGCAGTTTTGTAACAGAACTTTTCTCATGCAATGAAATGCAAAAATTTCTTCAAAGGTCAAGATTACAATCTTTGTGGGGTTTTTTTTTTCTAAAATTGACTAGTATTAGATTTCAATTATACTTAAATGATTTTGGCGTTTCTCTAATGTTAATTGCGATGTGAGTTCACATATATTTGGCTTATTTACCTTAGTAGCATGAATTATTAAATTATTTAGTTACAATTAATTATGCTCTCAAATTCTCTAAAAAAGAATCTAATTTCTATCATAAAATACATCATTTTTAATATGTCTATGTCTTCCTTTCTTCAGTCTCAAAATGACAGGCGTAATAAATTATTTTATATATCACACCGCGCTAATAA